>CM044006.1:2923386-3338386 GCA_024085815.1 Flaveria linearis | reverse complement strand
TTGAGTTCATGCTTAGAACCGTAGGTGAATGCTTAGAATTAAGTGATATGATGTTTGGGACTGGAAACGACCTAGAATTAAGAACAGACTGCTAATACGCCTGTATTCTATGCCTTAGAAAAATTTCGAGGTGATAAGTCCCAATAGTGGTCATGAGTCCGAGAAAATAAACTAAGTAAAAAGGTGAAAAGTCTGAACAGTGATCGTATGACCAAGAAAATTTTTCTAAGTATAAGGTGAGAAGCCCAACAGGGCTCATACGCCCAACAGGGCTCATACGCCCAACATGGCTCATACGCCCAAAAGGGCTCATGCGCCTAACACTTAGAATTTTTACAGGAAATTTCCAGAAATCCGGATTTCAAGGATTTGACCAGGGTTGACTAGGGTTAATTAATGATGATGTTCTATGCATGAAATGATGATTAATGATTGACCCTTGTTATTATTACTGATATTATTATCAGTAGTTTATTATTATTGACAATATTATTATTATTATTAATTTAATATTGTTGAACATGAAATGTGCATGTGATGAAGATTATGATTTGTATGTAGGTGAGTGATATGTTATCTTTCTTCGTTAAATTGTTTTTAAAACTTACGTATTATGTTTTATAATACATATTGTATGACTTTACGCGGGGTAATGTATGAATGCATGAATTAATGAACGTAAAGTATTACGTAACGAAGAGAAAGATAATGATGAAGTACAATTGAACGAATATGATAAAGTACGAAACGAACGAACACATGAAATGAATAATGGGTGAAAGGCTTGCAAGCAAGTGCATGAGGTCAGCGACTCTGTATCGCAACAGACTCGAAAGAGGTTCTTGTCACATACTACGGTATCGAAGGAGACAGGATCCAGATGAATAAGAGTAACATTGGCTTGCAAGCAGAAGGAGAGGAGGTTCACAACTCATTGAGAGTTGTTAGCTCAACTGTGTGTGTGTTATAGCGTGTGATTTTGGCCTACCTCATGTGGATTGTGTAGCGTGCAATTATTGGCTAACCCATGAGATGGCGTGCGATATTGGCTAAACCCCGAGAGAGCTCTCACACACACAGGAGGGAGTCGGTCTTGGTGACCTCTCCGTTGGTGCGATTTGTGCGATATGCGCGGTGGAACTGACAAGGGGACATAGACACAGTGGGAGTTCAGTTTTGGTAACTGCTCTGATACGTGTGATGTGGTATTACTGTGTGCTATGTAGCGTGCGATGATGGCCTACCTCATGTGGATTATGTAGCGTGCGATTTTGGCTAACCCATGAGATGGCGTGCGATGTTGGCTAAACCCCAAGAGTTCTCACACACAGGGAGAGTTGATCTTAGTGACAACTCTATTGGTGCGAATTGCACGAGACGAGATAGTGAGGTGAGCGACTCTGTGTTGCAACAGACTCGGATGAGTAATGAAAAGCAAAAAGCAAAGAAATGAATGAATGAACGAACGATGATGAAGATAATAATAACAATTATTATCTGTATGTATGTATGATGTATGCTCACGAACGAAATATCATAATAAGAATGAAACAGGATCCTTGTCGTCTGACCTCAGTAATCGTGGCTGTGTGCCATGAAGAGGGTAAAGCCTGACGGGATCTAGATAAGAAATGAATGATAACGATATACGATGAACGAACGAAAGTTAACGAACACAATGAAGGATAATAATGATATTATCTATATGTATGTATGATGTGTGAGCATGTACGGAAGTATAGTATGATTTGAAAGAAAGTAAAGAATGGTTTTAATGAAAGTAAAGTATTTTATTATATAAACTAGAACTCACTCACCGTCACTGACTTTTGTATGCATGATAGTTGGCAGGTATTTAGGTTAATGCTGAGGAGTTGCAGGCATGGATGCATAAGCTACTGGGAGTGTTTTGAGGCTGGCATCCATATTTGACATAGTCATTGTATTTTGGAATGAAAAGAATGTTGTATTGTAATAAAATGACATGAATTTGGTTATTAATGAATGTTTTTAAATTCCGCTGCAAAGTGAATATGTGTTCTAAAATGTTTTATGTGCGATGAATGACCAACTGTGAGGTGCCCGGGAACGGGGCCTTACAAGTTGGTATCAGAGCCAAAGTTTAAGTGAAACGGGTAAATTTTCAAAATAAACCTAATCTTAAACTGAGAATGGGACGAAAGGAAAAGGATGTCAGTCCTAGTAGCTACGTGCCTGCAGGTAAAGGTTTTATGTAAACATTTTATGTAAGCAAACAGTTAACCGGTATTATGTGCGCATGTTATGTGTTTATGTGTTACTGGTGAATTTAGATGCTGATATAGTCAGGACAGGTAATACTCGGGGTATGGAAAGTAAGGTAAGTGGCTAATCACAACTGATCACTGTAATTAGGGCCTTACCATACTTAACATGAACTGAGTTATTCCCTTGAATGACCGTGTTAGTGTTTAAATCTTTCAGTGTAAGTTAGAGAATGGCCGGTGGTAGACCTTCTAAGGCTTCCCGTGGTGGAGGTAGTGGCGGACGTGGTGTTGAACCACGAGTCACGAGAGCATGATCTAGAGTGGAACAGGTGGTTCATGAGGAGCCCGAAACACCTCAACCGGGAGGTGGTGATGAGAGTGCTAACTTGAGAGCCTCGGTGAAAGAGGCGGTAGTTGAAGAAGTGCATCAGGTCATGCAGACGATCCTACCGTCTGTAGTGACCGAGGTGGTAAAGGCTGTTAGAGATGGGGAAAGAAAGGAAAGGGGTAGATCATCGGGCTCAAGGATACGGCCCGAGACTGAAACGGTGTTCTTCGATAACGAAGAGGAAGAAGAGCCTACGCCGGAGACGGCACGAGGCTGTGATTATGGGGCGTTTCAGCGATGCAAGCCCCTAACTTTTGATGGTAATGGCACTGCTGCTGCAGCTCACCGATGGGTGAGAGAGATGGAAGCTGTTTTGAACATCAGCGAGTGCCGGGAGGATCAGAAAGTAAAGTTTGCTGCCCACTCTTTCGTGGACTCAGCTTTGTGCTGGTGGGAAAACATAGTCCACGTTGAGGGTAGTCGGGCTATCGGGAGGATGCGATGGCCAGAGTTGAAAAGGTTGGTGATTGAGGAGTTCTGTCCCTATCGTGAGATGGACAAAGTAGAAAGGGAGTTCCTGCGGTTAGAAGCGGGGACAATGACACATCAGCAGTACACCACCAAATTCAACGAAATGGCACGGCTGGTGCCGGATCAGGTGGCACCTCTTTCGCGAAAGATCAAGAGGTATATTCAGGGCTTGCCGGCGGATATCCGTAGGCACATGATCGCTGCCCAACTAAGCACGTTTAGGTCGGCAGTTGATTTGGCGGGAAGGCTGTATGATGAAAGGACGATGGTGGTGGCTGAAGATAGCGAGAAGGATGATGGAGACCGGAACTGGAAAGGGAAGAGAACTGAACGGGGTGGTGTCCCGACGAATAATAAGCACGCACGGGGGGATGACCGTCGTGTGGTCGCACCTGGTGCGAGGTCGAATAGGTGTGTAAACTGTGGGATGGAGCATTCGGGAGAATGCAAAAGGGAACCAAATACTTGCTACAAGTATGGGAAGTGTGGCCATATGGCTAGGGAATGTGGAACCGTGAGATGCTATAATTGCGGAGAAATTGGCCATATGAGTAAAAACTGTGAGAAGCCAAGGGCGGAAGGTTCGGGAGTGAAGAAGGCTGGAAGAGAAGGACGGAGGGCAAACGCAGCACCTACACAATGACGCGGGAGGAGGCTAGGGTGAACCCTGATGTTAGGTCAGGTATGTTTCTAGTCAATTAACCTTTAGCCTTGGTGTAGTTTGATTGTGACTCTGGTTTCATTCCTGCTGCCTTTTGTGATAAGTTGCATGTTAGGAATAGAAAGAAACGATGTCATTCGACTTAGGAGCTACTATAGGTAAGTCTACTAAATTACCCAGTGCACTAAAGGACCCCGCAATAGAATTGAGAAGAGCGCTTGTTTTTCTGTTAAGACCATCCCTGATAGACGTAGGTGGATAGACGTACACCTCCAGGTGAATCGAATAGTAACTTATGAGGCAAGCACCAAGTGCTGCAAAAGAGATGGATTGGTTGGTAGTGCCCGATAAAAGTTCGGTGCCGATCTGTGAAAATGGATTATGATGAAGGCTTCACCGGGAAGGATGTACGACGAGAGGGAGACGACAGTGATAACGGGCGAAGCGGAGGAGCGAGTCTGGGTTAAGAAGGGGAAAAGGAAGGCGAAACAATAATGGTAGATTCGTGTCCGAAGGTACAGCGTTGAGGGACGACGATCGGAAGAGAACGGAAAGAAAAGGAGAAGGAACGTCGATGAGCCCTTCGATGTAGAGATTACTATTAGTGGATTCACTAGGTTACCTGATGCCCTAGAGGATTGTATGATGCAATTAAGAAAGTTGTGTCACCCGTTGTCTGAGGAACAATTTCAGCCTGTGATTGGTTCATTGAACGGCAACGTACGATAGCTTCGACGTTGTAGCAAACAAGTAGAATGGGAGGTTGGAAGTAAGGGAAAGAGATAAATTTGGTTTGGGTCACCAAAGAAGCCGATTTGCCTTTCAATCACAGTGTACATGCAAGGAACCTGGGAAAGACTGATCTCGGTACAGTTATATTTAGAACAACACATAGCACGAATAATGGATGCCTTTCTTGTCAGTTGATTGGATTGCTAGAGGGTCATTATTCGTACATAAGGAACATCAAACAAGGGCTTGTGGTATTTCCATAAGCAGTAACTTTACACAAGTTGAAGGCCGTGTTCTTCAAGCACCAAAGCTGAGGGTTCTCAGTGATGCTCTGAAGCTCAATGATTATGACACCGAGCCTTTGCTCAAATATTATGGTGTATCTTTTGATTATAGTGACCGTACTCTACATGGCATAATTGAGGCCGTAGTTCCTGGTCAAATGAACATTGATCAGTATGCATGGGTTGCCAATGCAGAATAGTCAAAGATAGACCAGAAGACGAATGTTGAAAAACGAGGTAGAGCGATTGAATTTCATGTGAGAGACTGAAAGAGAGGTGAGACAGTATTGCCACAAGGGTTTAAGGAACAGCAGGTTTCGGGGACGAAACCCCTTTAAGGGGGGTAGACTTGTAACACCCGAAATTTTATTTAAAGAAAAGGAAAAGAAAACTAAATGGAAAGAATAGATAATGGTCACAAGTAGAGGGGGGGTAAAGTGTACAAAGTACAAAAATCTAATATTTATATTAGAATTGGGTATGGCCGCCCATATCAAAAGCAGAAAGCTGCTTTTGCTTTCAGAGGAAAAAGAAGAAGAAGAAAACTCTCGGTTTTTAGAGAGAGAAAAGAAGAAAAAGCTGTAAAGGGTAAGTTTTTGTAATCTATGCTCGGTTTTAACCGAATTCACAGCTTTTTGACCGAAGTTCTTGGTGTTTAGTGCTTATTTTCGGGATTTAAGAGCAGAATTTGAAAGTGGGTCTCGGATTTGAAGTGTGTTGTTCGAAAGGCTGCTCAAGGTGAGTTACTAGAACCCCTCTTTTACTGATTTTAAAGTGTTTGGGGCTATTATGCATACCAAGTAAACGTTTTCAGGTAAAACCGTGGATTTATAGCTGTATATTCGAAAATAGCATGTGTATGTATGTTTTTATAAGGTTGGGTATTATACCCGTATGATCATATGCATGTATATGTGGGTCGGGTATGTTTTGGGAAGATGTATGGTTATGAATATGTTGAGTTCATGCTTAGAACCGTAGGTGAATGCTTAGAATTAAGTGATATGATGTTTGGGACTGGAAACGACCTAGAATTAAGAACAGACTGCTAATACGCCTGTATTCTATGCCTTAGAAAAATTTCGAGGTGATAAGTCCCAATAGTGGTCATGAGTCCGAGAAAATAAACTAAGTAAAAATGTGAAAAGTCTGAACAGTGGTCGTATGACCAAGAAAATTTTTCTAAGTATAAGGTGAGAAGCCCAACAGGGCTCATACGCCCAACAGGGCTCATACGCCCAACAGGGCTCATGCGCCCAACACTTAGAATTTTTACAGGAAATTTCCAGAAATCCGGATTTCAAGGATTTGACCAGGGTTGACTAGGGTTAATTAATGATGATGTTCTATGCATGAAATGATGATTAATGATTGACCCTTGTTATTATTACTGATATTATTATCAGTAGTTTATTATTATTGACAATATTATTATTATTATTAATTTAATATTGTTGAACATGAAATGTGCATGTGATGAAGATTATGATTTGTATGTAGGTGAGTGATATGTTATATTTCTTCGTTAAATTGTTTTTAAAACTTACGTATTATGTTTTATAATACATATTGTATGACTTTACATGGGGTAATGTATGAATGCATGAATTAATGAACGTAAAGTATTACGTAACAAAGAGAAAGATAATGATGAAGTACAATTGAACGAATATGATAAAGTACGAAACGAACGAACACATGAAATGAATAATGGGTGAAAGGATTGCAAGCAAGTGCATGAGGTGAGCGACTCTGTGTCGCAACAGACTCGAAAGAGGTTCTTGTCACATACTACGGTATCGCAGGAGACAGGATCCAGATGAATAAGAGTAACATTGGCTTGCAAGCAGAAGGAGAGGAGGTTCACAACTCAATGAGAGTTGTTAGCTCAACTGTGTGTGTGTTATAGCGTGCAATTTTGGCCTACCTCATGTGGATTGTGTAGCGTGCGATTATTGGCTAACCCATAAGATGGCGTGCGATATTGGCTAAACCCCGAGAGAGCTCTCACACACACAGGAGGGAGTCGGTCTTGGTGACCTCTCCGTTGGTGCGATTTGTGCGATATGCATGGCGGAACTGACAAGGGGACATAGACACAGTGGGAGTTCAGTTTTGGTAACTGCTCTGATACGTGCGATGTGGTATTACTGTGTGCTATGTAGCGTGCGATGATGGCCTACCTCATGTGGATTATGTAGCGTGCGATTTTGGCTAACCCATGAGATGGCGTGCGATGTTGGCTAAACCCCAAGAGTTCTCACACACAGGGAGAGTTGATCTTAGTGACAACTCTATTGGTGCGAATTGCACGAGACGAGATAGTGAG
Source organism: Flaveria linearis (assembly GCA_024085815.1). Classification (NCBI taxonomy): domain Eukaryota; kingdom Viridiplantae; phylum Streptophyta; class Magnoliopsida; order Asterales; family Asteraceae; genus Flaveria; species Flaveria linearis. The sequence goes on along the minus strand of CM044006.1, from coordinate 3,331,275 downwards.
GTGAGCGACTCTGTGTTGCAACAGACTCGGATGAGTAATGAAAAGCAAAAAGCAAAGAAATGAATGAATGAACGAACGATGATGAAGATAATAATAACAATTATTATCTGTATGTATGTATGATGTATGCTCACGAACGAAATATCATAATAAGAACGAAACGGGATCCTTGTCGTCTGACCTCAGTAATCGTGGCTGTGTGCCATGAAGAGGGTAAAGCCTGACGGGATCTAGATAAGAAATGAATGATAACGATATACGATGAACGAACGAAAGTTAACGAATGCAATGAAGGATAATAATGATATTATCTATATGTATGTATGATGTGTGAGCATGTACGGAAGTATAGTATGATTTGAAAGAAAGTAAAGAACGGTTTTAACGAAAGTAAAGTATTTTATTATATAAACTAGAACTCACTCAGCGTCGCTGACTTTTGTATGCATGATAGTTGGCAGGTATTTAGGTTGATGCTGAGGAATTGCAGGCATGGATGCATAAGCTACTGGGAGTGTTTTGAGGCTGGCATCCATATTTGACATAGTCATTGTATTCTGGAATGAAAAGAATGTTGTATTGTAATAAAATGACATGATTTTAGTTATTAATGAATGTTTTTAAATTCCACTGCAAAGTGAATATGTGTTCTAAAATGTTTTATGTGCGATGAATGACCAACTGTGAGGTGCCCGGGAATGGGGCCTTACACTTCATGGATGGTAAAACAAGGATTTGGACGTAAAAAGTTAAGATTTTGGGTTAAAAATGGGCTGGTTCTTAGTTTTTGTTCATCCAGCGAAACTGGGTCCCGATCCAGCAAATTTAAGTATTCATCCAGCGAAACTATTGGATTTCCAGCAAAACTACAGTTTCGCTACTGCGAAACTACAGTTTCGCTACTGCGAAACTACAGTTTCGCTGATAAGTTCGCTAGTGCTTAGGTTGACCTATAGACTTAGCGAAACTAAGAAATTCCAATGAAAGTTGGGCGCTCATGGCAGCGAATCTGTCCAGCGAAACTTGCAGAAATGCTGCCCACCGAAACTGGTAGCGAAACTGCCAGCGAAACTGGCAGCGAAACTACCAGCGAAACTGTCAGCGAATTTGTAAAGAAAATGACGTTTTTGCGTATTAACTTTCGTGCAGCTAGAGTATTCAGACTATAGCTTAAGTGACATAGAATTTAAGCTATTTGGATAAGTTCAGGTGAGTTCTAGATCCACTATTTTATACATGTTTTAAATGATTTGGGGCGATATGCATACTAAAAATACATACTTTTATGATCAGTCTTTTAAAGTAAAGTTATACACTATCTTATATGGGAAATGGGGTTTTATAATGAATTGATAACTTGTTTCCCTTATTGTGATATGACCTGGTAGCGATGAATTGTCTTGTAATGTGTTGTGTTATATTATGTATAACTTAAACATGAAAGTGAAACGTAAAGAAAGGTTATTGGGCCCATAACGTGTACCTGGATAAAGTAAAGTCTTGCAAGCAAGGGATAAAGTAAAGTCTTGCAAGCAAGGGATAAAGTAAAGTCTTGCAAGCAATGGATAAAGGAGGGTTGCATTCGTTGTACCCTCACCCGGATAAAGTAATGCTCGAACAGGCAGGTCAGTATGGCCTGGATTGGAATGACAATAATGGCCTGATTGGGTACGACAGTAAGTCCTAAATTGGCGTGTCGGTTAAGTCCTGTGTTTATCATAGGCACCGATAGTGACAGAGAATTGATGGATAAAGAAGAGTAATAATTAACAAGTAATGATAAAGTATCGATAAAGTGATAGCCCGTGTGTATTGATGTTCTGATAGCTGATGATATTTTCAACTGTTAAAGCTAATACCTTTTACAAAAGTTATTTAATAAAGTAAACCTAGAATTCACTCAGCGAAGTTGACTTTTGTATGCATATTAGTTGACAGGTGAAAGTTAGGGCTTATGAGATGGGAGCATGGGACTGAAGCTTCTTGGCACTTAAAGACTGGCATCCCTGATGAAGAAGAGTATAAGAGGACATAGAGTTTTGATGTTTAAAGACAATGTTTATGTTTTAATTAACTACGTTGTAAAGAATTGAAATTACCGTATCTTTCCGCTGCAATATATATTTATACATATATGAGTAAATGATTGCTTTAAATCTATGTTTTGCTGTGAATGGCCAACTGTGAGGTTCCCTGGGAAAGGAGGGCCTTACAAGTTGGTATCAGAGCCAATGTTTAAGAGATTTGGGAAAACTATTTTATAAACCTAAACTTAAACAGATAATGGGACCAAGTGTCAAGGATGCCAGTCCAAGAAGCTCCATGCCAAGAGGTAACAAAGTATGCTATAAGTATTATTCTAGTGGATAGTGCCTTCCTATTTAAGCTAGAGTTGAGGTAGGGTATGATAATGTTATCTGTGATGCCTATCTGAATTTATGTGACTTATACGTGCATAGAATAGGTATAGTAGGTTCTGGTGTTAGTGTGGTTCAGGATGGGAAAGTTTAGGGCACGAGAAGTTCTGTAAGTAGTTAATCACAACTGGCCACTGTTATTAAAAATTTACAAAACTTGTCGTGAACTGAACTTGCCTTGAAAGACCATATTAACATCCTAAATCTTATAGGAAGTAGAAAGAATGGCACCAAAGAAAGCAGTTCCAGCTATGGTCACCCGGAGAAGCACTAGGGGAAGGCCCCCTACTAAGGCAAAAGAAACAGCAAGTGAAACTGCGAAACCAACCAAAAGGTCAACAAGAAGGGAACGGTCAAGACTGAGGAGATGAGCGATGAGGAAGATCGTCTGGATAACAATGACGATTCTGAGGTTGAAGAGGTGGCAAAGGGGTGCAGCTACGAGGCTTTTCAAAGGTGTAAGCCCCCAACATTTGATGGCACTGGTAACGCTGCTGCTGCTCAGCGTTGGATCAGGGAAATGGAAGCTGTGCTGAGGATCAGCGAGTGTATGGAAAACCAAAAGGTGAAGTTTGCTTCCCACTCCCTTTTGGATCCAGCACTGTGTTGGTGGGATAACATCGTTGAGTCTTACGGGGAGGAGGCTATTAAGAGGATGAAGTGGCCAGAAATGAAGAGGTTGGTAATAGAGGAGTACTGCTCGAAAAGAGAGCTAGACAAGATAGAACAAGAGTTTGTGAGCTTGGAGGCTGGAAACATGACGCATCAGGAATACACTACAAAGTTCAATGAAATGGCACGTCTGGTGCCTGACTTGGTGACTCCTGAATCCAAGAGGATCAAGAGGTACATACAAGGGTTACCTCTGGACATTCGTAGGGACATGGTCACTGCCCGACCTAGTACTTTTAGGTCAGCAGTGGACCTCAGTGGAAGGTTGTATGATCATCGCAGGCCAGTGACAGTAGGTGAGATGAGGAAAGTTTGGAATAACAATGGGAAGAGGTATGGAAATGGTAACTACCAACCGGGAAACAAGAAGGCAAGGGTGGATGCAAAACAAGTGATTGTGAAGGGGGTCGAGGAAGTTAAGAATTGTGGGAAGTGTGGGAGGAGGCATCCCGGAGAGTGCCGAGTGGGTAGCTATGGGTGCTACCGGTGTGGGAAAACTGGTCACATGGCTAGAGAATGCCCGGAATTGAACAGGTGCTTCAACTACCATGAGTCGGGGCACCACAGCAGGGAGTGCAAGAAAGCTAAGCCGGGAAACTCAGGAACAAGCGGGGATGATGACAAGGGGGATGATGGAAAGCCCAAGGTCAGGGCAAGGGCTTTTACTATGAACAAGAAAGAGGCAAGGAAAGACCCGGACGTAGTGTCAGGTATGTTCCTTATCAATGATGTTTGTGCCTCCGTATTATTTGATAGTGGTGCCAGTAAGAGTTTTGTATCTTTACCCTTCTGTGCTACACTAGATATCCAAACTAAGGAAATAGATGATGCCTTCGAAGTAGAAACGGCCGATGGTAAGTCCATTAGAATAGTCAGAGTGTTAGAGGATTGCCACGTTAAACTAGGAGGTCATTACTTTCCCGCATAATTGTTTGCCATGCCCTTAGGAGGATTCGATGTCGTACTAGGGATGGATTGGTTAGCTGCCCATGATGCTAACATAGTATGCCAGCAAAAGATGATTCGATTAACGGCTCCAGATGGTAGTCCGGTTACGATCTACGGTGATAACGATTGCAAGGTTCCAAGGATCATTTCCATGATCAAGGCGGAGAAATATATGAGGCGAGGGTGCGGAGCTTATCTAGCTTATGTCAAGGATGTTAAAGATAAAGCGAAAGAGTTGTCCGATGTACCAGTGGTGCGGGACTTTCCTGACGTATTCCCGGACGATCTGCCCGGAGTACCACCGGATAGGGAGATAGAGTTTCAGATTGATTTACTGTCAGGAGCCCAGCCCATTGCCAAAGAACCCTACCGCCTAGCCCCGTCTGAGATGAAGGAGCTCATGTCACAATTGCAAGAACTCTTTGACAAAGGATTTATTAGGCCCAGCATTTCTCCATTGGGTGCTCCAGTGTTGTTTGTGAAGAAGAAGGATGGAAGCATGAGGATGTGTATAGATTACAGGGAATTGAATTAGCTGACCGTGAAGAATCGATACCCTCTACCCAGAATAGATGATCTGTTTGACCAGTTGCAAGGGGCAAGCTGGTTCTCCCGAATAGATCTCCGATCTGGATATCACCAACTGAAGGTAAGGGAGCAAGATACCCCAAAGACGGCTTTCCAAACACGCTATGGCCACTATGAGTTTCTTGTTATGTCTTTCGGGCTAACCAATGCTCCTGCGGCATTCATGGACTTAATGAATCGCGTGTGCCACCCGATGTTGGACATATCAGTGATAGTCTTCATTGACGATATTTTGATATACTCAAAGAACGAAGGAGACCACGCTTGTCATATCAAGGAGGTGTTAGAAACTTTACGAAGGGAGAAACTGTATGCGAAGTTCTCTAAATGTGCTTTCTGGCTACGGGAGGTGCAGTTTTTAGGGCACGCTATAAGTTCCGAGAGAGTTATGGTTGATCCAGCAAAAGTTGAGGCAGTTACACAATGGAATTCCCCAAAGACGCCATCCGAAATCTGTAGTTTTTTGGAGAAGGTTCATCAAAGATTTCTCAAAGAACGAGAAAGAACATGGTGTTCGACTGGGGAAAAGAACAGGAAGATGCGTTTCAGGAATTGAAGGATAGACTAACCAAAGCTCCTGTACTAACCCTACCGGAGGGAGATGAAGACCTAACGGTATATTCCGATGCCTCTTACTACGGTTTAGGCTGTGTCTTAATCCAAAGAGGAAAGGTTATAGCTTACGCGTCCAGACAACTAAAGGACACGGAGGCTAATTACCCGGTTCACGATTTGGATCTTGCCGCAGTAGTGTTCGCATTGAAAATATGGAGACATTATTTGTATGGAACTAAGTGCACCATATTTACCAACCACAAAAGTCTGAAATATTTCTTTGAGCTGAAAGACCTAAACATGAGACAGAGGAGGTGGTTGCAGCTGATAAAGGATTACGACTGTGAAATCCATTACCACCCGGGTAAGGCAAATGTGGTAGCCGATGCCCTGAGCCGAAAGGAGGGATATGAACCAATCCGAGTGAAGGCGTGCCAACTAGTAGTGACCCCAGATGTTATGAGATTGATAAGCGAAGCTCAAATGGATGCTTTAAAAGAGCAGCAAATCAAGAAGGGAAGGATGGTGGGAAAAGTAGATGAATTGGTAGGGAACACCTTGGGTGTTAAGACCTTCCACGGCAGGATATGGGTTCCGAGGCATGGCAACTTGCGAGAAAAGATTATGGATGAAGCGCAAAAGACCCGCTACTCAATACACCCAGGAGCAAATAAGATGTACCACGACTTGAAGAAAGATTATTGGTGGCCTGGAATAAAGAGAGATGTGGTTGCATATGTGAATAAATGTCTAACGTGCCTACAAGTGAAGGCTGAGCATCAAAGACCTTATGGTTATGTTCAACCATTAGAAGTACCAGAATGGAAGTGGGAACATGTTACCATGGACTTCATCACTAAATTACCACGCACGACAAAAGGCCACGACGCGATATGGGTGATAATTGATAGACTAACTAAGAGTGCGCATTTCCTGCCAATCAAGGAAGCAATTAGTTCAGAAAAGCTTACTGAACTGTTTATCCGAGAAATTGTGGCGTGGCATGGTATGCCCTTATCGGTCATTTCAGATAAAGATACGCGGTTTACCTCAAAGTTTTGGATGTTAGTACTGCATACCACCCGTAGACCGATGGGCGCGAGATTGCATGTTAGTACCGCATACCATCCGTAGACCGATGGGCAATCGGAAAGAACGATCCAGACGCTGGAAGATATGCTTCGGGCATGTGTTATCGAATTTGGCGGTAACTGGGATGATCATTTGCCACTAGCAGAGTTCTCTTATAACAACAGCTACCACGCCAGTATTAAGATGCCCCCATATGAGTTATTGTACGGTCGACGGTGCAGAACTCCTATTTGTTAGGGTGATGTTGGTCAGAAGGAGCTAGGAAGCTTAGAAGTCGTGGAAGCCACAACGGAAAAGTTGGAGAAAATCAAGGCGTATATGAAGGCTGCAAAGGATAGACAAAAGTCATAAGCCGACAGAAGAAGGAGACCAATAGAATTTAGCGTGGGTGACAGGGTAATGTTAAAAGTGTCGCCATGGAAGGGGATTATCTGATTTAGGAAGAGGGGGAAACTGAGTCCCAGGTTTATCGGACCATTTAAAGTACTAGCACGAGTTAGGGATGCAGCTTACAGGCTAGACCTTCCAGAAAAATTAAGTGGGATTCACCCTAACTTTCATGTATCGCACTTAAGGAAATGTTTAGCACCGGATGGGGCAGTCGTGCCTCTAGATGACATCGAAGTGGACGAGAAGCTGAACTATGTAGAGCAACCAGTGGCTATACTGGACCGGAAGGAGAAACAATTGAGAAACAAAGTAGTCAAGCAAGTCAAGGTGCAATGGAAACACCAAAAGGGAAAGGGGTCGGATGCCACCTGGGAATCCGAGGAGGAAATGAGACGACAATACCCCGATCTGTTTAACGACGAGGCAGGTTTCGAGGACGAAACCTAAATAAGGGGGGGAGACTTGTAACGCCCCGAAATTTCCCGAAGCAAGCCATTTAATAATAATGGGCTTTTAAGGGTTAATTTAAGAAATAAAGGTGAATTAGTGGGCTATAGACCAAATTAACCCTAATGGGCTATGTGTTGACGGGTTTAAGGGCCCTAATCAGCCCTTAAACAATGCATGATCAGCTCCACTTCCATGATTCCAACCCTAGCCCCCAAATTCATAGAGAGAGAAAGTAGAGAGAGAAAGTGAAGAAAACTTAAGATTTGGAGCTTGAAAGGTTAAAAGGTTGAAGATCTGGGTGATTGAAGCATCAAATCCTAAGAAAAGAGCAACAAAACAAGGTAAGAATCGACCTCTAAACCCTTCTGCTGATCAAACCCGGATTCTAGGGTTTTGGGTTTTGAAAAGTTTCAAAGAAACACATAAAGGTCAAATTTTTACGTATGAAAACGTGTAAAAAGGTTAGATATGGCTTCATGGATGGTAAACCAAGGATTTGGACGTAAAAAGTTAAGATTTTGGGTTAAAAACGGGCTGGTTCTTAGTTTTTGTTCATCCATCGAAACTGGGCCCCGATCCAGCGAATTTAAGTATTCATCCGGCGAAACTATTGATTTATCCAGCGAAACTAAAGGATTTCTAGCGAAACTACAGTTTCGCTACTGCGAAACTACAGTTTCGCTGATAAGTTCGCTAGTGCTTAGGTTGACCTGTAGACTTAGCGAAACTAAGAAATTCCAACGAAAGTTGGGCGCTCATGGCAGCGAATCTGTCCAGCAAAACTGGCAGAAGTGCTGCCCAGCGAAACTGGTAGCGAAACTGACAGCGAAACTACCAGCGAAACTGTCAGCGAATTTGAAAAGAAAATGACGTTTTTACATATTAACTTTCATGCAGCTAGAGTGTTCAGACTATAGCTTAAGTGACATAGAATTTAAGCTATTTAGATAAGTTCAGGTGAGTTCTAGATCCCCTATTTTATACATGTTTTAAATGATTTGGGGCGATATGCATACTAAAAATACATACTTTTATGATCAGTCTTTTAAAGTAAAGTTATACACTATCTTATATGGGAAATGGGGTTTTATAAAGAATTGATAACGTGTTTCCGTGTTTCCCTTATTGTGATATGACCTGGTAGCGATGAATTGTCTTGTAATGTGTTGTGTTATTGTTGGCTCTGAAGGATAGTGTAATATTATCAACACAGTGAAAGTCAACAAAAGTCAACGTCACGGTTAAAGTCAACAAAAGTCAAACCCGACACATTCGAGACGTGGAACCGAGACAAGACGTTGAAGATTTAAATGACTATGAGTTTCATTGTAATAAATATATTTTGTGTGAACAAAATATATTTTATCTTGTTTTTAGTCATGTTTTGGTTTTAGATGTTATTTCCATTAATTAGCTTAATTCTAGGGGGTTAAATACAATTAGTGAATATTATATTCTCTATAAATAGGTTAATTGTAATTAGGATTGGGTTAATGGTTGAATGACCAATTGATTGGGGGTTTCCATTTGTACAAATTATATGCAATCAATATTAGATCAAATTGGGGTTTTAGTGTGATTATCATATTTTGATCTATAATTCTTCATGATTTGATTCAAGTTTGATTATCCTGGAGCTACAATATGGTATCAGAGCCATTTTGGATCAAAATGCATTGAAGAATTGAAGAAATTGTTGCTGATTTTTGAAGATGTTCATCACTTTTTAGAGAGAGAAACTGGTTTCTAGAGAGAGAAAGTAGATCTGAGTTCAAATTTCTACAAATTCAACATCAACAACATCAGATCTATTACTATAATCAACATATATTGAATCTACATCATTGTTTGTACAAGAAAATTCAAAGAAAATCTTCAGATCTGAAATTTCTCTCACACACACTAGTGTGTGTGTTCTTGGTGTTCTTGAGAGCTTCAAATCTTCATGGGGCGAAACTAGATCTGACATTGAACGAAAGTTCAAACTGTTCCGGCGAAAATACAGTTTCGTCCGGCGAAACTCTGGCGAAATTCCGGCGAAACTAATTCCAGCGAAACTAATTCCGGCGAAACTAATTCCAGCGAAACTAATTCCGGAGAAACTAATTCCGGCGAAACTACTTCCGGCGAAACTACTTCCGGCGAAACTACTTCCGGCGAAACTACTTCCTGCGAAACTAATTCCGGCGAAACTACATTACCAGCGAATCTATACCGGCGGAACACTAATCACCACAATCATTTCGACCTCTATCAAGCAGACACCATCACCCGAACCTTCAGCCACCACCACCCGCACCCGCAACCACTACCACCCGAACCTGCAGCCACCTCCATCACACAGCCACCAAGCCATCTACAAGCACAGCCAACCCTAACCCATCGGACACCCAACCGCCGTCGCACCAACCGCCTGTAACCACAAACACCCCATCTCCGCCGACACCAACGACCCCACCTCCACCCGTAGCCCCCCTCACCCGACAAACCCCATCTCATCAGCCATTGACCCTCGACCCCAACCACTCGCGAACACTTCACCCAAGCCAATTGCGACCGCGAACTCCCTACACAGTCCGACCATCTGAAAAACGCGGCGGCACCGCCAACTTCATCGAAAGATATCTTTTCAACCAATACGAATCACAACAAGTCAAGACCACCACTGGAACCAGCGTGACGAATAGAAGAAGATGATGTATAGCTAGCCTCATGACTCACCGGAAAAGTTCACCGGAACCCTAGCCGCCGTGAACTTCTCTCCTCCATATCTCCTTCGTTATTGAGTTTCAGAGCAAACCGAGTCCACCATTGGATTCAGGAGTTTGAGTTTAGTAGGGGTAGGGGTTGTTTCGGTCATCGATCGCCGGAATATTTTTTTTCCGGCCACCATTGCCGCCGTGGGCCGCCGTGGGACCGCCGGAAAAGCAGCACCAGAACCCTAGAGGGTTTCTCATCCGTTTTTGTGTGTGTTGTGTTTTGTGTGTGTGTTGTGTTTTGTGTTAGTGTTAGGGTTTTGATAGAGATATTTTGTGTGTGTTATTGGGTTAATGGGTTTTTCAAGATTATTGGGCTAACATTTTGTATGGGTTAAGGTGTAAGAATTAAGAATTGTGTGGGTTAACTTCTCATTGGGCCAAGTATTTCAGATTTTGTATAGTCTCATAATTTTCATAAGCTAAAAACTTACTAACAATTGTATGGGTTTTAACAATTTGGGCTAGTTAATAAAAATAATGTGTGGGCTAATAAAAATATCAAAGAAAATTGACTAGTTGGGATTAATTGCGTTTAAACCGATAAAGAAATATTCAACCGATAAAGAAAATTGACCAGCTCAGCTTGACCCCAGTTGCTAAGATTTTCTAGCGTGAAATTTTAAAAAGAAAAATATTTTTCCCGGGGGAGAATTATTCTAAATTTTTTTGGGAAAAATATTTTTGGGGCGTTTAATTGTTCACAATTAAAAAAATTAAAAGAATGGCTTTTACAGGACTGTTTAAATCCTTCGAATTTGATGATCTCACAACTGCACAATGTCGGTTTGATAATTTTGCAGCTTTAAAGAATGAAAAGATGTCTGATTTTATCGATCGTTTTCTGTTGGTAGCAAGCAATCTGAAGAAGTTTGATGCTCAATTGGGAAATCATGAACAAGTTCTGAGATTGCTTGATTCCCTCCCACCAAAATGGAGTTCACACGGCAAGTCGATTAAACGAGATAGAAATTTTCAGGATTACAAACTGATGGAGGTGGTCAAGAAACTGAAACAAATTGAGTTGGATATCAAACGTTGTGAGTACTATGAAGCGTCATATCCAACTCCAACGATCACTTCAAACTCCAAAGAGAAACCAAAAGAGAGATCAGATTCTAGCACTAATTTCGACAGTTTACCGAAAGCTAAAACTGAAGAGGTACAAGAGGAGCTTAAGCAGACATCAATGGGTAAAGGTGGAGCTGAGTTGAATAATGAAGTTTGTGATGCTGAGAAGGAAGAGGAATGGAAACGAAATACCAGAGTTTGCAATTGTGAGAAGGCTCTTACTGCTGAAAGTGTCATCCTGGACCTTCCATACGAGATAGTTCAGGATATGTGTTCTTCTGCTTGTAAAATTCGTTTATTTGGTGTGTATAAAGCTAATAGGTTACTTTTAGATAACCAAAAGGAGTTAACCACCATAAACGCAGAACTTAAAAAGAATGAAGCCAAGTATTTCATAAAATTAAATGAAGCTTTAAAAGAAAATGATCATTTAAAACGAACTCTTCTTGAAAGAAAAGTTGAAATCAATCTTTTAAACAAAAAGTCACTTTGGCTGAATTTGAAACAAGCAAGCTTAAAACAAAGCTTGATAGATGGACCATATCTGGTATGAAACAGGAAGAGCTACTGCGTAAACAGAGGGGAGCTAGGATTAAAATGGGAGTGGGTTGTGGTGAAAATCCATATGTTTATCCTCCTCCTAGCACCCATTGTTACTCTCCTATGCCTCAACCTCATCCATCTAATGATTTGATTGAAGCTGCAGAAACTAATAGTTTAAATGCATGTTTAAGCAACGTTAATCTTAAAGAGGTTAGAGATGTGCAGGATTCTCCTGTAGGTTTAGGATCTCTCAGGCAGGGTTCTAATAAGAAGATTAATGTCGATTTTACCTCTGATGCTCCAAAATCGATATCAGTTGCTTCTCCAACCTTCTTCAACAAATTCAAAACAGGTAACATTCCTTCGTTTGTTCCTGTCAGGTTTGTCAAAGAAGGAACAGTTGTTGAATTATCAGGCAATCAGAATCCTATAAGTGAAGCCAACATAATAGGAGATGTCAATCAACATCCATTGGAAGCAGATTTATGTATACGAGATTGGACAACCTCAGATGATGAATCAAACACAGAGGATGGTGTTGGTTCCTCACAGATCAAGATATCCCATGATATTGTCACGTCTCAAAAGCTTCCAAAAGTTGAATTAAGACCAATACGGATCTGGTCTCCAATTGCAAAGCATTCAACTCAATCAGTGAAGATCTCATTTCCTGTTCAGCATAGCAAATGCCAAAACAAGCAAGAATCTGCTACAAGCTCAAAGCAATCCTCATCCCTATCTGCATCACTCGGTTTAGTCAAGCATCAAAAGCCTTTCAAGGCTTGTTTTGAGTGTGGAAAAGAAGGTCATGTGGTAAAGAAATGTCCTCAAAGACTTGCTAAGGATGGTAAAGGCAAAACAAATTGCTTCTCCAAATGTAAGTCTAAAAATAATGTTCCAGACGGTAAAGGCAACACGGGTTGCTTCTCTAGATCAAGAGGTAAACAACACACATCTTTGAATGGTTGGATGAAAAACCCTCCATCCAAACCTTTCCATGTGAAGCCGGTTTCACATGATACAAAGATGAAAATGACCAAAGCTTCAAAACCAAATTCTTTTCCTTCTAGTATTAAACAGAAAATGATTTCCAAATTTAATTCATTCAAATCTAAGTTAATTGAACCGAAACAAATTTGGCGAATTAAAAAGAAGGATACATCAATCCCCGATTATTTAAACGATTGTGTGCAGAAGCTTGTTACTTATCTTAATGAAAAAGGAACTTCCAAGACTACAATGGCCTGGGTTCCTCTTTCTAACTAATCTATTTATGAGTGCAGGAACAATTCAGGAGGACTGTTAGTAATCCGGTTTACTGACAGGGATTGTTCCTAATTCAATTTTGAGGCGGAACAAACAGGTTAAGGTCATGGTATTATATCCACAATCTGGATTTTTATCTGTATTCTCACAGTTCTCACTTCACAGTCACTGCATATTTCTTGATAATTCATTTCTTCTCTTGATAATCGGTGTAGTTTGGAAGACCTTCTTTGATAAATTTTTATGTTTGTACAGTTTTAAAAAAACATAGAATAAAAATTAAAAATTAAAAACAAAAAAAACAACAAAACAACAAAACAAATAAATAAAAATAAGTTTGCAAAAAAAAATTTAGGGGGAGAGTATAAGTAAATAAAAATGAAAAGAGAACTGAGAACTTGATTCGAGATGATTGTGAAATGATTGTATATCATCTTCAAATGCTTGTTTTTGCATGACTTGTGTTTTTAAAATGAGAAATGATAGTAACTGATGCTTTTATCTGATTTTCATCTTATTTTTTAAGTACAAATAATAGAAAAACAAACAGATTCTTTAATGATATGCTTGGTAGGCTCAGCCTGAAGAATAAAGTAGACATCAGCATGATGATTTAAATTAAAATATATGCTTAAGGATGTCTGGATTTACGCAATCATTTTGGCCTGCATGAAAACTGAGTCCCGACAAAAATTGGATTGAGAATTGATCTTTCACCCACCATGATGCAAATCATATAAGCTATATCTCTATCTCTTTGCCATGTTTGGTGTATTTATGTGTCTTGTGTTTGTGCTAATCTCCTCTGCTGTACAGAAGTACTGACCTGGAGTGATGATCTCCTTTGCTGTATGATAGTACTGACCTGGAGCTCTCATTGGCACATGATTAAATGGTCATCTCCTTTGTTATACGTGAGTATAGACCTGGAGCTCTTACCATTTTGATCTAAGTAGTGTCAAATCATCTAACGATGAATTTATCACAGAATACAATACTCTGTTGATAATCACTTGCACACTAATGCACAAGCCTTGTTCCATAAAGATCGTAATAAAATTCAAGAAATCCTAAGGTTGGGTGATGGTTTTTTTGCCAAATGATTGTGGGGTCCTAGCATTCTAAAGTGCTTAATCGAACTTTAACAAATCATCTGATGCTTGTTGAAAAAGATAGGGCATGGGTTTAAGTGGACAAACATATCAGCAATCGTTATTGATCTGTTTGAGAATTTCAAAATTATTCAAAGACTGTGATTGGATTCAGTTATCAGTATGATCTCATTGCTTGTCGGTGATTAATTTCATCTTTATGCTAAAGTATATTTTGAGGATGTGATCTCATGATCGATTCAGTTTTCGGTTATATAAAAAATATACATAAAATAAAATTAAAAAAAATTATTATAATAAATTTTCATTTCAAAATTCTTTTAGGTCTTCCATATTACGCTATTGAAATCATCTCATATTTTCATGCATTTCACGGGAAATTGCACACAAAAACGAACACGGGTTCGCTTGTTTTCATACACAGATAAACACGGGTTTATCTTGTTAAAATGAAATGATCTAATTAGAAATGTCGAGATTGTGTTTGTGAATGTGTTTTAGATTTTTTGTCATAAGTGATGGCCGATCATCACATGAGCAATGAACCAGACCAAAGAACCTATTCCTTAAATTTACAGAAGATACCGAGCTAGGAATCCTCCTCCTACATCTTCTGAAGCACTCAGAGATTCAAGAAAGCGGTCTTTGTTATAACTGAGAGGATGCACACGACAAGGGGGAACATATAAAAAGGGGGAACATATAAAAAGGGGGAACTTGTGAGATATAGACCTTCAGCAACAAAATTTGGGAAGCATCAGTCTAGGGGGAATATTGTTGGACCTCAACATTAAGACTGAAGTATACCAAATTGAAGATCAAGTTCAGTTGACTTATCGGTGCTGATCACGATGAAAAAACGTTGATAATAGTAAACTAAGGGGGAATATTGTTGGGTCTGAAGGATAGTCTAATATTATCAACACAGTGAAAGTCAACAAAAGTCAACGTCATGATCAAAGTCAACAAAAGTCAAACCCGACACGTTCGAGACGTGGAACCGAGACAAGACGTTGAAGATTTAAATGACTAGGAGTTTTATTGTAATAAATATATTTTGTGTGAACAAAATATATTTTATCTTGTTTTTAGTCATGTTTTGGTTTTAGATGTTATTTCCATTAATTAGCCTAATTCTAGGGGGTTAAATGCAATTAGTGAATATTATATTCTCTATAAATAGGTTAATTGTAATTAGGATTGGGTTAATGGTTGAATGATCAATTGATTGGGGGTTTCCATTTGTACAAATTATATGCAATCAATATTAGATCAAATTGGGGTTTTAGTGTGATTATCATATTTTGATCTATGATTCTTCATGATTTGATTCAAGTTTGATTATCCTGGAGCTACAGTTATATTATGTATAACTTAAACATGAAAGTGAAACGTAAAGAAAGGTTATTGGGCCCATAACGTGTACCTGGATAAAATAAAGTCTTGCAAGCAAGGGATAAAGTAAAGTCTTGCAAGCAATGGATAAAGGAGGGTTGCATTCGTTGTACCCTCACCTGGATAAAGTAATGCTCGAACAGGCAGGTCAGTAAGGCCTGGATTGGCATGACAATAATGGCCTGATTGGGTACGACAGTAAGTCCTAAATTGGCGTGTCGGTTAAGTCCTGTGTTTATCATAGGCACCGATAGTGATAGAGAATTGACGGATAAAGAAGAGTAATAATTAACAAGTAATGATAAAGTATCGATAAAGTGATAGCCCGTGTGTATTGATGTTCTGATAGCTGATGATATTTTCAACTGTTAAAGCTAATACCTTTTACAAAAGTTATTTAACAAAGTAAACCTAGAATTAACTCAGCGAAGCTGACTTTTGTATGCATATCAGTTGACAGGTGAAAGTTAGGGCTTATGAGATGGGAGCATGGGACTGAAGCTTCTTGGCACTTAAAGACTGGCATCCCTGATGAAGAAGAGTTTAAGAGGACGTAAAGAGTTTTGATGTTTAAAGACAATGTTTATATTTTAATTTAACTACGTTGTAAAGAATTGAAATTATCGTATCTTTCCGCTGCAATATATATTTATACATATATGAGTAAATGATTGCTTTAAATCTATGTTTTGCTGTGAATGGCCAACTGTGAGGTTCCCTGGGAAAGGGGGGCCTTACAATATACCTATATATATACCTATAGATATACCTATATATATATACCTATATATATATATATATATATATATATATATATATATATACCTATACACACACACACACACACACGACGCATTTGTGATTTTATTTAGCATATCAAGATGGTGACATTAACATGGTTAAGTATATAAAAGAAATTCATGCAATTGTGTTGATTTGGTTCTAGAGATTAAAACATAAATACAAAACAATCATGTAATGGTATCGTTGTTTTCGATCAGTACCATTTTTAATTTTCATAGTACCAACATGTTAATGTTAATAAATATAACCTACAATATCCAAAAAGTACCTCATTTTGAGTACAACTCCGTTTTTAACAAATTAATATCAGAACGCGAAGAAAAAATTAAACACAAACACAAATTAGTATTTTTATTTTAAGTTAACGAACTAAAGTTATTGAAGAAAATTAAATTAGTAAACAAACTAATGGGTTAAATGCATATGTTATATATACTGCACGAGTAATCTTAAAGTTAAAAAAACAGAAGGGCAACGTTGAAACTTTTGATCGACACAGGCGTTTCTATTTGGGTGTTAGTAAATTTCCCATTAAATTTTGCTATATTTTGGGATCAATTTCACATCACATCTTTTTTATTTTAAATGTAGACATGTTTGTGCTCACCAATAAGAACAACTACATATTTATGTTTCAGTATACATATTTTCTAAGAATTAGTGGGCGAAAAATGATTGTTATCCTCCAAATCATCCTGACTTTTGAGCTTCTTTAAATGCTAAAATTATTCCTACTACCTTTTCAAATGAAATTTTATCAAGTTTTGAATACAGTTTATAGTTGCCACGATAAATAGGTACTTCTTCGAAGCCTTGCACAATTATTTTATCTTTTTGAGTGTGACTAAGAGCATTCACATTTCGTTTCACATTTTTATCTAAGTGGGTATCATATATTATATGGGCTAGTTGTGATTGGTTGTGATTGGTTGTGATTGGTTGTGATTGGTTGTGATTGAAATAGATAGAAAATTTATGGAGTTGTATCTCATATTTGGGGATTGTACCGTATTTGGTAAACAAGGTACAACCCAAATAATTTTTTTTAATATTTTTGAAATTGATTGTGAGTGGATGAGTGAGAAAATGTGATGATACATGTATAAAAAAATATTATTTAATTGAAAAGTAGAGAGAAAAAATAGTGAAGTTTAGTGTAATTATAAGAATGAGGATGATGGATGGATTGTGAATGCTCTAAGACTTTTAAACTAGGCTCTAATGTTTCATTCGCTTAATTAATTTACTTCTTTTAATTAATAGATCGATTACTTCTGATTTCGTAATCAAGTTGTACTTTCTTATCACAAATCTCCAAGAGTTGCTTGATTTCTTGATTACAACCATATATTGATCGCGTGCGTTTCCTCTCATTGATCGATGCTTTGATACAATAGTTTAAAATCAAAAAGTAATTCTACCACAACAATATGATATAAATGATCTTCCAACAAGATTTGATAAAACTACATTTGGTTTGATTATATATAGGATTTTGATACATACAACACACTCATAATTTACTTTGATCAGTCATACATACCGATACACCTTGACCGACACATCAATTAGAAGAGTATCAATTAGAAGATTGACACAATCCGACGAATAATTAGTTTCTAACTTTGACATCAAAGATACAACACATGCATCATTTACTTCGATCGGAAATGTATACCGATATGTTTTGACTCATGCGTTAATTAAAAGATTGACACAATCCTACAAATAATCAGTTTCTAATATTTGACGCCGTACACACTTAAGACGTGCACAACTATTCAATGCATAATTGACTCCAAATATATTGACACTAAGACCCCTTATATTTAGTATAATCTGCATTATCACATAATTACATGATTAGGTTATTTGTGAGAATATAAAGAATACATGGTGAGAAGGGCAGCTTGTTTAATTAAAAACTGATCCGACTCGTTTATGAAATGTTCAATGGAGCGCAGCTCGCAAAAAGTTATTTACAAAAGTTATTTTGAAAATCTTTAATTTTCTACTTTTTACACATACATATAAAAAAGGGTATTATTTTTTAATAATCCAAACTTTCATATATTGATCAAGATTAATCCAAACTTAGAAAGTATTTACAAACACTCTCAACATTGAGCTTATTTTCCTATAACTATCCCTTACTAACTAAGAATTAACACCGGTTAGCTTTTTTTTTGATAAAGGGGGCCAATTTCGAGCCATTTTTCAACTCTACCACCTCCCAGCCTCTATCATGTCTGTTTTTGGGTGTCTAGCCTCCATCATCATTTAAAATTTACCTCTAACGAGTCAAATATTTCAAATCACGAGGTGGAGATTGACAGGTTTTAGCTTGCAAAAGTTTTAGATTAACGTACCAGATGATTGATTTTAATATTCGGTTTAGTATTTTGGCCATATAAGTAGTCTACGTTATCAAAAACACTAAGGGTGTTAACTTTCAGTCAATAATGGATCGTTGGAGGAAAATAAGCTTAATGTTGGTGTTAGGACCATTTTTGTACGTAGTACCAACTGATTCAACGTGGAACCAGATCAAATAGCGTGGAATTCTATTTGATTGGCGATCCAATCAGTGAGAACAACAACCTGATCGATCTAACGATTAAACAAACGTTAAGAACGAGTTGGAATCGATCAGGAACGAACTATAAAGTTGGATGGACGAACTAGAACTCTCTGGACGGCTAGGGTATGATAATATTCAAAGTGTTACGTTTTCCACGAATTATGTGCTATTTATAGGTTTTCAGTATTCAGTCGCACGACTGAGCCATTAGCATGGTTCAGTCGTGCGACTGAGTCATGCGTTTGATTCATACGCATGACTGAAGGTTTAGTCGTGTGACTGAGTCAATCTTATGTCTCAATCATACGAATGATCCAGTCACCTGATTCAGTCGTGCGACTGGTCCATAAGTATGATCCATTCGTGCGTCTGGTCCATAAGTATGGTCCATTAGCATGAATAACCCACCTGACTAAGTTGAACACAGTTCTGAATCATTATTGTCTCAGAACTATGTACAACAACCTCAAACCTATATATAATTAAGAGTATGATATAATCAATGACAAATAAACACCAAAACACATATCATATATCATTAAGCACTTGCATTACATATGTGTAAGAAATGAAAGACATTTACATTTAAGTACATAAACTAGGGACATCGTGTATCAACAAACTCCCTCTTGGACCTAGTTTACTCTATTGTCTAGCATTCTTCACATGTTCTTCATATTTCTTGTACTTCTCCTCCTTGGTGACTCCCGCATGTATCTTAAAAGCGAAACAGAGTTGTATAATGTGTTGGAACTAAAGAGCTTGTACAATATATTGCATATCGTAGAAAAGTGGCCATTGTATAATGTATAAACATCATCAGCTGACAAGTTGGTAAGCCACATTGGGTCGAATACCCTGATAGTCTCAATCCGTCCATCTCAGTTCAAAACTATAACGGCTTCCCCTGTTCTCCAATCATAATACCACCATTTGAAGTGTGGAGTGAAGTCCTAAGGCATCTCCCGTAAAGGGATCTTAGACATCGTGCGCGGGGGACTCCACTTCAACACAACCTTTGGCCTTCCAGAGATCGGGTCAACTTCTGTCTTATGAATAAACCTCTTAGGTTACTGAGGTCTGAAGCTTACCCATCTGGTGTGATATTCTTTCTTCAAAGCCTTTTCAAACCATTCTGACATCTTTCCAGGAGTAGCATAGAGTAGGTTCAGGCTTGCTATTCTGTTGAGCTCAAAACCAGGGAAAGTCTTCAAATCGTGTGGGTGTCGATAATACTCAATCCCTTTCTCTCTTTTAACAGCATAAACGTTTAAATCCTCAAAATACGCCCAGCTTATGATTTTTCCAGATACTTTCTGATGCCTATTCACTTTATATAACTTTGTATAGGCATTCTGCTTGGGCGATGTTCATTGACTTTTCATCTCAGTCAAACATGCAATCCATTCTGCCTTCCTTTTCTCAACCTCGGCATTATTTGCCTGGGTTCTACCTTGTTCAGATTCTTTTTCTTTTTCCTTCTCCTCAACCTTATCAAACGATCCACTAGCAAATGTCTCTCCCAGACCCGGAATGGTTTCTCCATCAATATCAGTGTACTGAGGATAGTACACTGACGCTACATCCTCAATCTCAATCTCATCAACCCCTTGGAGCTCCTCATCACTGATGACATCTACTTCAGGAGCATCTTTCACAAGCTCATCAGGATTCAGTCTAAACATATCAGCGAGCTGCTCGTCCGTTAGGTCGTGTATTATCTCCCCCTCTTCAGGTGTGTAGCTCACTGATCTTCTTACAATTCCTTGTAGATCAAGAATCATTGTGAGCTGAGTCTTTATTTGCTGAAGGGGAGCCACACCAAATTCATCTGCCTGAGAAGTCGTATCTGCTATTTAACATGGTCAAGAGAGAAGATATTAATAAATCATTGATACACCAAACATTAAGCACTATTATTTTTCGTTAACATTACATAAGTTATAATTACACAAGATTTCAATGTACATAAGACATGCCTAATCATTACTTTTATTCTGATCTTGTGACTCGTCTGCTTGAGAAGCGGAAATAGACGCTCCTCCATCTTGCTTTTTCTTTGTTCTTTTCTATTTTTCTTCTTGATTTTAGGCTGATGCATTAGCATCACATTTAGGCTCATCGTCTTTATCATTATCATCTTTCTTCTCCTCACCGGACTCATCCAACTTATCTTTATCATCATCATCATCGTCGGATCCACCGTCACTCGAGTCATCATCATCACTATCATCACCATTATCTCCATCACCCTTGATCTTTAAGGTTTCTTCCCTCCCCCCCTTCAACTTCAACATAATCCTCTTATTCTTTCTCTCTAGATCATCAATCCTCTCTTTAGATGTAATGAGCAGCTGATTCTGAGATTGAATAGCCTTATTTGCTTGAATTAGTGCTCTTTCTGTCTTAGAGGCTCTTTCCGACAGCTGAACAATCTACTATCGTTGGGCACTGTTCTCAGCCATCAGCTGACTGATCTGGTCGGCCCTGTGAGCATCATCTGCAAGCAGCTTTAGCACAAGCCTGTTAAGGCTGGTTAGCTGCTCCTCTAACCCAACAGTGGGTAGAGTGGTGCTCTGGAAGGGAGGAATAAAGGTGGTGGATGTGCTGATTTGGGTAGTTGTGGGTTTGGTGGTTGAGGTGGTGAAGATGGGAGGAGGGATGTGAGTGTTTTGTGAAGGTGTAGTGGCAGGTAAGGCTGATGTGGGTGTTTGGGAGGTGGATGGTATGGTAGTGGTGGTGGCTGGAATGGAAGTGGGAGTAGTGGAAGAGGTAGTGGCTGTGGTAGAGCTCATCAGTATAATCCTCTGTCTCTTCCCCTTCTTGCCATAGGGTTGGGCCATCCTTTTCTTCCTAGACCCCTTTGCTGCTGGCCCCCTGGACTGATGGGCTGGTCTGGTGTGTATGATGGATCTATGACCTCAGTGTCATCATCCTTAGCACTAGTTTGGCATCCACCAACCGCCTATTTCCCTTTCTCGGTAGCCACAACCCTGCTACCAACTCTCCTACTTAGAGGCTCCTCATCTGAATCATCATATTCATCTATCAGAAAGTTCTGGTGGATGGCAGCTTGCTCAGATCCACCAGGAGCTGAAGAACTACACTGATGAGGTGGTGGAGGAATAATAGACGTGTCAATGGCTCTTGATTGACTCGAGCCCTCATCTCCACCACCTTGACCATGATCCTGGTCATCATCATCATCATCCTCACCATCCGGGATCACTATTTGTTCTTCATCAGAATCACTGTCATCATGCCTCCATTTCTTCCTAACTGGAGCAACACATGCAGGATTGCTCAGATGCCCAAATAATCTCCTAACAGGGGGCTTCACCTGCTTACCCCGGTAGACCTTCATCCTACCCAAGGTAGTATCATCCATAACTTCCAGTACTACCTCGTCGTCCTTATTCTTGGGCGGTGAGGGGAGTTTCTCATCTATGATCATCTAGAGAAACCTAGGGTACATATAAAAGCCCTCCTTCCCCTTTGCTTCTATGTTCTCCCTCAAATAACTAAAGAACATCCTCGAGAAACTAAACGGGTGGTTCAGTACCAGTGCAACAAATGCATTCTGGATTTGGTCTCTTATCTCGTCAAATCCTCCTCTTTTAGACGCGATGCACTTCAGGATGACATGTGCGAGACACTTTAACGGTGGGCACATGTTGCTCTTATTGAGCACGCTGGTATTTATGTCGCCTGCGTACTTGATCCTCAACCCCTAACTGTCAGGGGATGTAACTTGGTTGGGTAGTCTCCATCCTCACCCAAATCCAATACTCTCCTGAAATCGTCTTCCCCGATATCTATATCCTGACCGAAGATGGAACTTCGGATCCTGTAAGGCTCAACTGAGCGATCGACCACTTCATTCTCCCAGAATGCCTGCTGTAAAGATCGATACGGTATGCAATGAGCAGATATTGCTCTATAGATCCTCGAACGCCGAAGGAACTCAATGATCCCAACAAACTCAGCAGCATTCCTCGACGAAGTACTCAGATAAGCACAAATGTTGTGCTTTGGACTCATGGTTCATCGATCCACCATCTCAACTGAAACACAACCAAACATCGTTAGAATGACAAGTTAAAGCTATTCACATGAAATTAGCATTTGAATTCAAACAAGTCTTGACAGAATGGTGCAATCGTACGATTGAACCATATGATTGAACTCAATCGTACGATTGAGCAACCAATTGAACTCAGTCTTGTGCCCTGATATACGATTATCCCAGTCGTGCGACTGAAGGACCGACTGATTCAATCGTGCAATTGAATCATGCGTCTGGTTCAATCGTGCGATTTAGGTTCATTAGACAGTCCAGTCGCATTCTCACTATAAGCGACCAAAATTTGAAATTTCTTCAAATACGCACTATCCAGGTTGAGATTGCAATCCTTAGTCTCGCCATTACATGTTAAAACACCAAATAGACCTTAATTTTGATTTTGACATCATTTACATGTCCAATTCAGGCGTTTTAGGTCCGATTGTGTTTGGTTATATTTTAGTCCGATTATCGATTTATTTAAGGTGTTAAACATCGCATTCACTATTTAAAAGTACCTGTAAATCAATTTGGAATCGTTAGCAACACAGAAAACAAGATGAGAGTATCAAAAAATTTCAACAGAGTATCTAGGCCAGTCGTGTGTTTGAGAGGTTTGTGAATGATGTGCTCCAAATTATACATAAAAACACTATCAAAAGCACATCATTTATTCCTTGATTCCTCCCGAAATATGGTGATTATGTACTTAAAATCATTTAATTGTGTTTTCAGGTGTTGTGAAGGGCAAGATGGACAAAAGGAGCATAATGGACAATAAATTGAAGAAATCCAAGCTTAAAGCTCCAAGCATGGGGCCATGCCTCATTAAGCACGCCCCCATGCTTTGCCTGAAACACACCCCCGTGCTAATTTGGCACACCCCCGTGATTGGACATCTGACAAGGACAAAAGTACTGTCCCCCAAAAGTCAACACGGGGCCGTGCCCCATATGACCATGGGGTCGTGATTACCCCTTTCACGGGGCCGTGCCCAATTTGTCACGGGGCCGTGCCCCGACAGCTCCTGCACGTACGAACCGACCAACTTTCGTAAGCATTGTACTTTCACGGGGCCGTGCCTTTTTGTCACGGGGCCGTGCTTAAACACTCCGGAAAGCCTATAAATAGAGGGCCAAGTTCTTAATTTTGGAAGCTTTTGGTGGAAGGGATACTCTGCAGAATTCTCTTGGGAATCAAGCTTTGAAGACCATTTGGAGGCTCGGGAGGTGCATACAACACTTGGAAGAAGCTCGGGACTGTCTAAACACCATCCATTATGGATCGTTGGTTTTATTGTTCTATTTTATCAATGAATCCATATCTATCTTCTATGTTGTTTGTTATATTACAGCTCGTTATGAGCTAAACTCCTATTATCATCCTACTTGGATGAAACTTATGTAATTTGTGATGAATTAATGGTGTGATAAATATTGTGTTAATGTTATGGTGGTCTTGGGAAAACTTTCAATGGGTAGCACCTACATTTGAACGGGGGGTTATAAGTTTATGGTTTGTAATTGTGATTGTCATACACGGTTGAAAAACGTATGATCAACTTTTATTCATAACAACTATGGCTAATTAACTTGAGATGGTTATTAGAAAACCATAACAATTATTGTAGATTTCTCAGACTAATAAAAGGGAACCCGTAAATGATCAGAGATCAACTTTTATTCATAACAACTATGGCTAATTAACTAGAGATGGTTATTAGAAAACCATAACAATTACTGTACATTTCTCAGACTAATAAAAGGGAACCCGTACATGAAACACTTTCACGTCAGGTTCACCAGGACAATAAATTAAAGAAATCCAAGCTTATTTGATGGGGACTGAATTGCAGGATCGATTTCGGGTGGTTTTTCTCTCAACTCACTCGTGAATCAACACTCGGCAAGCAGTCTTTAAAAGAGTTGATCACAATATAACAAGTAACAAGCAGTAAGAAAATTAACACAGCAAGTAATTTTCAAGGTACTTTTATATATTGCTTCTCAACTCAAAGGATTACAAGACACTTGGACTCAAATCGCTTGTCTAAAGAGTTACAGGGAGAAGATATATATAATACTACCTACAGCCGGGAATACTTTGATTCCAGCTGGACACCTCTAACCTTACATCTATACTACAAGACTCTAGGTGAGGTCTTTCAGACATTTTGCCTGAGAGTTGGTAGTCAGGACATGTCCCTGACTTACCTTGTCACCAACTAAAGTTGGTAACATGTACTATCATAAAAGGTGAACAGTAGAATAAAGTATGGTCAACAATATGGCTCTTTAGGAAGACGCCATACTGTATCAGAGGTCTGCAGCGGACTGACAGGGACCATACTTTTATCTGCTGGACATAGCAATGTCTTCCAAAGGATAAAGTGCTTCGGAAGTATAACTTCTTCCGAAGGCACTTATACTTCGGAAGATTGTTTCTTCCGAAGCTTGGAGTCTTCTTTGTCTTCGGAAGCAGACTTTGTCTTCAGCTCTTTCATCAGACTTTGTCTTCGGAAGCTTTCAGACTTTGTCTTCAGCTCTGTCATCAGACTTTGTCTTCGGAAGCTTTCAGACTTTGTCTTCAGCTCTTTCATCAGACTTTGTCTTCAGAAGCTTTCAGACTTTGTCTTCAGCTTTTTCATTAGACTTTGTCTTTGGAAGATATCTTCAGCTGTTGGCTTTAGTTGTTGTCTTCAGTAGTTGACTTCAGCTTTTGCCTTCGGAAGATGTCTTCAGCTGTTATTCCTTAGACTCTCGGAAGATCTCTTGCTTGACTTCGGAAGCCCTTTGATGTAGTACCAAAAGTGACTATGAAGTGAATTTGGTTGCACCAGCCTTATCATGATCCAACAAACTCCCCCTAGGCTGATGCTACCAAAACTTCACTTCTCTCTTCTTCTCAAAGTTCTCAGCACCAAGGAAAGGAGATGTTTATCAGTATCTGCATTCTTTCCTGATGCGGTGCTGAGAATCTTGTACAGATCCTTGGTAGACAGCACCTCGACCCTGTCACCTTGGATTTTGTGTACCCTCTGTTGTGGCCCTCTGAAAAGAGTTAGTTGATGGGAAGTATAGTCATATTCCCATCGAACTATTGGTTCCAATTCAGGACCTTCCACCATCTGTAGAAAGGCTGTGCCTTTGGTGGTTGATCTTTCCTTATCTTCCACTCTTTTCAGCTTCAACTCTTCTTCAACCTTGGCTCTTCTACTTCGTTCAGCCAAGTGGAGACCGCTGATGTGATTTCTGATGTGTGCAGCAGTCTCAGAGTTGGAGGGGTTGGAGAATGGCTTCTCTGCAAGCTCAGCAAGATCAAATCTGCTGAGATGCAGTAGAGAGGTGGCATTAAGCCTGTTGGTTTCGCCATTCTCCCTTTCCATAACAAAGTTGTGAGAAGGTTCATCGAACCTCCACTGGATTATAGCATTTCTAGGTCCAGGAGATTGACCAGAAATCCTGTCCTCTTTTCTGGTATCCAGTAGAGTCACCAGTCTTCTTCTTAGCCTCTTCTCCTCAGCATTGAGGGTATCGGAGTTGAGACCAAGAAGTCTTGCAGCCTGGCCCAAAGTGTCTCTAGGCAGTTCAAGAAATCTGCCTAGAGTGAGGGAGCTTGAAGAGTTATCAACATAGGTGATGTTGATAAGCTCTCCCTCACAGGAGATGCTGCTCAGAGTAGTGCAATTAATGAGCCTCGTCTTGAACTCCTTTATCTCCTCAAAGGAGAGATGTTGAGGAGGCTGAGGGGATGGTCTTGGTTGTTGTTGGGTAGGCTTAGGTTTAGTGGTTTTAGGTTGAGTCTTGGGTTTTAGGATGGGTAGTTTGGGTGGTTGAGGTGATGTGGTAGGTTTGGGTAAAGTTGTGGGTTGAGGGGTGAAGGCTTCATCAGAGGGTTCGGCTTTAATGGGAAAAGGAGTTGGTTCAGGTGTGGGTTGTGGCTGTGGTTGAGTGGCTGGGGTTGAGACTGTCCCCTATACCCTCCTATACATCTCCCTTCTCTTCCCCAAACGGATGTCAGCTTTGATTTCACTGACTATCCGCTGGAGTGTCCTTTCGGACATAGGTCCCACTTGCCTACCAGAGAAGCCATGTGCCCGGAGATAGTCCTTCATCCAGGCTTTGTCAGTTGACTTCTTGGTGGCAGTGACTTCCTTCTCTTCCTCCCTCTTCCTCTTCACCTTCAACTTCTCCCTAGCAGCCTTCTTCCTTTCCTTCTCCATTTGATCCTGCTCTTTATTGTGGAGCAGCAGGATCATGTCATTGTCATGTGGAGACAGTTCAGTAAGACTGAAACCTCTTGAGAGTAGGAATTTGATCCTCTCCTCTCTCAGCTTCAGGACTGCCTCCCTCTACTCTTCTTCTTCCTTCTCCAAGGCCAACCTGGCTTCCCTTTCTTGTTGTAGCCTGGTTGACCTCTCCAAAGTCACCAACTCCTCTAATGGTAGCAGGAGTATCTCCTCATTGACAGCTCCTAGGCTGATGAGCTGGTCAATGAGTGTTGTTCTTCTCTTCAGGTTGATTTCTTCCTGATTGGCTGCAGCTGCCTTAGAACTAGCAGCTAACAGCTTTTCAGTAGGAAACCTCCCTTTCTTTTTAGCCTTCTCAATCCTCTCCTCCTCCTGAAGCTCTTCCGCAGTTAATTTCCTTTTGCCTTTGTCTTTGATGGTGCTTGACTGTGGTGGTTCTTGGATGGAGGGTTGTGATTGAGAGAGAAGTTCAGCTGGTGCTTGGGTTGGAGGAATGTCAGAAGTGTCCTCCCTGCTCACCTCAGATGCTATTTCAGCGATGACATCTGTGATGGTCAGCTCCTCGGACATCTGAAACAAGCCTTCCGCAGCTTCTATTTCGGCTTCGGAAGATTTTTCTTGTTCTTCCGAGGCTTCCATATAGGCTTCGGAAGCTTCAGCTTGAGCTTCGGAAGATGAGACTGCTGCAAGTTCTGTCCCATCTGTTTCAGTTGCTGGGCCATCAGTCCCCATTTCCCCTTCGAAGCTAATCTCAGGTTCCATGAAGACCTTAGGTTGACCAACTTCTTCCACAGTGGTAGAAGGTGCAGTCAGTCTTTGAAGCTCCTCAGTCCCAAAGTAAGCAAGTGTGGTGTCGGGGCTGGGCTGTTCTAGGGATGATCTCAATACAAACTTTGTGAAAAGTCTGTAGAGATCTTGAAGCATCCTTGAGTCAATCTCCAGAAAGGATTGAGATGACTCAGGTAGTGTAATGATTTGGGAAGAAATGAATTTGGTCTGTGGTTCCTGTGGTGTTTGTCTCTGAACTTTCTCCCCCTTTTTGGTAGCATCATCTTGAGAGCTAGATGAGCTAGAGGAAGAAGTCATTGAGACCTGGATTGGTACATGCCTAACAGACCTCTCCGTCTGTTTCTCAGCTAGTTGAGCCTTGAGAGAGTTAATCTCAAGTTGCTGAGTGGCAGTTCTTGATTCTAAGATCCTCACCTGTGATTCCAGGTTGGAGACCTTAGAAAGCAAGTACTGAAGTGTTAGTTGCATACTACCCTCATCTTCATAAGAAGAATCACGGGGAGATGAGGTAACATACCTAGTATGCTCACTCTCACCACCAGATGTGGTTTCTTGGCACCCTGGTTTCCTTTGCTCAGAGTCATCTCTTTCAGAGATGTCAATGGGCAAAGTTGCCGTAGACTCAGTCCTAATGATGTTACCACTGTCCTGAGAGCTCAGTGAGAGACTCTGAGTAGTGGCAGCTGAGTCTACATGAGTCCCCTCCACATCAGTGGGACTCACCTCAGTAGCAGGCTGCTGATGGGGGCTAGAGAAAAGGGATCCCTCCTGGCTCTGTTGATCTTTCAGAGGGTGTTGTAGATCAACTTCATGGCCATGTAGAGATGTAATCTCTTCATCAGTACGGAGTAAAAGGTCAGTGAAAGAGAGGGTGGTTAGTCCTACTGACCCGGGACTTTGATCAATATCTACAGGCATTGAGCCTTTGGTGGGGCTGTCCCTAGAAGGCTTCACAGGGGAGTGTGAAGACTCACCCTGTGGGCTTAAGGCTTGGGGTTCGGGCTCAGGGGTTTGAGACTGAGGAAGCTCAAAACCCACATTGAGGTCAAATGTGAAGGATGGTGTGACCTCGGACTGAGTGGGAGCCCATGATTCCACTCTAGTCCTTTCGGTGTGAACAGGAGGAGCTTGTTCAATCAGAGTAGATTGAACAAGGGTTCGTTTGGGGCGTCTCTGATATGTAGATTTGATGGGTAAAGAAGGCTTTGGTATTGTGGTGGATGTTGCTGGTGTGGGTTCATCACCTGTGGGGATAACAGGGATGTCACCAGGAGCTATGCGCTCAGTCATCACTGGAGGTAATGGTGTGTACCGTCCAGTGAAGTTGGTGGACATCTTCTTCAGGATTTTGAAGATGGTAGGCCTCATATGTGGAACAGGGAGAGCAGCTGAGCAGACAAGCTTGCTTGGTTCCATCTCACAGTTGATTATGTGTTGAAGAAATCGGGGATACATGAAGAATGTATCCCTGCTCAGATTGGCGATTAGGTTGTTCAACACAAATCGTGAGTAGTTGAATCTGAGGCCTCTCACCAACCCATGAACTAGGCATCCTAGTTCATATGGGATTTGATCCCAACCCCCTGATTTGTTGGAGAGGCAGTGTAAAGCAATGTGCAGCAGGAATTTCCAATGGTAAGAGAAGTTGAACTTGTATACTGTGGACCTGCTGACATCGCCTCCATATCCCATGAGGATATAGGTGCCTTCCAAGTCTTCCTTGGGGAACTCAGTAGGAGCCCCATCATCGTGAAGCTCGAGATGCTCCCCGATGATCTGTTCATTGATGACCAACTCTTGGCCACAAACTCGGGTTCTCAGGACTCGAACCCCATTCAGTACTGCAGTTTCACCATTGCTCCAAAATTCTGACATATGGTTGGAGTATACGGTGGGGTTAACTGTTAGTGCAGTGAGATAGGTGGATTCGGTGAGAAAGGTAATGATTTGGGTGAAGTCGGCGTCCCTTGACGAATCAAGTAATGCGACTTGGTTGTGCTGAGGGTTTAGCGCCATTGAAGAAAAGGTAAGCTTGAAATTTGGATGAATTTGAGGGTTGTACAGTGAAGGGAATAGTTAGGGCTGTAAAGTGGTAAAAGAAGATGAATTTGATCAGTCAAGATTATTTAAAAAAAGGGATGAACAGTGGTAGAGGCGGTAATAGGGTAACTGTTTTGGAGTTACTGTGAGTGGTATGGTGGTTTACGGCGGAGAAATGATGTTGGCGGCAAGGATAATTTTAAATAATCTGACCATCAAGTACAAAATTTTTTACTTTTTATAGAGTGGGGCCCAAAAGATTTCCATTACAGATAAAACCTTAACTTCCGAAGGTAAAACATTTCCGAAGATAATTTTCTTCTGAAGGCAATTTCTCTTCCGAAGCAGGATATTGCTTCCGAAGGTAAGATTGTCCTTTGAAGGAACTTTATCTTCCGAAGCAAGGCATTGCTTCCTAAGGTAAAGTTATCTTTCCGAATGGAGAGTTGTATAAGTTTCGGAAGTAGATCTGATATAAAATCAATTGCTTCTTCCGAGACCAAAAACTCTTCCGAGAAGAAAATTTCCATTGAGGAACTTGGCTTCGGAAGATATTCAAGAATATCTTCCGAGAGTTAATTCCTCTTCGGAAGGAATTTACACTTGGAATAATTTAAAGATCTTTTGTAACAGGGCTTAAATTGTATTGACACAAGACATTACTCATTAAAAAGGTTTTCAAAAGAGGTAGTTATTCAATGTTTATCATCCCAATTGCTGATATGAGATACTTAAATCTTTGTTCATCAAATGCCTTTGTGAACAAATCAGCATATTGTTCATTTGAGTCAACTTTGATTAACTTTATCAGCTGTTTCTCATGAATATCTCTAATGAAATGATACCTGATATCAATGTGTTTTGTCTTGGAGTGCTTCACTGGATTCTCAGTAATGGAGATAGCACTGTTGTTGTCAATATGGATAGGAGTAGTCATGAAGTTCAACCCATAGTCTAACATCTGATTTTGAATCCATAGCAGTTGAGCACAGCAGCTAGCAGCAGCGATGTATTCTGCTTCAGCAGTTGATGTAGAGACACAGGATTGCTTCTTGCATTGCCATGAGATAATCCTTCCACCAAGAAATTGACATCCTCCTGATGTTGATTTCTTGTCAATGTTGCAGCCACCATAGTCACTGTCAGAGTATCCATAGAGATTGAAATCACTATTTCTTGGATACCAGAGACCTAGTTTAGGTGCTCCTTTGAGGTATCTGAGGATTCTCTTTGCAGCAGCTAGGTGAGACACCTTTGGAGCAGCCTGATATCTTGCACAAATGCATGTGGAAAACATGATATCTGGTCTACTTGCAGTAAGATACATCAGAGAACCAATAATTGCTCTATACTGATGTTGATCAGTATCCTCCCCCTCAAGGTCAGGGCAAAGATTATGGTTTCTGGGTATGGGTGTCTTGGCTGGTTTACAGTCCTTCATTTCAAATCTTTCTAAGATGTCTGAGACATACTTAGATTGACTTATGAAGAACCCTTCCTTCATCTGTTTCACCTGGATTCCAAGGAAAAAGTCCATTTTTCCCATGGAACTCATCTCAAACTTCTGCTTCATAATGCTTTCAAAGCCCTTGCACATTTGGTCGTTTGAAGAGCCAAATATGATGTCATCAACATAGACTTGTACAAGCAGAATGTCTTCTCCACTCTTTCTGATGAAAAGAGTCTTGTCAATGGTACCTCTAGTGTATCCATTCTTCAGGAGAAACTGAGACAAGGTCTCATACCACAGCCTAGGTGCTTGGTGCAGCCCATATAGAGCTTTATCCAGTTTGCACACATAGTTGGGGTGCTGTGGGTCTTCAAATCCTGGAGGTTGACACACATAGATTTCCCTATCTATATCCCCATATAGAAAAGCACACTTGACATCAAGTTGGTAGACTGTGAAGTTCTTGGATGCAGCATAAGCAAGGAAGATCCTAACTGCCTCAAGTCTTGCAACAGGTGCAAAGACATTAGTATAATCGATTCCTTCCTCCTGGGTGTACCCTTGAACTACTAGTCTTGCCTTGTTCTTAATAATCAAGCCTCTATCATCTTTCTTGTTCCTGAATACCCATTTAGTGCCTATGGGTACTTGACCAGATGGTAGTGGGCATAGATTCCAGACCTTTTGTCTTCTGAATTGAAGCAGCTCCTCCTGCATCGATTCAACCCAACTACTATCCTTTAAGGCATCTTCTACCTTCTTTGGTTCCATCTGAGACAAAAAGCATGAGTACAAGCAGACATTCCCATGATGAGTCTGTCCTCTTGTTCTCACACCCTCAGAGACATTCCCTATGATGTTCTCAGTTGGATGAGTGTTGTGAATTCTAAGACGAGGAATCACTTCCAGTTGCAGAGATAAGTCTAGGTTAGACATATTCTGATCAGGAACTGGATCACTCTGTCCAACTGCTGTTTCAGAGTCATTCAATGAGGACTGATTGAATGATTGAGAAACATCATCAATGGTTGGTTGTGAAGTAGTATTAACAGTTGCCTGTTCCTTCAGAATACTACTTCCATCAACCTGGTGTTGTAATGGATCACCTGAAGAACTTTGAGGTTGTTCAAGTGATTCACTTGTTGAAGCTTCACTATTTCTTGAGATAGTTACACTGTCAGATCTGTGAATAGTTGAAGCTTGTTGCCTTTCAGCTCTTGGAGAATTTGGAAAAGGTCTGGGAAGCTCATATAGTTGTGCTGCATCAGTTTGAGCACCTGTTCCAGCTGAAACATTCTCACAAGATGGTTTAGAATAGTTTGGAAACAATTCTAAATCAAAGATATACTCAGGTCCATTCCCCCTAACACAAGGAGTGTGCTCATTAACAACTATGTTGGATGACTCCTCAAATTGTTAATTCTTGATATTGTATACTCTATAAGCTTTGGAGCTAGAAGAATATCCAATAAAGATAGCATCATCCGACTTCTCAGCAAACTTTGCCAAGTTGTCCTTTGTGTTAAGTATGGTACACCTGTAGCCAAAGGACCTTAGAAAGCCAATGAACGGTGGCCTCTTGTTCCATAACTCATAAGGGGTTTTTCCATGGGGCTTTACTACAAGAACCCTGTTCTGCACATAGCATGCAGTGCTGACTGCCTCTGCCCAGAATGTTAGAGGCAGCTTTGAATCAGCTAACATGGTCCGAGCAGCCTCAATAAGTGTCCTGTTCCTCCTCTCAGCAACACCGTTTTGTTGAGGAGTTCTGGGAGCACTATATTGTCTGGCAATCCCTTTTGAGTCACAGAATGAGTCAAGAATGAAATTCTTAAACTCAGTCCCTTGATCACTTCTAATAATCTTAACCTTGTGATCAATTTGATTTTCTATTTTAAGAATAAAAGATTTTAAAGTTTCAGCAGTTTCATCTTTACTTCTTAACAAGAATACCCATGTAAATCTTGTAAAATCATCAACGATCACAAGGCAGTATGATTTCCTTCCAATGCTCATTATACTTGTGGGACCAAAAAGATCCATGTGCAATAAGTGTAATGGAGTAGTGATAGAGTTAACACATTTGGATTTATGAGATGATCTGTGTTGTTTCCCTTTCAGGCATGCAACACAGTTATCTTTGCAGAAAAATTCCTTTTTAGGCAAACCATGTACCAAGTTATTTTTAACCAATTTATTCATTGTTTAAAATTCACATGACACATGCGTTTATGCCATAGTGTTGACTCATCACTATCAGCTTTGGAAAGAAAGCATGATACTTCACCCATAGGAGAAGCCTTGTTCATATCTAGCTTGTACATATCCCCTTTCCTGGGAGATCTGAGAAGCACCAATTCCGGAGGAATTGTCATCCCTGGTCTGAGGATAATGCACTCATGTTCTGTGAAAAGCATCTGATGCTTCTGGTCACAGAATTGAGAAACACTTAACAGATTGTGTTCAAGCTGTTTGACAAAGTGAACTTTGTCAATGTTTATTCTGCCATTGGATATACTTCCTCTGCCCGAAATATATCCTCCGACCTCACCTCCAAATTGGACAGGCCCTCCATCAAAGTTCTGGAATTGTTGAAGGAGAGATCTGTTCCCTGTCATGTGCCTGGAGCATCCACTATCTACAATCCAGATATTGTGTTCTTGTCAAATGGATGTCCCTGCACATAAGATGAGATGGTTAGTTTTGTTTGAAAGCCCAATCCTTGCAGGTCTTGGGCTCTTCCAAAGATAGTGACATAATTGAACCAAAAGATATGCAATGGGGTTCAATAGAGGTCGTTGATGAAGAAGAGGTTTGGGCTGCAGCATCTTCCTTGATCTTCCAATCCATCCTTTGGTTGATCTTTGAGGATGAGCTTGTTGAAGCTTTTGCAGCATGGTCTTCTTCCGAGGCTTCTCTCTTTTCGGAAGAAGACTTCACCACCTTTTCTTCCGAAGTAGTCTTCTTCTGAGATGGTTTCAAGGGACCCTTCTTGTTCTTCCGAACCTTAGAAGGTTTGGCTTCCGAAGCCATTTTCCTTTCGGAAGAAGTAGTTTCTTCCGAAAGCAACTTGGCTTCCGAGACCAACTTTCCCTTTTTCATCATTTGGACCTTTTGAAGTGGTCCAACTGAGAAACCTTCTCTGACTCCTTCTTTTCTAACATTATTTGCATAATGTGTGCTTGCTGGATTGTAGTAACAATCTTTAGCCATGTGGTTGTGCAGACCACACATTATGCATGCAATGTTAGTCTTCTGGGAACTTGCAGGTTGCTGTTTCTTTGGTTTCTTCTCTTCATCAGCAACTTTGTCTTCGGAAGCTTTCAGACTTTGTCTTCAGCTCTTTCATCAGACTTTGTCTTCGGAAGCTTTCAGACTTTGTCTTCAGCTCTTTCATCAGACTTTGTCTTCGGAAGCTTTCAGACTTTGTCTTCAGCTTTTTCATTAGACTTTGTCTTTGGAAGATATCTTCAGCTGTTGGCTTCAGTTGTTGTCTTAGTAGTTGACTTCAGCTTTTGCCTTCGGAAGATGTCTTCAGCTGTTGTTCCTTAGACTCTCGGAAGATCTCTTGCTTGACTTCGGAAGCCCTTTGATGTAGTACCAAAAGTGACTATGAAGTGAATTTGGTTGCACCAGCCTTATCATGATCCAACACTTACCCATCTGGTGTGATATTCTTTCTTCAAAGCCTTTTCAAACCATTCTGACATCTTTCCACGAGTAGCATAGAGTAGGTTCAGGCTTGCTATTCTGTTGAGCTCAAAACCAGGGAAAGTCTTCAAATCGTGTGGGTGTCGATAATACTCAATCCCTTTCTCTCTTTAACAGCATAAACGTTTAAATCCTCAAAATACGCCCAGCTTATGATTTTTCCAGATACTTTCTGATGCCTATTCACTTTATATAACTTTGTATAGGCATTCTGCTTGGGCGGTGTTCATTGACTTTTCATCTCAGTCAAACATGCAATCCATTCTGCCTTCCTTTCTCAACCTCGGCATTATTTGCCTGGGTTCTACCTTGTTCAGATTCTTTTTCTTTTTCCTTCTCCTCAACCTTGTCAAACGATCCACTAGCAAATGTCTCTCCCAGACCCGGAATGGTTTCTCCATCAATATCAGTGTACTGAGGATAGTACTCTGACGCTACATCCTCAATCTCAATCTCATCAACCCCTTGGAGCTCCTCATCACTGATGACATCTACTTCAGGAGCATCTTTCACAAGCTCATCAGGATTCAGTCTAAACATATCAGCGAGCTGCTCGTCGTTAGGTCGTGTATTATCTCCCCCCTCTTCAGGTGTGTAGCTCAATGATCTTCTTACAATTCCTTGTAGATCAAGAATCATTGTGAGCTGAGTCTTTATTTGCTGAAGGGGAGCCACACCAAATTCATCTGCCTGAGAAGTCGTATCTGCTATTTAACATGGTCAAGAGAGAAGATATTAATAAATCATTGATACACCAAACATTAAGCACTATTATTTTTCGTTAACATTACATAAGTTATAATTACACAAGATTTCAATGTACATAAGACATGCCTAATCATTACTTTTATTCTGATCTTGTGACTCGTCTGCTTGAGAAGCGGAAATAGACGCTCCTCCATCTTGCTTTTTCTTTGTTCTTTTCTCTTTTTCTTCTTGATTTTAGGCTGATTCATTAGCATCACATTTAGGCTCATCGTCTTTATCATTATCATCTTTCTTCTCCTCACCGGACTCATCCAACTTATCTTTATCATCATCATCATCGTCGGATCCACCGTCACTCGTGTCATCATCATCACTATCATCACCATTATCTCCATCACCCTTGATCTTTAAGGTTTCTTCCCTCCCCCCCCCTTTAACTTCAACATAATCCTCTTATTCTTTCTCTCTAGATCATCAATCCTCTCTTTAGATGTAATGAGCAGCTGATTCTGAGATTGAATAGCCTTATTTGCTTGAATTAGTGCTCTTTCTGTCTTAGAGGCTCTTTCCGATAGCTGAACAATCTACTGTCGTTGGGCACTGTTCTCAGCCATCAGCTGACTGATCTGGTCGGCCCTGTGAGCATCATCTGCAAGCAGCTTTAGCACAAGCCTGTTAAGGCTGGTTAGCTGCTCCTCTAACCCAACAGTGGGTAGAGTGGTGCTCTGGAAGGGAGGAATAAAGGTGGTGGATGTGCTGATTTGGGTAGTTGTGGGTTTGGTGGTTGAGGTGGTGAAGATGGGAGGAGGGATGTGAGTGTTTTGTGAAGGTGTAGTGGCAGGTAAGGCTGATGTGGGTGTTTGGGAGGTGGATGGTATGGTAGTGGTGGTGGCTGGAATGGAAGTGGGAGTAGTGGAAGAGGTAGTGGCTGTGGTAGAGCTCATCAGTATAATCCTCTGTCTCTTCCCCTTCTTGCCATAGGGTTGGGCCATCCTTTCTTCCTAGACCCCTTTGTTGCTGGCCCCCTAGACTGATGGGCTGGTCTGGTGTGTATGATGGATCTATGACCTCAGTGTCATCATCCTTAGCACTAGTTTGGCATCCACCAACCGCCTATTTCCCTTTCTCGGTAGCCACAACCCTGCTACCAACTCTCCTACTTAGAGGCTCCTCATCTGAATCATCATATTCATCTATCAGAAAGTTATGGTGGATGGCAGCTTGCTCAGATCCACCAGGAGCTGAAGAACTACACTGATGAGGTGGTGGAGGAATAATAGACGTGTCAATGGCTCTTGATTGACTCGAGCCCTCATCTCCACCACCTTGACCATGATCCTGGTCATCATCATCATCATCCTCACCATCCGGGATCACTATCTGTTCTTCATCAGAATCACTGTCATCATGCCTCCATTTCTTCCTACCTGGAGCAACACATGCAGGATTGCTCAAATGCTCAAATAATCTCCTAACAGGGGGCTTCACCTGCTTACCCCGGTAGACCTTCATCCTACCCAAGGTAGTATCATCCATAACTTCCAGTACTACCTCGTCGTCCTTATTCTTGGGCGGTGAGGGGAGTTTCTCATCTATGATCATCTAGAGAAACCTAGGGTACATATAAAAGCCCTCCTTCCCCTTTGCTTCTATGTTCTCCCTCAAATAACTAAAGAACATCCTCGAGAAACTAAACAGGTGGTTCAGTACCAGTGCAACAAATGCATTCTGGATTTGGTCTCTTATCTCGTCAAATCCTCCTCTTTTAGACGCGATGCACTTCAGGATGACATGTGCGAGACACTTTAACGGTGGGCACATGTTGCTCTTATTGAGCACGCTGGTATTTATGTCGCCTGCGTACTTGATCCTCAAGAAACAACCCCTAACTGTCAGGGGATGTAACTTGGTTGGGTAGTCTCCATCCTCACCCAAATCCAATACTCTCCTGAAATCGTCTTCCCCGATATCTATATCCTGACCGAAGATGGAACTTCGGATCCTGTAAGGCTCAACTGAGCGATCGACCACTTCATTCTCCCAGAATGCCTGCTGTAAAGATCGATACGGTATGCAATGAGCAGATATTGCTCTATAGATCCTCGAACGCCGAAGGAACTCAATGATCCCAACAAACTCAGCAGCATTCCTCGACGAAGTACTCAGATAAGCACAAATGTTGTGCTTTGGACTCATGGTTCATCGATCCACCATCTCAACTGAAACACAACCAAACATCGTTAGAATGACAAGTTAAAGCTATTCACATGAAATTAGCATTTGAATTCAAACAAGTCTTGACAGAATGGTGCAATCGTACGATTGAACCATATGATTGAACTCAATCGTACGATTGAGCAACCAATTGAACTCAGTCGTGTGCCCTGATATACGATTATCCCAGTCGTGCGACTGAAGGACCGACTGATTCAATCGTGCAATTGAATCATGCGTCTGGTTCAATCGTGCGATTTAGGTTCATTAGACAGTCCAGTCGCATTCTCACTATAAGCGACCAAAATTTGAAATTTCTTCAAATACGCACTATCCAGGTTGAGATTGCAATCCTTAGTCTCGCCATTACATGTTAAAACACCAAATAGACCTTAATTTTTGATTTTGACATCATTTACATGTCCAATTCAGGCGTTTTAGGTCCGATTGTGTTTGGTTATATTTTAGTCCGATTATCGATTTATTTATGGTGTTAAACATCGCATTCACTATTTAAAAGTACCTGTAAATCAATTTGGAATCGTTAGCAACACAGAAAACAAGATGAGAGTATCAAAAAATTTCAACAGAGTATCTAGGCCAGTCGTGCGTTTGAGAGGTTTGTGAATGATGTGCTCCAAATTATACATAAAAACACTATCAAAAGCACATCATTTATTCCTTGATTCCTCCCGAAATATGGTGATTATGTACTTAAAATCATTTAATTGTGTTTTCAGGTGTTGTGAAGGGCAAGATGGACAAAAGGAGCATAATGGACAATAAATTGAAGAAATCCAAGCTTAAAGCTCCAAGCATGGGGCCATGCCTCATTAAGCACGCCCCCATGCTTTGCCTGAAACACACCACCGTGCTAATTTGGCACACCCCCGTGATTGGACATCTAACAAGGACAAAAGTACTGTCCCCCAAAAGTCAACACGGGGCCGTGCCCCATATGACCATGGGGTCGTGATTACCCCTTTCACGGGGCCGTGCCCAATTTGTCACGGGGCCGTGCCCCGACAGCTCCTGCACGTACGAACCGACCAACTTTCGTAAGCATTGTACTTTCACGGGGCCGTGCTTAAACACTCCGGAAAGCCTATAAATAGAGGGCCAAGTTCTTAATTTTGGAAGCTTTTGGTGGAAGGGATACTCTGCAGAATTCTCTTGGGAATCAAGCTTTGAAGACCATTTGGAGGCTCGGGAGGTGCATACAACACTTGGAAGAAGCTCGGGACTGTCTAAACACCATCCATTATGGATCGTTGGTTTTATTGTTCTATTTGATCAATGAATCCATATCTATCTTCTATGTTGTTGTTATATTACAGCTCGTTATGAGCTAAACTCCTATTATCATCCTACTTGGATGAAACTTATGTAATTTGTGATGAATTAATGGTGTGATAAATATTGTGTTAATGTTATGGTGGTCTTGGGAAAACTTTCGATGGGTAGCACCTACATTTGAACGGGGGGTTATAAGTTTATGGTTTGTAATTGTGATTGTCATACACGGTTGAAAAACGTATGATCAACTTTTATTCATAACAACTATGGCTAATTAACTTGAGATGGTTATTAGAAAACCATAACAATTACTGTAGATTTCTCAGACTAATAAAGGGAACCCGTAAATGATCAGAGATCAACTTTTATTCATAACAACTATGGCTAATTAACTAGAGATGGTTATTAGAAAACCATAACAATTACTGTAGATTTCTCAGACTAATAAAAGGGAACCCGTACATGAAACACTTTCACGTCAGGTTCACCAGGACAATAAATTAAAGAAATCCAAGCTTAAAGCTCCAAGCATGGGGCCGTGCCTCATTAAGCACGCCCCCATGCCTTGCCTGAAACACACCCCCGTGCTAATTTGGCACACCCCCGTGATTGTACATCTGACAAGGACAAAAGTACTGTCCCTCAAAAGTCAACACGGGGCCGTGCCCCATATGACCACGGGGCCGTGATTACCCCATATGACCACGGGGCCATGATTACCCCTTTCACGGGGCCATGCCTAATTTGTCACGGGGTCGTGCCCCGACAGCTCCTGCACGTACGAACCGACCAACTTTCGTAAGCATTGTACTTTCACGGGGCCGTGCCTTTTTGTCACGGGGCCGTGCTTAAACACTCCGGAAAGCCTATAAATAGAGGGCCAAGTTCTTCATTTTGGAAGCTTTTGGTGGAAGGGATACTCTGCAGAATTCTCTCGGGAATCAAGCTTTGAAGACCATTTGGAGGCTCGGGAGGTGCATACAACACTTGGAAGAAGCTCGGGATTGTCTAAACACCATCCATTGTGGATCGTTGGTTTGATTGTTCTATTTTATCAATGAATCCATATCTATCATCTATGTTGTTTGTTATATTACAGCTCGTTATGAGCTAAACTCCTATTATCATCCTACTTGGATGAAACTTATGTAATTTGTGATGAATTAATGGTGTGATAAATATTGTGTTAATGTTATGGTGGTCTTGGGAAAACTTTTGATGGGTAGCACCTACATTTGAACGGGGGGTTATAAGTTTATGGTTTGTAATTGTGATTGTCATACACGGTTGAAAAACGTATGATCAACTTTTATTCATAACAACTATGGCTAATTAACTAGAGATGGTTATTAGAAATCATAAGACCTTAACTTTCTGATCATTTACGGGTTCCCTTTTATTAGTCTGAGAAATATACAGTAATTGTTATGGTTTTCTAAAATTAATGGTATGTTAGAATAGAACTTGATCAACTCTTTTCTTACATTAAGTTATGTTTTTAGAAATCGTATGTCGAAAAGGACATAAAAGATTTACCTATATCACTAGGGCCTTGACCTAAGCAGTAAATCTCAGCCTGTGTTGGTCTTGGTCATTACGGAGCGGATAGACGAGAAATCGCGCCAGCTCATCTTTATAAACGTTAACACAATTACTTTATTCAATATCTTTAATCACACCACCACTTCATCACAATTACATAAGTGTAATCCAAGTTAGGATGATAGCCTTTATCCCCTGATTCTAAATCCAAAAGTTTCAACTTGTTTTACTTTATTTCTTATTTTT
Organism: Flaveria linearis; assembly: GCA_024085815.1. Classification (NCBI taxonomy): domain Eukaryota; kingdom Viridiplantae; phylum Streptophyta; class Magnoliopsida; order Asterales; family Asteraceae; genus Flaveria; species Flaveria linearis. The sequence goes on along the minus strand of CM044006.1, from coordinate 3,290,327 downwards.
ATTGTTAGTTTAAATCCCTAATTTATATCAATGCAATTCATCATTCTCTTAAACAAAAATTGATAGTCAATTACAAGGATTGTTGAGTAGTCTTAGTGTGTCCACGGATTGATACTCGGTTCTTACCATCATTATATTACCTCACGATAGGTGCGCTTGCCTTTTGTGTGTGTAGTTAGTAGTAGTAACAACTATTTAAAACTGAATCTGTGCGAAAAATTCTTTATCAAAATATATACTTTCACACCGCATCAAGTTTTTGGCGCCGTTACCAGGGACACACGGCAAGTTTGAAAGACAATCTAAATTTTTGACTGTCCTGTTTATATCTTGTTAATATTTTTTGTTCAAATTCATTTTAATTTTGTAGTTAGTTTACCTTAGTTAGTTTAGTTACATTTGCCTGATTCATTTTAAGCCTAGTTAGTTTATGCTTCCTTAAGTTAGTGTATGTCCGACTCGTCTAGTCCTGAACTTGTTTCACCTCTTTCGGAACCTGAACGACTTTTCCGACAAAGGTTACGTGAAAGACCACAACAAGCAGCAACAATCATCGAAGAAGACATCTCGGAAGATACACCATCCGAAGGAGACATGGCTAATCAAGATGAGGAAATGAAGATGACGCACTATGCCACACCAACAATCGACGGTTATGAGTCTAGTGTTGTCCAACCAGCAATAGCGGCCAACAATTTCGAGATTAAGTCTAGTATTATCCAACTCGTAGAGAACTCTATTTAGTTTCACGGATTGCAAGACGAAGACCCTAACGCTCACATCTCACGATTCCTTCGTATCTGTGCAACATTCAAAATCAATAACTGTTCAGACGATGCTATTAGACTACGACTTTTTCCATTTTCACTTCACGGCCGAGCCATTGACTGGCTTGATTCATTTCCGCCTGGCTCCATCACCACATGGGCGGAAATGGCTGAACAATTCCTGTTGAAGTACTTTCCACCCGATCGCACTGCCAAATTGAGAAGCAGCATCACAAGCTTTCGCCAAGACGATGATGAATCATTACACGTAGCGTGGGAGAGATATAAAGGTCTCCTTCAGAGATGCCCACATCACGGACTTGATCTGTGGCTGTAGTGTCAAACCTTTTATGATGCAATCAGCGGAGCACACAAACAAGCTGTAGACCAAAGTGCGGGAGGAGATTTCGGAAGTGTTACACCAACAGAAGCATACCAAGCCCTAGAGAAGGTAGCTAAGAAGAGCTTTGCTTACAATCCCTTGAGAAACAAAATCAATTCTAGAGGAATTCATCAAGTAGACTCTGAAACACTGATCACAGCCCAGTTAGAATCCTTAACCAAACGATTCGAACAATTGCAAGCTGAACTTAAAAAGACTCCAACACGATGCAACACATGTGGAAACTCACACAAGACCAATGAATGTCCACAAAGAATTATGATGATGGAAGATGTTGACTACGTAGGAGGCCCAAACAACTCATATAACAACAACTCAAATTGGAGGAGCATTCCGAATTACAGAGAAGCTAGTAACAACCAACCATCATCTGGATTCAACCGCAGGCCACCTTACCAACAACAGAAACCACCATATCAAGGTCCAAGCAGTAGTAATCAAGACCGTGGAGCATCATCAGTGGAAGATTTATTGCAACAATTGTTGTTAACCACACAAGCCACAGATGAGTACATCCGGAAATCTGATCGAAGAAACGAGGAAAGGTTCCAAAGAACGAGGCTGAAATCAAAAGCAACAAAGCATCATTGCAAACCATTGAAACCAGGTAGGTCAGATAGCACAACAACTATCTGTGAGACCCCAAGGTACTTTGCCCAGCAATACTGTAAGAAACCCAATGCTCAAGTCAAAGCCATCACCACAAGGAGTGGCAAAACCACTCAAGGTGATGCACCCGTATTACAGCCCATCCTTGAAGAAATAGAACTCGAGACACCACGTAATACAAGTGACAAGCAAAAGCAGCCTGTCATTGTTGAAGAACCAGCCAAGAAATACGTACCACCACCACCTTATGTTCCACCACCTCCATATCCCGGTCGTCTGAGACAACAACGAATGGAGGCACACTATGGCAAATTTCTGGGATTGTTCAAGCAACTCCACATTAATCTGCCATTGGTGGAAGCCTTAGCCCAAATGCCAAATTACGCTAAGTTTTTAAAGGTGTGTTGTCAAACAAGAAGAAACTGGAAGAGTTATCTCATGTAGTTTTGAACGAGGAATGCTCAGCAGTTCTTCAAAACAAACTACCTCAAAAGATGACTGATCCAGGGAGTTTCACCATACCTTGCCTAATAGGAAATCTTTCTGTCAGCAACGCATTAGCCGATTTAGGTGCTAGCATTAACCTCATGCCTTATGAAGTTTTTGAAAAGTTAAACTTTGGTGAGCCTAGACCTACTCGTATGAGCATTCAATTAGCTGACCGTTCTGTCAAATATCCGAGGGGCATTGTTGAAAATCTCTTAGTAAAAATCGACAAGTTCGTATTTCCCGTTGATTTTGTGATCCTCGACATGGATGAGGATAAGAATGTTCCTCTCATCCTAGGTCGACCTTTCTTAGCAACCGCTCGAGCCCTCATTGATGTTTGCACCGGCAAACTCACACTCCGAGTGGATGAGGAGGAAGTAACATTCGACATAGGACAATCCATGAAACATCCTCAACATCATGACGATTCACTCTATTACATTGATGTTTGCGACTCAATCATAAGCTGTCATCTGAACAACACTCGTCAAATTGAAGCTTGCGATACTCAATTAATAGAAATCCAAACCACTAAGCCCGTCTGTGAGCACCAAATCATTCCAGAACTTGAAGTTGACGAAACATCATCTTGTCAAGAAGCATTTGAGATCATCGATCAAGAATTAGAACCTAAAGCCAAACCTTCCATCAAAGACCCTCCGGCTTTAGAACTCAAAGAACTTCCGTCTCATCTCGAATACGCTTTTCTTGAAAATACCTCCCAGCTTCCTGTCATAATCTCATCCGCCCTATCAACAGATGAGAAGAATAAATTGCTCAATGTGCTGAAGGCACATAAACAAGCAATTGCATGGAAAATCATGGATATTAAGGGAATCAATCCATCCTTTTGCACTCACAAAATATTGATGGAAGAGGACTTCAAATCCGTCATTCAACCTCAAAGACGTTAAATCCGAGCATGCAGGAGGTGGTGAAGAAAGAAGTAATCAAACTGCTAGATGCCGGTTTGATTTACCCTATTTCTGATTCGCCTTGGGTCATCCCGTCCAAGTTGTTCCAAAAAAAGGAGGAATGACTGTGGTAACTAACGAAAAGAATGAGCTTATTCCAACTCGTACGGTTACAGGATGGAGAGTTTGCATCGATTATCGCAAACTCAATGATGCCACAAGAAAGGATCACTTTCCTTTACCTTTCATTGACCAAATGCTCGAGAGACTCTCTAGAAAATGTTATTATTTCCTCGACGGTTTCTCAGGGTGCTTTCAATTCCCATTGCTCCCGAAGATCAAGAGAAAACGACATTCACTTGTCGATATGGCCTTTTGCGTATCGCGAATGCCTTTTGGATTGTGTAATGCTCCTGCTACATTTCAAAGATGCATGGTAGCAATTTTTCATGACATGATTGAACACTCAATGGAAGTTTTCATGGATGATTTCTTAGTCTTGGAAACTCATTCGAACAGTGTTGAAAACCAAGAAAAAATGATGGTTAGATGCGAGGACTCTAACCTTGTTCTAAATTAGGAAAAGTGTCATTTCATGGTTACTGAAGGAATAGTGTTAGGACACAAGATCTCTCGAGCAGGCCTCGAAGTTGATCAAGCCAAAGTTGACACTATTTCCAAACTACCATATCCCACAACCGTGAAAGAAATTAGAAGCTTCCTAGGTCACGCAGGATTCTATTGCGTTTCATTAAAGATTTCTCAAAAATCACACGACCGATGACTCAACTTCTTGAGAAAGATGCAAAATTCGTGTTTTCCAACAAATGCATCAGTGCATTTAATCTGTAAAAGATAGGGTCACCACTCCAAATGGTTTCCCCAGATTGGACGTTACCATTTGAACTCATGTGCGATGCAAGCGATTTTGCGGTAGGAGTCGTGTTAGGACAAAGGAAAGACAAGCAATTCCACCCAATTCACTATGCGAGCAAGACCTTAAACGACGCACAAGAAAAACACAACCACCGAGAATGTAGAAGACTAATCAAGGCTCGGCAAAACAAACTGTGCGAAATCCTGATACATGTGAAAGAAGAAGTCACACGAGAAGCAAACCATGCGAGACCAAGTTTCCACGCGAGAGAAGCTTCCACGCGAAAGACATAGCCGCGCGAAAAGCTAGTCGCGTGAGAACTTGATGTTTAGTATAAGTAGCTTAGTTTTCGTTTTGTAATGAAGCTTTGGTTCATTTATCATTCTGTACTGTGCGAAATCGCACAAGACCTTTCATAGGTTACTGTTATTCAAATCAATATCATTTTGAGATCAATTCGATTCTTCTTCTACTCCAATCTTGTTTATATTCGCGTTCACAAGATTGAGATCGTGTGTTTATTGATTTCTGGGAGATTTCACGTTTTACAATTGGTATCAGAGCAATAGGCTCTAGAACCACGATTTGGAAGAGTTTGGATTGTGTTTTACTCGTTTTGAAGAAATTCATCATTGATCACTTTAGATTCTGATATGGCGATGTTATTCTGCTCGATTTTGGAGGATTTGGACCGATTTGAACTGAATTAGTGGACTTTAGTTGAATTTAATCAAAATTATACTTAAAATTGAACTAAATTCATTAAATGGACTAAAATGGGTTAATCAGACATATCATTGATTGGAGGTGGTTCTCGATTGAACAAACTGTTGGAGAATGATTTTGCACGAAATTGGGAGATTTCGCTTGAAACTGAGGATTTTCGCGTGCGAAAAATTCTGTTTTCGCTCAGACAGTTATTTCACTTTTTGTGCGATTCGCATGAAAAGGTAAATTGGAAATTCGCACGAACTGCTATCCTGCGCGAATACTTGTGTCGTGCGAAATTTGTTGTCGCACGGTTTGAGTTTTCGCACAAGAAGTCTGAGTTCGATTTTCTGATCAACATGTCTTCCTCAACACCAAATTTGAAGCATCTTATGCCAGAGAAAATTGAGAATCTGTTTGCCGAGTTTATATCTGATGATCTCTTGGATGGAGTGTTGCTGAGAAGGAATAAGTTGAGGAAGAAAAGGAAGAAGTTGAATGTAAGAAGAAGCTGAGAAGAGAAAAGGAAGAACCAGTTGAAACTATGATAGCATTCATGGTGAAAAGGGATGAAGAGCCTGAAGGAGAAAGCTCAGAACCAAGGGTATATGATGATCTATGCACAAATTCTTGTGTTGAGAAAGTTCAAAGATACAGAGTTCACAATGAGAGCCTGATAATGGAAGTTGAAAAACTTCAGTATCAAGCACGCAACACAAGTCAAATTAAAAGATTTTAAAGAAAAACTTGAAGGTTTAAACAATACAATATATATTAAAATTAAATCTTCATGATAAAGAATGTACTAATAATGATTGACAAATAGAAACAATGAACTCGCTTTAGAAATTAATAGACTCAACAGTGAACTAGCCACGGCTAAATTGACTGTTGAGAATTTGAACTTTCATCAACAATGGTTGAGGAATAATCAAGTCACAAATGACTCAGAAGATCAAAGGAGGAAAATGTGTGTGGGTTTTCTAACATTGCTCCTCCAATTAATCATGATATTCATGTTTACCTCATCTGATAACATTTGTGATTCTGATATGGTCTATGGATTGGATTCTCTCCATCTCAAGACTTAAAACCTTCAGTCAAAATAAATTTATCTGTTGATCCTATCATAGTACCCAAACCTAAACAATCACTGAAAATCTTTGTGCAGATAAATGAAGGTGGATGGGTGGTTGAAGATTGGGAGAGTGAGAGTGAGGAAGAAAATGAGAAGAATGTTTGAAAAATAAGAATGTAAAAGTTTTACAATCTGCTTGTAAACAAACTTGTCAGGAAATGAAAAGTTGGATGATTTGAATGAGATTAAATCTAATAGTAAAAATATTGAATGCAAATCAAAGGGCAATCAAAAGAAAGAATTGAAAGGATTTAAAAGTAGATTGTTTTAAGGTGTAATGAAAATGAAGAGCATATTTTTAAAGAAACGAATTCTCGATTCTTTAAAAATAAACTTCATTATAATGCTAACTTGTGAATCAAGATGTTTGTAGCCCAGATTTGCAAGTGAATGATTCTTCTGCATTCAATCTGAAAATTCAAAAGCCTGGTCCTTCTCCAGCCAATCCGTATATCTAAGCCTGGTCCTCCTCCAGCAATTTCAAAGTCTGGTCCTACTCCAGCAGAATCAAAGACTGATCTATTCCAACACCTCCAATCCAAAAGTCAAAACTGCCAATCTCCAATCCAAAGTGGTCATATTCATCAATTTCCTCGAATCTGCAAAGATGAACTTGCAATTGTTAAATGAAGCAAAGATTCGAGAGACTGTGCAGAATATTAAACAAAAAGTCAATCTGACTTTGGTTTTTATGACAATTTTCATAAATGTCATCCACAGTTGTTTTCCACACACCAAAGGAATGTTACCAGTGTGGAACATAAATCATTTGGCAAATATTGTCCTTTTCGACAAAAATCACTAAGCAAACAAAGATTTCATAATTCTATTGCTCACAATAGAAAAATGTTTTCACTCGTGGAAAATTTTCTAATAGGGGAGTCAAGATTGGATCAATAAAATGATTTTCATGATAATGAGAAATGATATTACAAAGTTCAAAACAAGTTAAGTACTTTCAAAGGCTTAATACCAATAGACTTGGATTATGTTTGATATGTCGATAGGCTTTACTTTCAAAATGAAAAGATCATAATTGAGTGATTACACTTGAATTAAAGAGATATGAATTAGTGGGGAACAAATCAGGATTCTGTGTCAAAAATGTTCTAACACAGACTGAGAGATAATCTTGTCATACTCAAGCCTGTATGTGATTGATTCAGTGATTATCATAAATATATATATATATATAAAAGACAAAATACAAAAAGACAAAAAGAAAGAAAAACACAAAAAGAAAATAATTGAGCAAAAAGATGCCAACAACGGCCATATAGGATATAAGATGCCAAGAAGCACAACAAATCAAAAGATATGTCTAAAAGGCATACATACTATATGGTATATATTTTCTATTTTGAGAATATTTTCTAACCTTGGAAGGCAAAATCGAAAGATGGGGCATGTAAGTCCGGATGACTTGTAAGTCCTAAACATCTTGAGAGGGCAGACGTAAGTCCGGATGGCTGTCAGTAAGTCCTTAAAATTATTAATATTCCAGGTTAAGAAATATTTCTCAGGCTAGTTATGCTCAAATAGTTATATTTAGGAAATAAAATAAATGGTATCACTAATCAACAATGCATGGTTTAAGTCAAATTAGGGTGACTTGAAATCTCAACAGTGTCTTGAAGGATAATAATTACTTTACAGAAGTTCTGATTGTGGGATCCACTGATTTATATTAAATCAACACTAAACATAATATATATCACTCATTATGTTTCTAAGTAAAACCTGAAGTATAAGTTTAAATGGACAAAAGATATTGACAATCAACTTAACCAGTTATTCTAAATAAAGCTGGACAAAGTCTTGACTTGATAAAGAACTATATGATCTCATTATGAAAATTCTTATATGAAAATAAAAGTTCAAGTTAATACTCCTTTCCTCCAAATTCTTTGAAGCAATTTATTTCTTGGAGTTATGAAAAGGATTCAGGTCATGCTGTGATCAGATGTACTGTCAGATCATTTAGAATCATTGATCCAGCTAACTTAATGAAGTTTGGCAAAGACGACTTACTCAAGCTTTTACACTGCCCCATTTTAGCTGATGAGTCCGTTTATTTTCTATCTTGCCAGTATGTGTGGATGATTGACCGGATCCTTAGGAATAAATGGTATGCATATGCAGGCTCGTACAAGAAAGCAAATGTTGATTTTGATTGATTATGTCTCACCGAGCCTAGGGGGAGATTGTAGAAGACTAATCAAGGCTCGGCAAAACAAACTGTGCGAAATCCTGATACATGCGAAAAGAAGAAGTCACGCGAGAAGCAAACCATGCGAGACCAAGTTTCCACGCGAGAGAAGCTTCCACGCGAAAGACATAGCCGCGCGAAAAGCTAGTCGTGCGAGAACTTGATGTTTAGTATAAATAGCTTAGTTTTCGTTTTGTAATGAAGCTTTGGTTCATTTATTATTCTGTACTGTGCGAAATCGCACAAGACCTTTCATAGGTTACTGTTATTCAAATCAATATCATTTTGAGATCAATTCGATTCTTCTTCTACTCCAATCTTGTTTATATTCCGCGTTCACAAGATTGAGATCGTGTGTTTATTGATTTCTAGGAGATTTCACGGTTTTACAGTGAAAGAACTTCTCGCAGTAGTTTTCGCATTTGACAAATTCCGCTCGTATCTAGTCCTGTCAAAAACAGTCGTATATACCGATCATGCAGCCCTACGTTATCTGTTCAACAAACAAGATGCAAAGCCGAGATTGATACGATGGATACTTCTGCTTCAAGAATTCGACATTGAGATTCGTGACAAGAAAGGAGCAGAAAATCTAGCGGCTGATCATCTTTCGCGTCATGAAGATTCAAACCATCCACAAACCGAGGAATTCAAAATAAACGATAATTTCCCTCACGAATTCCTTTTGAACATCCAATCTTCAATCGATGAGTATCCTTGGTTTGCCGACTTCACAAACTATTTGGCAAGTGGAATCCTTCTCAAAGGAATGACTTATCAGCAAAAGAAGAAATTCTTTACCGATATCAAGCATTACTATTGGGAAGATCCGTACCTATTCAGAATCGGTGCGTACCAACTCATTCGAAGATGCGTGTACGGAAGTGAAGCGGAATAGATCCTAAGGCACTGTCATGAAGGACCCACAGGAGGCCACCATGGAGCAACTCTAACAGCCAAAAAGGTCTTCGATTCTGGATTCTATAGGCCAACGATCTTCAAGGATGCTCACAACATGGTACGCACCTGTGATGCATGTCAAAGAGCAACCAACATCTCGACACGGGATGAGATGCCTCAGAAACCCGTTCAAGTATGCGAGGTATTTGATGTATGGGGTATTGATTTCATGGGGCCATTTGTAATGCCCGACAGTTTGACTTTTGGTAGGTTATGCGACTAAGCCTCAGTCGCATGGAATTGATGCGACTGGAGGTTCTATCGCATGCTATTCGACCGATTGAAGCTCAACCGTACGATTAGAGTTCAATCACCTGAATGACGGATGAACCGCATGGAACTCATGCGATTGGGGTCCAGTCGTATGGTGTTTATGCGACTGAAGGTCCAGTCGCCCCTGGACCAGGTGCGACTGAGCAATACCTATAAAAGGGGAGCAGCTCTCATTCTCCTCCCAACACTTAGAAATTTTAGTCGGGAAGAGCATAGAGCGACCGAGAGCAGAGAAAGAAAGAGGGAAAGTGCTGACCGAGCTCAAGATCTGTCGAGAAGCTAGCCAAATCGAAGCTCATCAACTCCTACCTGTTATTGTGAGTTCTAGAACCCCTCATTTACACGTTTTCAAACGATTTTGGGGCTGGATCACATATAAACCCTATTTTTGAAATAGTGTATGTTTGACCCATTTGGGTGAGATCTTGAATAATACGTTTATAGTATGAATTAGGACTTGTATATGCTTGTATGATGTCCTAGTATGAATCCCTGAGATTTAGGAGGGCTAATTTGGGCTAAAATCGTGTTTAGAAGGGTTTGGAACTCGTTGGTTCGCGACTGCTGTTCATGAAGAACTCCAGTCGCTGCCCAATTAGGGTTATGCGACTGAAGGGCCATTCGTCCGAATGAAGGATAGCTGATGTTCAATCGTACGATTGAGGCTCAAACGCACGAATGAGCCTCAGTCGCACGATAGGCCATGCGATTGAGGGTTTCGGTCGCATAGGTCCATTCGCAGGGTAGTTCAGTCGTACGGTTAAGAGTTAGTCGCATATAGCCCAGTCGCATAGTGCTTATTCATACGGAAGGAAGTCCAGTTGCACGATTGTATGCCCATTCGCATGACTGCCCAATCGCACGACCCAGTCGCATGGAGCCATGCGACTGGGGTATGTTCAGTCGCCCGAATAGGGCTGATGTGAATGAATAGAGAAGTGTATGTATGATGTATGTATGTTAAGTATGATGTTGCCATTATAGATGGTGAATACTGATGACTTGTAAATATCTATGTTCCTGGTGTTGACGCGTGTTATCTTTTATGCCTTTACGTGAATGAATGAATGAATGAATCGAATGTAACAAGAACGTAAAGTGAAAGATAATGAAGAAGGAACATGATGAACGAATGCATGCATTAACGAATGAATGTAATAAGGCTTGCAAGCAAATGTAAGGAGGTGCACACCCCTGGCAGGTGTTAGCTCAACGGTGTGCGGGTTAGTTACCCCGAAGGATGCACATCGGGGTCAGTCTTTGTGATTGACCATATGTATGTATGGGATCCTTGCCGCTTACCCTAGGTGACTGGATCAGCAGTAGTGCACAACGTTCGTGATTGATCATCACAGGTCCAGCACCCGCATTAGTGCACAACGTTTGGGGTATAGCATATGGCATTGATCCAGAAGTAAAGTGAAAAGATAAGTGGTGCATGTACCTACCCCAGGTGACTGGATCAGCATTTGTGCACAACGTTCGTGGTTGATTACCACAGGTCCAACACCAGTAGTATGTATGATGTTTGGGGTATTGTACATGTCACCGAATGTAAAGAATGTTCGAACAAACGTAATGAATGTATGAATGAATGAAACGAACGTTCAAACAAATGTAATGAATGAAAGTAAAGAATGTATGTATGAAAGTGAACGAGAATATGAATGGTACACGAAAGCATGTAAACGAATGATGAAGATAATACTAATATTATCTACGTGTACGTATGAGTGTGAACGCATGAATGTAAAAACAGTTAATGAGAATGAAGTATGTTTTATTATAAACTAGAACTCACTCAGCAACGCTGACTTTTTATGTGTTTCCATTGGCAGGTAGTGTTGCTGAGGATGGCACGAGGCGGCTACTCAGCTCTTTTGGGATGACATTCTCCATTTGATAATGCTGAAACGTCATGTGTTGTGGGTCCATAATGCACGCAACACATCACGTTGCATGCCATTATAAGATTTCTTGAGGATTCCCATAAACGGGATTACTCAAGAAATCTTCTTTATAATGTAAAAATTTTTATATTTTTATATTAGAGGTCACTGTTTATGACCCTATGATTGCTGAGGATTCGAATAAACGAGATTACTTACGTAATCTCAGGTTGCATATGCTTCCGCGGCAATCATAGTAAAGTTAGGTAATGTAAAGAAAGCTTGTATTTTGTAATAGTGCTTTTGTAATGTAATGCAACATTGGATGTTTGTAAATGAAGTACGTTGTATTAAATGGCAAAAGTATTATTAGTAAAAGTTCATGTTTGAATGTTTCCGCTGCGAAAGCTCTTTGAAAAGTTTATGAATGTAAATATACTATATGTATGTTTTAAGTGCGATGAATCACCAACCGTAAGGTGCCCGGGAGCGGGGCCTTACAAGTTGGTATCAGAGCAAAAGTTTAAGTAAAATGGGTAAATTTTCGAAATAAACCTAAAACTTAAACTGAGAGTGGGACAGAAAGGAAGAGAATGCCATCTGAGTAGTTGCATGCCATCAGGTATTTTCTTAAAGTTAATCAGGATTATGTGCACGTGTAATGTGGTTTATGTGTACTGTTAGACTTAGATACTAATGTAGTCAGGACGGGTAATGCTCGGGGTGCGAAAGTGGCTAATCACAACTGACCACTGTAATTAGGGACTTACTATACTTGACATAAACTGAGCTATTTCCTGAATGACCGTGTTGGTGTTTGAATCTTTCAGTGTGATAGAAGATGGTCGGTGGTAGATCATCTAACGCTTCCCGTGGTGGTGGACGTGGTGCTGAACCGCGTATCACGCGAGGGAGACCTAGGGCAGAGAAAGTAGTTCGTGAGGAAAACGAGATTCCTCATCAGGAGGAGGCAGACGAAAGCGCAAATTTGAGAGCCTCGGTAAAAGAGGCAGTGGTTGAGGAAGTGCACCAGGTCATGCAGACGATCTTACCGTCTGTAATGACCGAAGTGATAAAGGCAGTACGTGAAGACGAGAGACGAGGGAGGAATCAGTCCTCCGGTAGACAGCAACAGACAGAAGCGGAAACGGTATTCTCCGGTGATGAAGAGGAAGAGGAGGAAGAGCAGGTACGGGAGACAGCCCGGGGTTGTAACTACGGGGCATTTATGAGGTGCAAGCCCCCGACTTTTGATGGTTCTGGTACGGCTGCAGATGCTCACCAATGGGTGAGAGAGATGGAGGCGGTCCTCGATATCAGTGATTGCCAGGAGGATAAAAGGTGAAGTTTGCTACCCACTCGTTTACGGGGACGGCGTTGTGCTGGTGGGACAATATTGTCCAGGCCGTGGGTAGCAGGGCCATTGGGAAGATGAAGTGGTCCGAGTTGAAGAGAATGGTGATCGAGGAGTTCAGTACTCGTCGGGAAATGGACAGAGTTGAGAGAGAGTTCCTGCAGTTGGAGGCGGGGACGATGACCCACCAACAATACACCACCAAGTTTAACGACATGGCACGGTTGGTGCCAGAGCAGGTGACGCCGGTGTCTCGAAAGATCAACTGGTATATTCAGGGGCTGCCAGCCGAAATTCGTTGGCATTTGATTTCCGCTCGACCGAGTACTTTCAGGTCGGCGGTGGATTTGGCGGGAAGGTTGTACGATGAACGGGCTGTGTCGGTAAAGGCTGAGGGTGGTAAGAAGGGAAGTGATGAAAGGAAGTGGCAGGGGAAGAGTTTTGGTCGAGGTGATACTTCGACAAGCAGCAAGAGGGCACGGGTTGATGATCGTCGTGTGGTCACGTCGAGTGCAGGGTTGAGAAAGTGTGGGAAATGTGGGAGAGAGCACGGTGGTGAATGCAGGTGGGGACTGAATGTCTGTTTTAAGTGTGGAAAGCCCGGCCATATGGCTAAAGAGTGTAAAGTTATGAGGTGCTTTAACTGTGGGGAGAGTGGTCATATGAATAAAGATTGCAAGAAGCCGAGATCTGAGGGTTCCGGCGTGAAGAAGACAGGGGGTGAAGGGTCGAGAGCAAGCGCCAGGGCATTCACGATGACGCAGGAAGAGGGTAGGACGGACCCTGATGTAGTGTCCGGTACATTTCTGGTGAACCAAACTTTAGCCTCTGTATTATTTGATTCGGGTGCCATTAGAAGTTTTATTTCTGCTGCATTCTTTGCCAAATTGCCCGTTAGTAGTAGACGTGTGGATGTGCCGTTTGATGTAGAGACTGCTATAGGTAAAACTACCAGGATTTCCGAGGTGACAGAGGGTTGTGATGTAGAACTAGAAGGCCGTAAATTTCCTGTTAAGTCGTTTGTTATGACGTTAGGCGGTTTCAATTTGGTGCTTGGAATGGATTGGTTGGCGGATTTTGAGGCGAACATTGTGTGTCGCAAGAAGACGATCAATTTGACAGCGCCCGACGGTAGTCCAGTGACAGTTTATGGGGATCGGGTTACTAAGATTCCGAAGGTGATCTCAATGGCAGTGGCGGGGAAATGTATGAGGCGTGGATGTAGCGCTTTCTTATGTTATGTAAAAGATGTAGAAACGCCAACACCATAACTGTCTGATGTTCCGGTTGTGCGTGAGTTCCCAGACGTGTTCCCGGGAGACTTATCGGGATTGCCACCTGACAGAGAGATCGAGTTCTAGATTGATCTGATACCAGGCGCCCAACCTATTGCCAAAGCACCATACCGATTGGCCCCGACGGAGATGAAAGAGTTGATGGAGCAGTTACAAGAGCTGTTAGATAAGGGGTTTATTAGACCGAGTATCTCACCTTGGGGTGCTCCGGTCCTGTTTGTAAAGAAGAAGGACGGTAGTATGAGGATGTGCATCGACTACCGCGAGCTGAATAAGTTGACGATAAAGAACAGATACCCCTTTCCGAGGATCGACGACTTGTTTGATCAACTTCAGGGTGCTAGTTGGTTTTCACGAATAGATATTCGATCAGGCTACCATCAACTGAAGGTAAAGGAGCAGGATATCCCTAAAACAGCTTTTCGTACGCGCTATGGTCACTATGAGTTTCTCGTCATGTATTTCGGGTTGACCAATGCGCCAGCTGCTTTTATGGACCTGATGAACAGGGTGTGCCGGCCGATGTTGGATAAATCAGTGATTGTATTCATTGATGACATCCTGATTTATTCGAAAAGCGAGACTGAGCATGCCGGTCACATTCGCGAAGTTCTGGAGACGTTGAGAAGGGAGAAGTTGTATGCTAAGTTCTCCATGTGCGCATTCTGGTTGCGTGAAGTTCAATTCTTGGGTCACGTGGTAAATCCGGATGGGATATTGGTTGATCCGGCAAAGGTGGAAGCAGTAAGGCAATGGAAGTCTCCAAAGACGCCATCCGAGATCTGTAGTTTCTTGGGTTTGGCGGGCTACTACCGAAGGTTTATCCAAGACTTTTCCAAGATTGCTTCTCCACTGACCAAGTTGACCCGGAAGGATGTGAAGTTTGTATGGGGTCAAGCTCAAGAGAAGGCGTTTGAAGAATTGAAGACAAGATTGACCCAAGCTCCAGTATTGACATTACCCGATGGAAGCGAAGATTTGGTGGTTTATTCTGATGCTTCCTACTCGGGGTTGGGGTGTGTATTAATGCAAAGGGGAAAGGTGATAGCCTATGCATCCCGACAGCTGAAAGTTCATGAGGTTAATTACCCTACTCATGACTTGGAGCTAGCAGCTGTGGTTTTCGCGTTGAAGATTTGGCGGCACTATCTATACGGGACGAAGTGCACCATCTTCACGGACCACAAGAGCTTGAAGTACTTCTTCGAGCAGAAGGACCTAAACATGAGGCAGAGGCGGTGGTTGGAGCTAATAAAAGATTATGATTGTGAGATTCATTACCACCCGGGCAAAGCCAACGTGGTGGCTGATGCCCTTAGCCGAAAGGAGAGGCCCGAGCCGATTCGAGTGAAGGCGTACCAACTAATCATGACCTCAGACGTGATGAAACAAGTAAAGAGTTCCAAGATGAGGCGCTAAAAGAGGATCATCTAAACTCTGAACGAATGAGAGGTCTGGTCACGGAACTGGGTGAAAATACGTTTGGTGTCAAGACTCGATTTGGGGATCTACGTATGAAGATCATGGATGAAGCCCACAAGACTCGATACTCCATTCATCCCGGTGCTACCAAGATGTACCAAGACATGAAGAAAGATTATTGGTGGTCGGGTATGAAACATGATGTGGTGGAGTATGTGAGTAAGTGCCTCACGTGTTTGCAAGTAAAGGTAGAGCACCAGAAGCCGTATGGAAAGATTCAACCGTTGGACATACCGGAGTGGAAGTGGGAGCACATCACCATGGATTTTATCACAAAACTGCCACGTACCCCGAAAGGGTATGATACGATCTGGGTGATTGTGGATCGCCTGACGAAGAGTGCTCACTTCTTACCGATGCGCGAGACGTATTCGTCCGAAAGGTTGGCCGATCTTTTCATCAAAGAGGTTGTGACTCGTCATGGTGTACCGGTGTCGATTGTGTCTGATCGTGACACCCGGTTTACATCCAAATTCTGGAAGAAATTCCATGATGCTATGGGGACGAGGTTGCATATTAGCACGGCTTATCATCCTCAAACCGATGGTCAGTCGGAAAGGACCATTCAGACTTTGGAGGACATGCTTCGGGCATGTGTTATTGACTTCGGGGGAAGTTGGGATGACCACCTACCGTTAGCTGAATTCTCGTACAACAACAGCTATCATGCCAGTATTGGTATGCCACCCTACGAGATGCTATACGCTAGGAGATGCAGGACACCCGTTTGTTGGGGTGATATTGGTCAGAAGGAATTAGGAAGCGTCGAAGTGATCGAGGCTACGACTGAAAAGCTCGAAAGAATTAAAGCTTATATGAAGGCGGCCAAAGACCGACAGAAGTCGTATGCCGACAAACGATGCAGGCCGATTGAGTTCCAGGTGGAAGACCTGGTCATGTTGAAGGTCTCACCTTGGAAGGGTATCATCCGATTCCGGAAGCGGGGTAAGTTGAGTCCGCGGTATATAGGCCCTTTTCGAATCATTGCTCGAGTAGGGGAGGTGGCCTATAAGTTGGATCTACCAGATGAGCTAAGTGGAATCCACCCGACTTTCCACGTGTCTCATCTGAGGAAGTGTTTGGCAGACGAGGACATGATCGTCCCATTGGGGACATCGAGATAGACGAACGGCTCAACTATGTAGAGCAACCAGTGGCGATCATCGATCGCAAAGAGAAGAGGTTAAGAAATAAAGTGGTTCCCCTTGTGCGCGTACAGTGGCGGCACAGGAAGGGATCCGACTCAATGTGGGAAACTGAAGAAGAAATGAGGCAGCATTACCCACAATTGTTCGAGGAATAACAGGTTTCGGGGACGAAACCTAAATAAGGGGGGTGGACTTGTAAGGCCTGGCAGTTTGACTTTTGGTAGGTTATGCGACTAAGCCTCAGTCGCATGGAATTGATGCGACTGGAGGTTCGATCGCATGATATTCGGCCGATTGAAGCTCAACCGTACGATTAGAGTTCAATCACCCGAATGAAGGATGAACCGCATGGAACTCATGCGACTGGGGCCCAGTCGCATGGTGTTTATGCGACTGAAGGTCCAGTCACCCCTGGACCAGGTGCGACTGAGCAATACCTATAAAAGGGGAGCAGCTCTCATTCTCCTCCCAACACTTAGAAATTTCAGTCGGGAAGAGCAGAGAGCGACCGAGAGCAGAGAAAGAAAGAGGGAAAGTGCTGATCGAGCTCAAGATCTGTCGAGAAGCTATCCAAATCGAAGCTCATCAACTCGTACCTGATATTGTGAGTTCTAGAACCCCTCATTTACACATTTTCAAACGATTTTGGGGCTGGATCACATATAAACCCTATTTTTGAAATAGTGTATGTTTGACCCATTTGGGTGAGATCTTGAATAATGCGTTTATAGTATGAATTAGGACTTGTATATGCTTGTATGATGTCCTAGTATGAATCCCTGAGATTTAGGAGGGCTAATTTGGGCTAAAATCGTGTTTAGAAGGGTTTGGAACTCGTTGGTTCGTGATTGCTGTTCATGAAAAACTCCAGTCGCTGCTCAGTTAGGGTTATGCGACTGAAGGGCCATTCGCCTGAATGAAGTATAGCTGATGTTCAATCGTACGATTGAGGCTCAAACGCACGAATGAGCCTCAGTCGCACGATAGGCCATGCGATTGAGGGTTTCGGTTGCATAGGTCCATTCGCAGGGTAGTTCAGTCGTACGGTTAAGAGTTAGTCGCATATAGCCCAGTCGCATAGTGTTTATTCATACGGAAGGAAGTCCAGTCGCACGATTGTATGCCCATTCGCATGACTGCCCAATCGCACGACCCAGTCGCATGGAGGCCATGCGACTGGGGTATGTTCAGTCGCCCGAATAGGGCTGATGTGAATGAATAGAGAAGTGTATGTATGATGTATGTATGTTAAGTATGATGTTGCCATTATAGATGGTGAATACTGATGACTTGTAAATATCTATGTTCCTGGTGTTGACATGTGTTATCTTTTATGCCTTTACGTGAATGAATGAATGAATGAATCGAATGTAACAAGAACGTAAAGTGAAAGATAATGAAGAAGGAACATGATGAACGAATGCATGCATTAACGAATGAATGTAATAAAGGCTTGCAAGCAAATGTAAGGAGGTGCACACCCCTGGCAGGTGTTAGCTCAACGGTGTGCGGGTTAGCTACCCCGAAGGATGCACATCGGGGTCAGTCTTTGTGATTGACCATATGTATGTATGGGATCCTTGCCGCTTACCCTAGGTGACTGGATCAGCAGTAGTGCACAACGTTCGTGATTGATCATCACAGGTCCAGCACCCGCATTAGTGCACAACGTTCGGGGTATAGCATATGGCATTGATCCAGAAGTAAAGTGAAAAGATAAGTGGTGCATGTACCTACCCCAGGTGACTGGATCAGCATTTGTGCACAATGTTCGTGGTTGATTATCACAGGTCTAGCACCAGTAGTATGTATGATCTTTGGGGTATTGTACATGTCACCGAATGTAAAGAATGTTCGAACAAACGTAATGAATGTATGAATGAATGAAACGAACGTTCGAACGAATGTAATGAATGAAAGTAAAGAATGTATGTATGAAAGTGAACGAGAATAATGAATGGTACACGAAAGCAAGTAACGAATGATGAAGATAATACTAATATTATCTACGTGTACGTATGATGTGTGAACGCATGAATGTAAAAACAGTTAATGAGAATGAAAGTATGTTTTATTATAAAACTAGAACTCACTCAGCAACGCTGACTTTTTATGTGTTTCCAGTTGGCAGGTAGTATTGCTGAGGATGGCACGAGGCGGCTACTCAGCTCTTTTGGGATGGCATTCTCCATTTGATAATGCTGAAACATCATGTGTTGTGGGTCCATAATGCACGCAACACATCACGTTGCATGCCATTATAAGATTTCTTGAGGATTCCCATAAACGGGATTACTCAAGAAATATTCTTTATAATGTAAAAATTTTATATTTTTATATTAGAGGTCACTGTTTATGACCCTATGATTGCTGAGGATTCGAATAAACGAGATTACTTACGTAATCTCAGGTTGCATATGTTTACGCAAACCTATTGGGCACTCAAAGCAGCAAACCTAGACCAAGGCCTTGCAGGAAAGAATCGATTTCTACAAATCCATGAACTTGAGGAACTGAGAGAACAAGCATACGAAAACGCTAGGGTTTACAAGGAAAAGACAAGGAAATTCCACGACTCTTGTTTAAGGAGCACTAAACGATTTCGTGTGGGGGAACGTGTCTTACTGTATAACTCTCGTTTACGTCTGTTTCCCGGGAAGTTAAAATCACGTTGGTCTGGACCTTACACGATTAAAAATATGTTTCCAAATGGTGCAATCGAAATTGACAACCACGACGGTTTATGTTTCAAAGTGAATGGACATCGTTTAAAGCCATATAACGATGGGCCAACCAAGATTTTCTCGGAGGAATTACACCTCCGCCCCGACGAGGATTAAGTGTGGGGAAGGTGAAACGAAAACACGGCACTTGTACAAGATTTTTTTCAAATTCTTAGCTTTTTGTAGGCCTCCCAAGCACAAGCACGGGCCGTGCCCCACTAAGCAGCCCCGTGTACTCTGACAATATATTTTCCACGATCTCCGCTGACGACTCTGGAACGTTGCAGGACGAATTTAAGGGCGACTTTGACAAGCACGGGGCCGTGCCTACCCAAGCACGCCCCCGTGATCAACTTTGCAGACCTGTGTATAATACCACACTTGTTCCAAGCTTCATCACACCCCGTTTCTACTCAAAATCTCACGAAAAAAAGATGAAAGAATCCAGTCAAGGAAGTTCCAATTGGAATCCTGCAACGAAGCCCCGGACTGAAACGAGAGAACCACAACTCAAGAGTATTTCTTTAAGCTCCATGAGCTAATCAAGAAATTGACGGAGATGAATCTCACCGCAACTCAACGCTTGGCTGAACTTATCCAGAAAGTTCAGGGCATGAGCGAGGAGCTTGTTTCCATCAATCGTCGGCTTGCGGAACTTAGCAACCGCACTTCGCAATGTGTGGAGGCTTCTTCTAGAGGCATTCCGTGGGCGCTAGTACCGTTAAGGAGTTGGTTTTGCAGTTTCAGATTCCGGGTTATTAACGTATTATGTAATCGTAGGAGATAGGAAAATGTAATTGTCGCTTGGCTTGCTTATTTGAATTCTAGAACGAATTTCGTAACTTCTCTGATGAATTGGATGGGTCAAAACTTAGCCGGGTAAATTACGCAACGCGCGAAATTGAAAAAACGGAACAACAAAATACTGAACCGAAACCGCACAGGCAGTCACGGCCCCGTGCCCACATAGGCACGCCCCGTGATGACAAAATTTCGACAAAACTGACTGTTTCAGCATTTTGTCTTGTTCCTCATCAATGATAAGTGTTAAAACCGAAGTCTTGACCTGCAACTTCATTCTTCTTCATTTTGTTATCATTTTTTCAATTATTCCTTCATATTTTCAAGCATCCTTTCAGAAGTTAATCAAGGGTTAGTATGTCATTCCATGATTATGATAGCCATTTGCATGTATTTAGGTGATTAGGTCTCTAAACAACCGAAATCCTAATGATTAGATGTAAGAGCTTATGCCTAAACGCTATGGAATTATGAATGCTCATGCCTTCTTGTTATGTTCTCTTGAAAGTTGTTTAGTGTTATTAGTATAATTAGTAGTTTTTAGTATTATATGTTTCCCGTTAGTGTTAATAAGACTTTCTTCATAATGTGTGGTGATTTCTTTGTTAATCATATTCAAGTGACAAGAATTGGTAAGTAGTGTTGAAACATTATATTTTTGTCTTGAATTATTAACAATTTATAAAAATGTTTAACGTATAATCTTTGGTTTTTCAAGCAAGAAAATGACAAATTTATGCTTAATCAGGATTTACAAACAAAACCACATTGCTCGAGTGAAATTTCATGATTCAAAATGTTAACCGCACCCCCACGTTTCAAGAGTCACACCCCCATGTAACAAAGTTTTCTTAAAAAGCAACCATGTCAACTATTTTTCAACACAAGTTGACAAAAAGGGTGACGTGGTTTTTGCAAATCAATCTTCTCCTTAAAAGAGATAGGTATTCCAAAAATCTGTTTTGTGTATGTTAACTGATTTGTCCAAATTCAGGATCATGAACCAATCCATACTTACAATTTGGAGGAAACCGTGAAAGATGGTGTCGTGATCGATTGCAAAGGCTCTTGCAAAGGGCTGAAAGGTCGCATTTGCAAGCCGATGAAGAAACCTTGGCGGCTGTCGGATAGCTCGAAAGATATAATAATTTATTGAGTATTCAGTGGAAGCGGTTGTTTTCACAAAACAGGCCTTCCATTTATGAACTAACTCTTGAATTTTTAGCATCTTTCAGATTCAGCATGAAAGACTCCGACCCTGGGATGAGGAAGCAGTTACATTCAGGCTGGGTGGACATTGGCGAAAAAACATCCATCGCTTTGTTTGGTGTCTATCTGGGAATATATATAGAACAGGAAATGGAGGAGGAAGCAATCTCAGGAATGCCAGCTTATCATACATTTCCAGATGAGGAAAGTAGGGACGCAGAAAGCGGCGCCATGAGAAAGGCATTTGGGATGAGATTGGAACAGGGGCATTCAACTCAAATAAAACCAAGAGTAGTCAGATAAGGGACCCATTGCTACGATACATACATCGGTTGCTTAGCCATTCGATAACAGGTCGTGGACAAAGCGAGGGAGTTGTTAGTTGAGAGACTTGTTTATCTTATACTGTATGACTAATCATTTACGCTGCACACATTGGGTTATTTTTGTAACTGTTTGCCAGGGAATGCAACTGCAGGTGCCCGACATCAATGTTTGGAGGAAGATGATCCTGAACTTATACGAGAGTTATGGGTATAACACGGACGGAACCGAAGGAGTAATGCCAGTATTGTTGGACTTAAGCATTGCACAAGCATGTACATGATCACAACCTTACAAATGGACAAAGAGATTATGGATAGGAAGGGACAAATCTGGACGGCAGACCTGGAGATTATCATGGACCTTGATATGCAGAACACACATGAAGACGCCGGGGCCTCCAGCTCACACGCGGGAATTTCCAACCATGTTAGACCTTTATGAAGCAATCCAGACACCAGTGACTATGCAAGGATAGATCATTCGAATACGCGCAACAAGCTTTCAACCGCGTCGAAAAATCTGAAACTCTCGAGTGGACGACCTGAGCAATGATGTCACGTACATCAGAAACCGAATGTATCATGAGGGGGGGATATCCCACCACAAAGCCCTTGAAAATCACATCACTTCAGGGGCCGGGCACAGTCGTTTGTGCCAATCTATCCTTTACTTTATGTCATTATTTTTTATTTTGTGTGTTTAGGATTTTAATGTTTTCAATAAATGGATGATATTTCAGGTGATCCCGATGGTTATCGCAAGCAAAGACACAAGTCAACTTCATAATATTTGGGGTATCTCGTTTCCATTCCTTGTTTTAATTTATCTATCACATGGGTACAATGTGAATTTTAAGTGTGGGGATGGGATTAATCGAGACCACACTTAACTGCTTTTAAAAACAGGTAAATTGAAATTTTTAACCAAATCACAACCATTAATTTTGTGACACGAGCCAAAAATTTAAACAATTTTGATAAGCAAATTATAAATATACGTTTTCGGGAAATAAATAAGTAAATATGAGAAATCCAAATAAAGTTGAAAAATATTTTTGTGATATCCTTAAAAGCAATAATCAAGTAAACATATGTAATCATGCAAAATGAAAACACTTTTACCAATCCATCATTTGTGAGTTTATTTTAGAGCCTTAAACAGCTTTTGCAAACCTTTGCAATTTTACTTCCATTCTGGATTCAATTGAGAGTACCTCATGATACGTGTGATTAGAACTTGCTTTGGGTATACACTTCAAGACCTTAATTAGTATTTCTGCATAAAAATGAGTTAGGCATTAGGGAAACCCTTAACCATTCAAGCCACAACCATTTTCTATTAAATCTTCCCTACCCGAACATCAACTATAGTAGCCCTGTTGAGCTTAAACATTTATTTTTATCACCCGAATCACCCAAGTCACTCAACCAACAGCCTCAACAAAACCCATTTTTCGTTAAAGACACGATTTGTTTATTTAAAGAAAAAAAAAAAGAGAAAAAGAAAGAAAAATTTGGTCTTTACCGGCAGACCTAAAAGAATGGGAATGCATTATTGATTTTAATTTGCTTTGTTGCCTTCATCACGCAAAACCGGGACTTCCCCGGAAATCCGCGAACAAATTTTACAACCTCACGTACGGACGCAAGAAAGAAATGGCGAAAAAAGGAACAAGTTCCGCCATTTGTGGAATTTCAAAAGCGCTATAAAGAGACGGGCAAAAAGATACGAAAGATGCCCGAATTGTGGAAATGGTCACACGAGGAAAATGAAAAAAGAACCAAACCGAGTCCCATACGAATACACGGAACTGATCTGATTGGGTGCTATTAGGCTTCAAGCTGAACGACCTTACAAAAGGATAGTTTTGTGTATCTTCGGGTAAAGGATGAAGTAAGGTTTCTGAAAGCAAAGTATGGTCTTGACAATTGACTTAAACGAGTCCTCAAGTTAGCATATCCCTTCTAGCTTGAAGTATTGTATAGGGAACCTTTTACTACTTCTTTGTAGTTTATGTTAGAAAAATAAACCAAGACCGTCGTCTTTAGCTTCAGCCATTTTTTTTCCAAACATTCCACATCCAAGCCCGAGCAAGTTACAACCCATCAAAGACCTACGATTTTATGCAAGTAAATATCTAAATAGGTGGAGAATTGATCCCTTAGCAAGCTTGATTCTACACGCATTCACGCTAGGCAATTGAGCGTATAGTCATACTTCATCTTATGTATGATTCCATATATCCGCCGAGGTGAGTGTATTTTGTGAGGATGTGGATTTGCATGGTTATAATGTTTACTAACAATCCCATTGCTTGCTAGGATATCATTCTATACATGCTTAAATGTTTGCATTTGGATGAAACATTTTTACTTGCATATTTCCCGAAAGACATATTATCTTCGTTTATTGGTTTTGTGGAGTTATCATTTTAAGTGATTTGCTTGAGGACAAGCAAAGTTTAAGTGTGGGGATATTTGATGTGCTCCAATTATACATAAAAAAACTATCAAAAGCACATCATTATTCCTGATTCCTCCCGAAATATGGTGATTAGTACTTAAATCATTAATTGTTGTTTCAGGTGTTGTGAAGGGCAAAGATGGACAAAAGGAGCATAATGGACATAAATTGAAGAAATCCAAGCTTAAAGCCCAAGCATGGGGCCGTGCCTCATTAAGCACACCCCCATGCCTTGCCTGAAACACACCCCCGTGCTAATTTGGCACACCCCCATGATTGGACATCGACAAGGACAAAAGTACTGTCCCCAAAAAGTCAACACCGGGCCGTGCCCCATATGACCACGGGGCCGTGTACCCCTTCACGGGGTCGTGCCCAATTTGTCACGGGGTCGTGGCCCGCCGAGCTCCTGCACGTTACGAACTGCCGACCACTTTCGTAAGCAGTTGTACTTTAACGGGGCCGTGCCTTTTTGTCACGGTGCCGTGCTTAAACACTCCGGAAAGCCTATAAATAGAGGGCCAAGTTCTTCATTTTTGGAAGCTTTTGGTGGGAAGGGATACTCTGCAGAATTCTCTCGGGAATCACTTTGAAGGCCATTTGGAGGTTCGGGAGGTGCATACAACACTTGGAAGAAGCTCGGGATGTCTAAACACCATCCATTATGGATCGTTGGTTTGATTGTTCTATTTATCAATGAATCCATATCTATCTTCTATGTTGTTTGTTATTACAGCTCGTTATGAGCTAAACTCCTATTATCACTACTTGGATGAAACTTATGTAATTGTGATGAAATTAATGGTGTGATAAATATTGTGTTAATGTTAGGGTGGTCTTGGGAAAACTTTCGAGGGTAGCACTACATTTGAAGGGGGTTATAAGTTTATGGTTTGTAATTGTGATTGTCATACACGGTGAAAAAGTATGATCAACTTTTATCCATAACAATATGGCTAATTAACTAGAGAGGGGTATTAGAAATCATAAGACCTAACTTTCTGATCATTTACGGGTTCCCTTTATTAGAGATAGAAACTACAGTAATTGTTATGGTTTTCTAAAATTAATGTATGTTAGAATAGAACTTGATCAACTCTTTTCTACAAAGTTATGTTTTTAGAAATCGTATGTCGAAAAGGACACAAAAGATTTACCTACATCACTAGGGCCTTGACCTAAGCAGTAAATCTCAGCCTTTGTTGGTTGGTCACTACGGAGCGGATAGACGAGAAATCGTGCCAGCTCATCTTATAAACGTTAACACAATTACTTTATTCAATATCTTTAATCACACCACCACTTCATCACAATTACATAAGTGTATCCAAGTTAGATGATAGCCTTTATCCCCTGATTCTAAATCCAAAAGTTTCAACTTGTTTTACTTTATCTATTTTTATTGTTAGTTTAAAACCCTAATTTATATCAATGCAATCATCATTCTCTTAAACAAATTTGATAGTCAATTACAAGGATTGTTGAGTAGTCTTAGTGTGTCCACGGATTGATACTCGGTTCTTACATCACTATATTACTCACGATAGGTGCACTTGCCTTTTGTGTGTAGTTAGTAGTAGTAACAACATTTAAAACTGAATCTGTGCGAAAAATTCTTTATCAAAATATAATACTTCACACCGCATCAGTGAACAAGAGTGGGATTTATGACTGACATACTCCTTTTTATACGGATTTGAGTATCAGTCATGCGACTGAACTCATTCGCACGGATCATAGTGCGACTGAGGTTCAGTCGTACGACTGACATACTCTATTCAGCCAATCGTACGATGGTTCATACTGAGGATGCCAATCGTGTGACTCGGCCATCCTCATGGTCCAGTCATGCGACTAAGCCATACTGTGGTCCAATCGTGTGATTGGCCTATACTTATGGTTCCATCGTGCGAGGGCCCATACTTATGGTCCAATCGTGCGATTGGCCCATACTTATGGTCCAATTGTATGATTGGTCAGTTTAGGAATTAGACTTTGTTTGTATCATTAATTCACATGCGTATCTTGATAATTGACATTTTGACCACTGATCATCTCAGACGTGATCCTTTAAACTGAAAACTTTTTGATCACCTCATACGTGATCCTTTAAATGAAAACCTTTTGATCACCTCAGACGTGATCCTTTAAATGAAACCTTTTGATCACCTCAGACGTGATCCTTTATATTTTAGAAACAAGCTTCTCATAATTAACGTTCGGCTCGTTTTGTGACATTCATATAGTTCAGTCTTGTTACATAGTCCGACATCGACTCAATACAGACAACTAAATAGGAAAACTTTAATTAAACTGAAACAAGACAATTTTTATGTTTTTCATTAAGGAGGGTTGAAAACTTTAAATATCACTTAACCGATTTCTCCCCCTGAGCAGAACAACTTCAAACTTTTCATTTCTAGAAAGATCATATGGAATCAGACAGGAATAAAACATAATCATTGGGACCTTTTATATTTGTGTCAATAACAATGAGCTTTATATATACATTACACTTAGTCTTTTTTCATCTAAGAGTCAAAGACATTTACATGAAATCATGCTAGAGTTGTTATGTAGCACACATTGATTTTGACCATCGGGGAATGCAGGCACGATGATTGTAAGTATATTTGTCCACCTAAATCCATACACAGATTTTTGACACACATTGGTGATTATTTAGTTTATTATTTCAATAAGCATTGTGAATCTCACACTTATATGGAATCAATTTCCTCAGGATATTTTTAAGCAGTCTACAGGTTTTTGACAAGAAGAAACTATTCTAAGAGCTTTCAAAGAGATGCCAAGCCTCAGGTCGTTGCTGCAGTAGCGCATAATAGAGAGGCGCAAACACAACGAATTCTAGAATATTTAGGATGTGCTTATCCTCAGGTCAGTGTCATCGCACAGCAGAGAGAACACAAACCTATCTTCTTGTTAGAGAAATTTTTATTTACATATAACGCAACAACAACATTTGTCATTCTGATTGGCTGTTTCACATTTTCTTGCGCTTTGCTCATTTTTATGGTCGTTCGCATATATTTGTGGCGTCATTTTGCTCCTCACCCCTTATTGGAAATACGTGATTGTGTAACCAGGAATAAGATGGAAACCCACAGCTGTTGAATGATTTAGATTTAATTTGTTCACTAATGAAGTCTACTAGTCTATGGTGTGTATCTACTGACACATCATATAATGGACTAGCAGCCCCTAGGTCTACTTTCTCTATGTAACCACAGTAACAGATAGCTTACTATCAATTTTCAACTTATTAGGCTTTGACTTCTCAGACTTATAATTTTCTGTAACTTTGAATATAACATTGTAAAACATTTAAATCTTTTTGGTGTCCCAAACAATTCGATGCCTGTTACTATCATTTTCCATAATATTGCATCAATTTCACAGATTTAATGTCTTAGCTTTTCAGCTTATCTACCCCCCCGTTTTTAAGTAATGAATACTAACTACTAAAACTAAAGCTATTCTCCCCCTAAAATTCTAAAACAGAAATATTGTGTTTGATATTTTTAAGAAAGAAAATAAAAGAAAATAAAATAAATTGACAGAAAAATTAAACTAAAAAAACATACGGACGGACTATGAACTCGACTCCTCCGGATCATATCCTCTTTCTTCTGACGCCATTGACCTCTAATAGATAGTAAAATTCTCGGTTTATCAAAGGCTTTTGTATAGAGGTCGGCGCGCTGAAAATCCGTGTTAATTTTAATTACATAGATTAACTTTTTCAAAACAATCACGTATGAAGTGATATTTATTTAATGTGATGTGTTGTTTAGGATGTTGTACCGAATTTTTAGTTACAGCTAGGGCAACAGAATATCAACAAATATAGGGGTGTTAGTAAATTGCAACCGTAGTCCCGTATTTAATGTGAATCCAGTGATTTGAGAACAGCAACTTCCAGTAGCAACATATTCAGCTTTACAGTTGACAGAGCAACAGACGTCTGCTTCTTACATTGCCAGGTGACTAACGTCTTCCAAAAAATTGACACCCGCAGATGTGGACTTGTAGTTTATCTTGCATCCACTATAGTCTGAGTCATGTAAGCTGTAAGTTCAAAGTCATCATCATAGGGATACCACAACCCGAGTGTTGGAGTACCCTTCAGATAACAAACGATCCGTTTCACCCTAATTAGATGATTATTTTTGGCTTTTACTGATATCTGGAACAGAGACATGTGGCGTACATGATATCAGGATGAGAAGTTGTGAGTTACATTAGAGATCTAATCACTCCACGATATATGGTGGCCTCAACCAAATCTCCATTTTCATCAGGTGCCACATCGTGGTTCGTGGCAAGAGGGGTACCAGCAATTGTTACATTTTCCATATCAAAGCGCTTCAGAATGTCCCCTATGTATTTGGTCTGATATAGAAAGATTCCATGGGGTGTCTGATCCACCTGTAATCCCAAAAAGAATTTCATCTCTCCCATGGCACTCATTTCAAACTCAGCTTTCATCGAAAGCCACCAATAGGTGAGTGGAGATCTTCTCATACCAAGCTTGAGGGGCTTGATGTAGCCCATACAAATCCTTGTCTAACTTATAAACACTGTCTTGATGATAAGATCTTCAAAACCTTCTGGCTGACTGACGTATACTGTCTCACGGATTTCACCATGTAGAAATGCAATTTCACATCCAATTGATACACCTGATTCTTCATGTAGGGGCATAGGCTAGGAATATCCATTGCTTCCATCCTAGCCACATGTGCAAATACCTTATTGTAGTCCACGCCTTCAACTTGTCTGAACCCTTTAACTACTAACCATGCCTTGTTTCTGAGGATAACCCCTTGATCTCATTCTTGCATGAAGAACCCATTTTGTGCCAATCACCTTTGCACCCTTTGGTCTATCCACTATGTCCAAACACCGAGCTTCTTAACTGTAGAAGTTCTTCTTGCTCGCATTTACCCATACCTCATCTTTCAAGGAATCACTTACATACTTGGGCTCGACTTGAGAAACAAAACACTTATATGCCCCATCATGTATGTATCCTTTTCCATTACTGCAGTGTAATCAGCTGTGTACAACTAATTTCTGTCTAAACACCTGAGAGAAGATCCCTATGATGTTGTCTGGGATGATTCATGCTGATCCTTGTCACTGGAGTTGTAGGAATAGCCCACTTCATTATCAAGGTTAGGAATCACTGGTTCATCTGTGGCTGAAGTATTGTCATCAGGACTGACAGATTCCTCATGCTCATATTTTCATTGTCAATCTTCTCATCATCTAGGAGTGGTCACTAGCTTCTAGATCTTCCTCTGATGCCCCAGAAGTACCATCAATGGAGCAGTAGTGTTCGAGTCTGGATTAGGAGTGTTTAAAACATCATACATCATTTGAGCAGCCCACCTCGTCATAGGAATAGGCAGGAGGAAGATTGAAAGATTTGAAAATCCATCATAATCAAAGAAGAATGATGGACCTTTTCTAGCAAGGGGGTGTGGTGTATCTTTGAACATCGACGTTGCACCCATACTTCAACCTGACCAGTTGCGTTGTTATAAACCCGTTTGTCTGGATTTGTATCCCAGAAAGATACCTTCCCCTGCCTTCTCACTAAATTTCCCATTCTGAGCTTTCTTTAATAACATGCAAGTGCTCCAAATGGTTCTAGATACTCCAGATTTGGTTTACGCTTTTGAAGCAACTCATACAGGTTTTTATCATGGCGTTTAAACAGTAAGACCCGATTGAGTGTATAGCATGCATTAGCCACGACTTCATTCCAGAACTGAATCTGTAGCTTCGAATCTGCCAACATTATCCTTGCAGTTTCAATCAAGCTATGATTTTTGCGTTTAGCAACCCCCATTCATCTGTGGAGTGTAGGCAAAAGAGAATTGACGAACATCCCTTTCTCTCAAAGAAAGCCTTCATCCACTGATTCTTGAATTCGGTTCCGTTGTCTAAACGTATTTTCCTCACCTTCAGCTTATACAGAGACTCCAAAATAGTAACTAAATGTTTGAATGATTCAATGTTTCTGACTTGGCTTTAAGAAACATAACCAGGAAAATCGTGAGTAGTCATTAGTGACCACAAAACAACCAATCTCCTACAATGCTTTTGTACTGACAGGGCCAAACAGATTCATATGCAACAGCTCTAGTGGAATCTCAATAGAGATAACTTATTAGATTTGTAAGATTTCTTGGTCTGTTTCCCTTTCTTGCACGATACATAGAATCTGGAAGCTGAAAGTTCTTGACGGTAACACCTTCAACCAGATTTTTTTGAACCAGATGATTCATCTTCCTAGGATTAATGTGTCCCATTCTCCTGTGCCAAGAAATAGAATCACTCTCTGTGGCTTTAGACAAGTAAGTATCACACCCCCGTTGAGAGCGGAAACACGGGATGCGAGCTAGACGGGATCATCATAACACATGGTTAACAATAGAGATGCAATATGTATGTAATTGATGACAAAGCGTGTCATGACGACACCCGGCACAAATGGAGACTTGTGTCGTGTTTAGTCATTGTTCACGACAGCATAGCCATAAGCATAAACAGAAACTTGTAATTGATTCATATAAATGATTCACATAATCACAAAAATTGTATCCTTGTATGTAATTCCCACAACCCGGGAACAAGTATCCAAAAGAATGTTAATTGTTTGATGGACTGCAACAATGTACAAAACAATTGTTCATCATGTATGTTCAGTCTCAAAAATGCATCCTAGGGTCTCCACTAAGGCAACACTCCTAGATCTTCAGTTCTTATTCTTACCTGAAAAATATGCTCAAAATTGTCAACAATAATATTGGTGAGCTTCACAGGGTTTGAATTGTAAACATGTAATTGATGCTGTATAGTGTTTGTTGGGGAATACCGTGCATACAGTTATAAGCAAGCAAATCACATAACCATGAGTCTTATACAACCAAACCTAATGACGTACACACAGCAACTTGTCGGAATATATTCACCCAAGGCCCGTTCCCCGCAGTGTGATGGTACTCACAGTAACCATCTGTCAAGGGTGGGGGTGTCAACCCAGTAGTACTACTAATACCTATCCATCGGTTCCAACACTGGAATTAAATGGTTGTAAGAAGAACCACACAGTAACTCATGTATGCATCAGATAAGTACTCACAAAATAGTATCACGTTGATTCCAGTATGAAAATTGTATGTATGTTGTACAGTATTAAAAACGGATGAGCATACTTTTCCCTCATGTTTGTAAAAGATTGAAACATTGTATAAGTATAAAAAGGGGCCATGAAACTCACTTGTTAAGTGGTAAGTATGTATGATGTAACTTCCCCAACTTGTATGTATGTATGAATGGTCAATCACCTATTGACAGTTATGTTAGCATTAATAATGCATCTGATGTAACAATATTATTTAGTTTGGTTGGGTCGTATCGGTTCGGTCGTGGGTAACACTTGCACACAAGCACGCACAATAGATCTTATGTAGGTCCAAGTACTAGAAACATTGCCA
This sequence comes from Flaveria linearis, assembly GCA_024085815.1. Taxonomy (NCBI): domain Eukaryota; kingdom Viridiplantae; phylum Streptophyta; class Magnoliopsida; order Asterales; family Asteraceae; genus Flaveria; species Flaveria linearis. The sequence continues at coordinate 3,258,760 of CM044006.1, read as the reverse complement.
TTGTAGATGTTATTTGTGTAAAGTGTTATTGTTATTAGAGAAATACTTAATAAGCATCTGTGTTATGAATTGTTTGTTACTAATTATAAATGTTAAGTTGATGGGATTTGATGTAACATTGATAAGTTCGATAGTTTTAATCTTAAAGATCGTCATTAGCAATGGCAACCGTGTCGATGTCACCTTAACATCACACGACAACATACACCGCAAACAGGAAGAATTCACACACAATGACTCCAATTGCACGACAGGACTAAACGCACGACTGGACACTCAATTCGCACGAATCAACTCTCAATCATGCGAATCAGCTTCGTTCGCATGATTGAACCCTCATTCGTGCGACTAAGCATTCAGTCGTACCACACAGCACCCAATCGCATGACTCAATCTTCCATTCGCACGATTTAGCCTGATGGTGAGGGGGTTGGTTTTGTGGGTTGTGTTTGGGTTTGTGTTGGTGTGAGAGATTTGGCAGGCTTTGCTAGCAGTCTGGATATGAGTGAAGGTTTGGTTTGTTTTGCTACAAAGTCCTGTTCCCAGCACCGGCTTCAGAAAGGGCTTCTATGACCAGTCCCTTAGTGAATTCCCCAGCCGAACAGATCTTGGTGGCTATAGCCAAGATGTTGTCCCTGGCCCATGACTTAACATCTAGGACTGGTCTCCCCAAGTACTTCGAAATAAACCTAGTCATAGCCTCAAGTCTCTCTCTTTCCTCTTGGCTATAACAGGTTCATCGGTAGTCAATCTCTTTCATCTCTAGTTTTCTATTTCCTTATCTAGCATAGCAGTGTCGGTGTCAAAGCCTTGCCTGAACAGCTGATCAATAATATTATCCTTGATTGGCTATGTTCAGCATCAGCCTCCTTGACAAGGTTCACATCAGTCTCTCCCTCTTTCTCTCCCTTCTTCTTCTTCTGTAAGTGACTTGTAAGTGACATGTCGTTTTGACTTTCAGCCACCTTAATCAGTTCAGCTCCCTCCTTCTCCTTCTCCTTCACCCTCTCAATCTCCTCAACCAACTCCCTCTCTTTTTCCACCTCTACCTCCACTTCCTTCTCCTTCACTTCCTCTCTACTCTCTTCCTCTTAGCTTTCACTGATGTCTCCCCCTTTTTTGTTGCATTGGTTGCAAGGGTTTGACTATCAAAAAGCGACTTGGCCACAGAAGCTTCCACCAAGGGCTGTATTGTAGAGGGCGGCCTCTCATCCAGGGTTTTTATCACAATTTCTGTGATTATGGGTGTGATGAGAGGCAAGGATTGTTGAAAGATAGCAACTAATTGCTCAGGGGGGTTTTGGCCCTGAGAACTAGTGCTGGAAGCAGGGGTAGGTGGCTGAGTTTGTGGGAGTGGCTGAGTGTATGTGAGACCTTTAGGTGAAGGTGCCATATGTGGGTGTATGGTGGCAGATGGACTTTGTTCCTGAGACATTTTGGCGAGCAGCTCTTTGAGTCTGCTCACCTCAGCCTCAAGAATGGTATTATGAGCAACTACATCAAAGAAGAAGCTCAGGTCATCATCAGTAGTTACTGAATCACCTGACCTCCTAACTGAGTCAGGATATACATGCGCTGAGTGTGGCTCAGTAGTCGCATGTGCCCCCTGTGCTTGGTTCTGGGGACTTCCAGCCTTGGATTGGATCCATCATCGGCAGTTACCTCTGATGAGGTCTTATTGATGGTACCAGCTTCTTCCTACTCATATGTTGATGCAGGGGAAGTGGCAACCTCACCAGATTGCCCTATCTCCATGTCCACACTTGGAGATATGACATGTGATTCTCTATGTTGTAGGCTCCCATCAACACTTGTTTCCACCCTCTCTATGGTTGGAGTTTTCCTAGTTGTGATTGGTTCCTGGGGAGAGGGTGGAGTGTTAAGATGGGTCAACACTTCTACAATAATTAAAGTAGGGCTTTTAGGGGCGGTTGTAGTGGGAGATGGGGTAGAAGCTATATGCACATGGGGAGGAGTATGCATTTCAATGGAAACCTCCTTAATTGAGAAAGGTTCTAGATGTGTGGCAGCCCCGGAAATGGTTGCATCAGGTTCCTGTAAAGAGGATGCCTCTGCGGTTGTGGTAGGTGGAGTCATGGTGATTGCTGGGAGAATCTTGCCAGCAATCACTTCCTGCATTTGTTGTGCAGGGGCATCCTCAGGGGACTCATTTCCCTGAGTAGCCCTTTTGGTTTTCTTTTTGGGTTTGGGTTTGGTGGGGACTTTGGACTTTGAGGTGGAGGCTGTGGGTTCCAGTTGCGTGGGTTTTCGCAGCTTGGCAGCCTGTTTCAACGTTTGGTCTGTGTTGTGCCTGGAGTATACCTCAGGCAATACAGCCATGGCAGGGACTCCAGTGCCAACTAGTCCCTCAGCTTGAAGCTGGTTTTTTATCATGGCCATTATGAACCGTGGATATAAAATCCAACAGGTTGCAAAAGGTTTAGTGGCCATGTCCTTGAGTTCCAAGAAAATTATTTCAGAAAAATTTAGTGGTTGTTTCTCAAGGATAGAATACAATACCTGCTGCCACCTTATGGACATCTGGTCCCATGAGGATATCTTCGGGGCAAAAGAAACATTTACCATGTGAAAAATGAGGCGTTCGGGTCATGGAAATGTTTCTTGAGCAGGGTAGAAGCGGAGAGGTCACCCTGATAGTCATGAGCAGCAAAAGAAAGATCAAGGGTGCCTTAGGGGTAGTCGGTTGGGAAGGTGGCAACATCTAGTTTTAGGGTTTGTCGGATGATTGTTGGAGTGATGACCACCGGTTTGGTATTGACGAACGATCGGGGAGAGACCTCGGCGTCGTTCTCTCCAGTTTGGATGGTGACGTTCGTCCAGAACGGTGAAAGGGAATCGGCATATATAATGGGGTTTAGGAGAAATGCCGTCTGGAATGGAGAATCGATCATAAGATCGATGGCGTTGTGAAACTTTGTCCAGAATGGTGACTTTGTGAGGTATGCGACACAGTTGTGTCGTGGCTTTAGTTGCATGGTCTCCATTAAAGGTGTATGGGAGGTTTCAGAGCTTTTGAAATTTTAGGACAAGTGAGAATGAAAAACTCTGAAGGTAAGGTTGGGTATTTATAGGGTAGGGAAACGGCTGAAAGAAAACGACTGAAGGTTTTGGTGTTAGTCATCAGTTGTTGAAACGACTGATTACATGGTTTTAACCTTCAGAAGTTGTAAACATCTGAGGACTTGGTGTTAGTCATCAGTAGTTGAAACTACTGAGACCTTGGTTTTGTCCGTCAAATGTTGTGAACGACTGAAGACCTGTTAGTAATCAGTAGTTATAAACTACTAAAGACATGTCTTCAGACGTTGTAACAACTGAAGACTTGGTGTTAGTCATTAGTAGTTGTGAAACTACTGAAGACATGGTTTTGTCCTTCAGTTGTTTGGAGATGAAACAACAGATGTTGGTATCAGCTGAAGAGTAAAGTTACTCATTAGTTGTTTCCGTCAATTCAGTTGTTTCATTCTGACCTCCACATTTACTCATCAGCTCTTTGGCTGACTTTCAGCTGTTTCATTGGCCTTCAGCTCTTGTGAATATTTATTTTTCAGCTCTTGTGAACAAATGTTTAAAAGAGCTGATAAAATAAATTATTCTTCAGTAGCTATGTTGATTACACATCAGTACTTTGTCTTCAGTACTTATCAGTAGTATCAGTAGTTTAACTACATCATCAGTACTTTACTTTGAACAAAATTTATTCAGTCAGCATAACTTAGTACTTGTTGGAATTACTATCAGTAAAGCTTATAAATATGGCACATCAGCTTAGGTCTAACATCACATCAGATTTTCATAGCAATCCCTAATAAAATGATGTCTGATCTCTATATTTTTGGTCCGAGAGTGTTGGACTGGATTTTTAACAATACAAAGAGCTGAAGCACTATCCATTAGTATGGAGTCTTAGTCTCTGTAATGCCATAATCCAAGAGTTGGTTCTAAAGCCAAAGTACCTGAGATGTACAACTTGCAGCAGCAATGTACTCAGCTTCAGCAGTGGATGTAGCAATTGATGTTTGTTTCAAGGACCCAATCATACATCTGTAAAGGGTTTCATCAACCGCTTTACCTTTCTGATCAACATCCAGTTGTCTGATGCTGCTCATGGGAGTAGAACAAGGCTTACAGTTTTGTAAATCAAATTTATTCAACAAATCTTTTGTATACTTGGACTGATGAATAAAGGTTCCATCAGCCCTTTGTTTGATTTGCAACCCTAGAAAGAACTGTAATTCTCCCATTTGCACTCATTTCAAACTTTTGCTTCATGAGCTTAGTGAATTCATCACACAACTGGGGATCAGAGGATGCAAAAATTATATCATCTACATAAATTTGAACAAGGAGCTTATGCTGTCCTACAGTCTTTATGAATAGAGTTTTATCAATGGTGCCTCTAGTGAACTTATTCTCTAGAAGAAAAGTTGATAGTGTCTCATACCAGGCTCTAGGAGCTTGTTTCAGCCCATAAAGAGCCTTATCAAGCTTATACACACAATCAGGATGTTTATTGTCCTCAAAGCCTGGTGGTTGACACACATAAACTTCCTCTTTTATTTTACCATATAGAAATGCACTTTTGACATCCATTTGATAAACTTTAAGATTGTGAAAGGCAGCATAAGCTAAGAACAATCTAATTGCCTCCAGTCTGGCTACAGGGGCAAAGGTTTCATCATAATCGATGTCTTCCTCTTGTGCAAACCCCTGGACAACCAGCCTGGCCTTGTTCTTAACTATTTGGCCCTTTTCATCAGTTTTGTTACTAAACACCCATTTAGTGCCTATTGCACACTTACCTTGGGGTAAAGGAACAAGCTCCCACACTTGCTGTTTTCTGAACTAAAGAAGCTCAAGCTGCATTGCTTCAACCCATCCATTGTCTCTTAAGGCAACATGATAATTCTTTGGCTCTTACTGACTAATGAAGAGAGCATAGAAGCAGAAATTAGACAATTGAATTCTGGTTGAAACTCCAGCATTGATATCACCAATGATTTGAGACATTGGGTGATTCTTCAGTTCTTGATAAACTATCAGATCTGTGCAAGTGTTTGTAGGACCTTCAGCAGCAACAGATGTTGATGAAGATTCTTGAAACCATGTAGGAGATGGCAGCTCAAATGAAGTAGAGCATGCAGAAATCTCATCAGCATTTATTGTGGATGGAGCTGCTGAAGCTACAGGAGCATCAGGTTTAGTGGACTCAGGTAGATGGTCACTAAACCTGAAAAGGTGAGTACTGGCTACATCATCATCAGTACTATCAGGTGGAGAACTGTTGACAGGAGCAACAGCTGGAGGTTGATAAGGAACATATTGCAGTATGTCCAAATCAAACAACTCCACAAGGTTTTGTGGAATCTTGTCCTTTGGAGATTCATTGAACTTCACATGCAGAGTCTCTTCAACCATCTTTGTCCTACAGTTGAAAACTCTGTATGCCTTGCAAGTTGATGAATAACCAACAAAATACCCTGCATCCACCTTTGAAGCAAACTTCTAGAGTGGATTGCTTGTGTTGAGAATGAAACAAGGACACCCAAAGGCTCTGAAAAAGGAGATCAAAGGGGCCAAATGATGAAGTACTTCATAGGGAGTCTTCATCAACCTCTAATTCATTAATGCTCTATTCTGCACATAGCAAGTTGTGTTGACAGCTTCAGCCCAAAAAGTCAATGGCAAGCCAGAGTCTGCCAACATTGACCTTGCAGCTTCAGTGAGGGTCCTGTTCTTTCTCTCCACCACTCCATTTTGTTCAGGAGTTCTGGGAATGCTGAACTGCCTTTTGATTCCCTTTGACAAATAGAAGTCATCAAGTGTGTGATTTCTAAACTTTGTGCCATTGTCACTCCTCACACACTTGACTGGAAGGGAATACTGCTTCTCCACAAATAACACAAAGTTCATAATAGCCTTGGCAGCTTCATCTTTGGAGTGCAAGAAGAAAGTCCATACAAATCTAGAGTAATCATCCACAATTACCAGACAGTAGTTCTTCTTTGCCATGCTCATCACCCTGACAGGACCAAAGAGATCCATGTGCAGGAGTTGTAAGCAGGCATTGGACTTTGGTTCTTCTATTGCAGGGAATGAGACTTTGTGTTGTTTTCCCTTTAAGCAACCAGTGCAGTTGTCTTCACATTTGAACTCCTTCAAAGGCAACCCTCTTACTAGACCATGGCTTATCAGTTGATTCATGTTTTTGAGATTAACATGACCCAGCCTTCTATGCCATAGAGTAGATTTTTGAGGAGAGGCCTTGGAGAATAGTCAAGGATGGCCTTTTAGATCAATTTTCTGGGAAAGATCTAAGGCATATACTCTTCCTGTCCTGTTGGCCTTCAGGAGAGTATATTCATCCAACACCTTGTCAATCAAACTCAGAACTTTGGATGATAGAATCCAACAGTTCTGGCTTGTGAAAAGGGCAACATGGCCTTTATCACACATTTGACTAACACTCAAGAGATTGTACTTGAGATTCTCCACATGGTTAACATCATCAAACCTTATTTCCCCATTGGAAACAAAGCCTTTGCCGATGATGTAACCTTTTGCATCATTGCCAAAGGAAACAAATCCCTTCTTTCCTTGAGAGTAGTCATTAAGAAGAGAGCTGCTTCCTGTCATGTGCATGGATCCTCCACTGTCTACATACCAGATGCTTCTTTGGCATGTTGAAGAACCCTGCAATCATCATAACAAGTTAGTTAGTTTTTGAGACCCAAACCTTTTTGGTTTTGGGTCTGTTCTCATCAACAGATGTGACACTAACTGTTTTGTTATATGTGACAGTCTGAGGTGAAGGAGATGGTGTAGAAGAGGAACCCTTTGGCTTGGATTTCCTTTTTTGTGGTTTCAACACAGGAGCATCTAATTGGTTGACTCTTCCATTAGATGTTGAACCATCATCACAAGTTGTGTCTGATTTTGTGATAAAGCTTTCAGCTCTTCAGACACATTAGTGCTTGCTGGTGATGGATTCCTGTGTTGCACCATCTTCTTTTGAGCAACCTCAGTTGTTGCCTGAGTAACCCCTACCTTCTTTTTGGATTTCCTTTTGGGCTTAGGGGTTTCAGGTTTTGATGTTGTTGATACAAACTTGGTCTCAAACTCAGTTTTCATTTCATTCATTTTCTCTTTAATTTTCTCCTTTTGTTTGAGTTTGGAACCCCTTTTGTACCAGCAATCATCTGTAAGATGATTGAACAAGCCACATATTTCACATGGCTTCTTCTTCATCTTATGTTGATCATCAACTGAAGAAGATGAAACAATTGAAGACTTGTTCTTCAGTAGTTTACTATCAGTACTTGCAGTTTTCTTCTTTGCAGTACTTGCTTTCCTGATATCTTCTTCAGGAGTCTTCAAACCCTTTCTACTTGCAGTTTTCTTCTCTTCAGTACATGCAGTAGTAGGGGTTTGAACTTCAGTTGTTATCTCTGGCTCTCCAGTACTTTTAGTACTCTTAGAGATAACACCTGAGTTAATCAACTTATTGATCATGTGACAGACAGCATTTGAACCATCAGCTGTTTTAGCATCAGCTGATTGGTTTTGGGAGGAATTAATGCTGACTTCTACCTCTAATGATGCTGTATCAGATAGTAGATCACATGATAAGAAGGATTGGTTATTGCTTTCTCCATCAGATTCTACTTCTGCTCTTGAAGTAAAATCTGTAGGAGGAGCAGTGTGATTATAACCAATGCCAAACTTCACATTGGAAGCTGATTGCTTACTAAGAAGCATTTCAAAACCCTTGCAGGATTGTACCCATCGATCACACACTACCTGGATAGCTGCAAGTGTTTCCTTGAGGTCTCTGTACTTCTCTAGAAGTACCTCTTCCCTAGCCTTATCATCTTTGATCTGGTATTTTAGATTATAAATCTCATCATTTTTATCATTAAGCACAATCTCATATTCAGCTTTCTTTTTGGAAATGGTTTGCTCAAGCTCAAGGTTTTTATCAATTAAAGCTACATTTGCCTCTCTAATAGAAGCAAATGCTGCTATGCATGAATCAAAACAAAGCTTGGCTTTAGCCTCAGAAGATACCTGTGATGAAGCATTGGAGGATGACCCATCAGCAAACTCTAGGGCCATTAGAGCAAGGTTCCCAAAAGGATGATCACCACCATGTTGACCAGCACCTTGGAATAGTTGTTCTTGACCAGATAAATCATCTGGTAAACTACTCCAGTCAACAAATCCTGGGTTGAAGAAGCTGTGTTGTTGAGGTTGGGGTTGATGATGAGATTGGGAAGGTTGAGGCTCAGGGAGAGCATGTGGTTGCTGAGCAGGGGGTGCTTGAACTTGACTTGGCTGAGGCATGTAGTAGCAGGGGTATGGGTATGGCATATGACCCTGAGGCACAAAGTATGCAGGTGATGCCTGAGCTGGTGATGGATGGCTAGAACTAGGAGGATGTTGCCCTTTATGCTGTGAGCTATTGCTAGGAAAAGTCACAAAGGGTGCAGAGGAGTTAGATCACAAAGGGTGATCCACACTCTCTAGCAAAGTGTCCAAGCCTGTGGCACTTGTGACACCTCAACTTCCTCTTGTCAAAACCAACTTTGGTTTTGCCAGAGAGACCAGGGAATTTCCTGCCAGTTCTCTTGTAGAACTTTTGAGATCAGATATTTATCATAGCCATTTGAATCAAGATATCCATCTCTTCCAGATCATCATCTGGAATGCCCTTCAAGTCCTCCATCAGAAAGCACAGGTTATCACTGCAACCTCCTGAACTACTATCAACACCAACAAAAGCATGTTCAGAATTGCGAGAGAAATTAATATGCTTATCATAGGCACTCTCTGATGAGGCATACTCTGACTCCTGATCTATCAAGGCAGCATTGCCTATGACAAAGTCATCAGTGAGCTTGCCAGAGGTGGACAACTTCCTTTTCTACTCTATCTCTCTCTCAAATGTAAGCAGTTTCCCATGAAGCTGGGTGAGAGATAGAGTATCCAGATTTGCACTGGAGCGTAGGACAATGGTATAAGTGTCCCATCTCTCAGGCAGGGATCTAAGGAAACGATTGTTCATCTGGCTGTTTGAGTACTCTTGTTTGACCATCTTCAACTCAGAGATCAAACATGAGAACCGCTCAAACTGTTAAGTCAGAGTCTCACCCTTCCTATGAGAGAATGTCTCATATTGTTGGGCGAGGATTTCCCTTGTGTTTGCTAAGACCTCATCGCTTCCTCCGAATTGTTCCTTCAGAGCAACCCAGAGATCATGAGCAGTCTCATGATGCATCAGTCCCGAATAGATTTCATTCGGCAGTGCCATGGCCAGAATTCCATGGGCTTTTGCATCAATTTCGAACAGCTTAAGATCTTCGTCCGAATATTGATCGGGTTTCTTCGGAACCCTCTCATTAGATTCAGGAGCGCTCACCATCGGCTTATATGATCCATGCACCACCGATTTCCAACAACCTGCTCTGTTGATCGATAGATGATGGAGCATACGCCTTTGCCAGATGTTATACTCACTCCTCACAAGCATCGGAGGCTTGGTTGAGGAGCCAGTACTGTGAGGATCGTTTGTTGGTGTCGCCATTTCAGATTTCAGTCAAATTCAAGGAAAACAAGACAAATCTAGCTCAAAAACCAGGAGAACCTCAAGTTTTAACGGCTAGAAGCAGCAAAAACTCAATCTCTATAACTAATTCTTGCAAATTGCTAATTCGATCAAACATAGAGATCAAAAGAGCAGTTTCAATGATCAATTGTTGAATCAATCATTGATTAACCCGCTCTGATACCATTTGAAAGGATCTCAGCCTCTAGTTTGATCAATTAGGTTGTATTCGCAGCGGATTTAGCACGAGAATTAAACAAACAAGCAAGAACACAAATGATTTTGCATGTAACAGTAAAGTGATAGAGAGAGAGAACAATTCTGCGAAAAGGTGTTTTCTATTGAATCACATGCTTCGGCATCATTTACAATTAGGTCATCTTCCTTTTATAGGAAGAATGACGTCAGCTGACGTCACTTGATAGTGACATCAAACGGTTATTAACAAACTACTGAAAAACAAACTAACTACTGAAGATGTCAAACAGCTGACATCTTCTTACAAAATACTAAGTGTTACTACTTATTACAAACGACTGATAAGAAAAGAAACTACTGAAAGCTACAACGACTGAAGAACAAACTCTTCAGTCGTTTACAAACTACTGAAAGGAAAATTACAAACTACTGAAACTAAACAACTGAAAAGTAAACCATCACAACAACTGAAGAAGTATTCTTCAGCTGTTGTGACAAACTCTAAAGCTTCAGCACTTGGTCTTCAGACTTTGAACTTCAAACGTTTCATCAGCTGATGATGTCAGTAATTGTCATCAACTGATGTCTTCAGTCTTTGTCTTCAGACTTTGTACATCAGTTGTTGATCTTCAGTACTTCAGTTCTTCAGCTGTTAATCTTCAGTACTTGAGTCTTCAGCACTTAAAGTCTTCAGTACTTGTATCTTCAGTACTTCAGACTTCAGTACTTGTGTGTTCAGTACTAAAGGTCTTCAGCTGTTGTTCTTCAGTTCTTTGATCTTCAGTTGTTGAAGTCTTCAGTCTTTGTCAAACTGCTGATGAAGCTTTCAGTAGTTGTTGTGATGACTTGTGGGACTTAGAGGTTTTTCTGATCTTGGCTCATTGGTTCTTTCGGTCCAACAGACTCAGTCGCACGACAGACCCAATCGGATGGACTTAGTCGTATGGCTCACCCAGTCGCACGACTCAGTCGCATGACAGACCCAGTCGCCTGAACAGTAGGTACGCGACTGCAGAGTGCTAAGTAGCCTTCGGCTGCTCCGTGCACGGGTTTCACACATCAAGGACCTCCAGAAACACTCATCTAACATATCTAAGTAAGATGCATACTCAGAAAGGCAACACACGCACCCCCACGACCTCTTGTGTTCGGGTTGAACCCGAGCACCCAAAACCCTAGAATTCGCAGAAGTAAAACGAGCAAAAACGGATGACCAAGGTCGTCTACCTGCTTGAAACGTGTTGTCTAGGCTGTAGTAGTAGTCTAAACGGTGAAATCACGAAGAAAATGGGGTGGTTCTAGGTGCAAGGATGAAGAAGAAAAGTGGAGAAGAAGATAAGGAAGAAGAAGAAATGGTGAAGGCTAGGGCTGGAATCAAGAGTATTTATACCCAGCCCTAGTTTGACAATTGTCACATTTAGTCCCTGCACTTAGCCCCTAAGTTCCCAAATTTGTTTCGATTGAAAACGACGTAAATACGCGCGTTATATTAATTATAGGGAAGTATTTAATGTTGTTTGTATCTTGACTATGTTGTTGTTAATGATGTTTATATTATATAACATAATATAGCTAATGATGTCGTCGGTGCTATTCGTAAGCGTTTTAAGTGATATGGATGCAAATAATGATAATACCACTGAAAAAGAAAATCAATCAAGTATGATATCCATATGAATGGTTTATAAAGGTGAGGAATGAATGTTCTACGAATAGTTAACGAAACTCACGTTAAATGACGGACTTTGTGGTGACAGATGTCACAAGAAGCATTGAGCAGAAGGTTCAGTTGTTGAGGCTTTTGACATATCCAAGACATACAGATCGTTATATCTTGAAGCTGACATTAAATTTTTCTCCTCAGGGATAACATAATCCTTCTTCAGAATGTAGCATCTCTTATGATCAAATACAACTTTGAAGCCCTTGTCGTAGATTTGAGAAACTGAGAGTAAATTGTTCTCGAATTGTTGAACGTAGTTGACTTTATCGAACTTCACTATCTCATTTCCCACTTCACCTTGAGCTGTGATATAACCTCCTTTATTTCCAGAAAAAGATACGTGTCCCCCTTTGATTTGTTTGACATTTAAAAGGAGAGATAGATTCCCGGTCATGTGCCTGGATGCCCCACTATCAATAATCCAGGTGTTAGTGATAGAGCTGTAGCGGACAACCTGCACAAGAATAGAAATGATTAGTTCAGGAGTGGGACCCAAGCCTTAACTGGATTGGGTTTCCTAGAGGCATCACACATCATAAACTCTACCCATTGTCCTTCTAAAGAAGATGACACATTCTTGCCCATCTTGTCCTCACTTTTAGACACACCTGTTAATTTTGCTTTCCACAAACTAGTTTTGTGTAAGGCCTGTTTATGATAAACAGATGACTGGTTTATAGTTTGAACTTTTGGTTTAACTTCCTCCCTAGGTGTTTCCTCAGTTAACACAGATTTCATTGGGGATTGTCTGTGTTGACTTTGGTGTTTGGGAGGGGTAGTTGATCTATGTTTATCAAACCTTGGTTTGTTATCATGACAAATTTCAATTTTCTTTCTTGGTGTCTGATAGTAAGGACAATTTGGAAAAATATGTCCTCGTTCTCCACAACTATTACATGATCTCCCCTCAAATGGTCTTGGAGATCTTTTGTGTGGGGGAGAGGGTGGGCTAGAATTGGTCTCTTGCTTATCAACTTTAGGTTTCTCACTTTCTTTGCCAATTTTATTGGTTTAACATTTTGATTACCTTTTACTTTCATTTTGGTGAGGTTTTGATGATGAGCCATTTTAGAATGCGTTGGTTTTGAAACATTAACTTTTGATCCCAACCCTTGAGTAGCCTTGCTATTCTCTTCATTCCTATTATCAGTGACAGCTGCATCTTTTTTGCCAGAACTAGATCCCTTCTGTTCAGTAACAGATTGCATAGTTTGAACTGTGGAATCTGGATCACTGACTAGATGGCTAGTTACCACATGATCCTTGATAGGGTTATTATTTATTGGCCTACATTTTGTGTTCAAAAGGATCGCATGTGGTGGTGGCACTACTTTATAACCAAGCCCTTCCCTATAGTTTCTCTCTTTGACTAAGTTCTGAACAATGTGAGAGGAACTAGCTAGACTATGCAGTTTTTGATTTAACGATTCAATTTCGACTTGCAAACTCGCTTTTTCTTTCTTAGTTTCCTCAATTGTTGAAAGATAGAACTTAATGTCATTTGCTTGATTAAAGGCAACAACCTCGGTTTCCCTAAGTTGTTTTCCTAACAAATCAAGTTTTTCTTTAAAGCTGTTTTCATTTTGTTTTAAAACTCGGTTAGCTTCTGTGCATAATTTCAAATCATTTACCAGACTGTCATTGTGATCTAACAACCTAGCAAATTTTAAGTCTATGTTTTCACGAAATTTATTACATTCTGCACAAGCATATTTATCAAACAATTCATCTCTAGAGCATACCTGTGATGAGCTGGAAGTGTCAGTCATAAAAGCAACCTTAGATTCCTCGCTGATAGGAGATTCCGTGCTAGTAGCAGTTAATTTATCTTCAACCAAATGATCCACGACATCCATAGCTTCGTCAGCCTCTGAATTAGCATTATCAGCTATGTTGTCTCCTTCACTAGCTAACCCATCATCAAGATCTTCTACTATAGCCACATTTGCATCTCCATCAGACAAAAATCTGAAAGACCAGTCCTGTCCATCATCTCCTTGAGCAACCAACACCTTAGTATCCTGACTTGTTGATGCTATTTTCTTTTCTTTGTCTTGACGGTTGATCGATGAAAAAGGGTTACCCTTTCCAGTCTTCTTAGGTTTCACACACTCTCGTTTAAAGTGACATTTTTCACCAAAATTGAAGCATGTAACTTTGGTTTTATCAAAACCAAAATTTGTGTCTTTGGTAGCAACCAGATTCTGCCCCACCTTCTTAACAAACTTTTTGGCTCTCCTCACAGCACTAGCCAAAGCCCACATTATATCCATACGCTCCAACTCAGTCTCATCCACCTGCTCGTAGTCCTCGTCAGGGAGATGAAAATTTCCAATCTTCCGAACGACTAACCCATCATAAGAATGAACCACTGCAGCTAGAAGATCCATGTGTTCTTTGGCAACTTCCACAGTGACATTTCCGAGATTCTCGGTCTTCAGCTTAGTTGGGTTGGAATCAGGGACAACATATTGGGTTCCAGATGAACCTGATGAATCACTTCCCAAAGAGCTACTTTGAGAGGTTCCAGATGTGTTGGAAACAAAAGCTGTCTAAAGAGGTGCTCCGGATGAAACTGGATTAGGAGCAACGTTATAGAGTGAAGGGTTCTGAATATAAGATCCTTTCTTCAACTTGTATTTCAAACGTAGTTCCTCCTCCCTTAACTTCAAGATGCAATCATTTATGTCTAAGGTTGTAAGAGTGTCATCCTGTCTCAGATTAGACACAAATGGATCCCATTTGTCTGGCAGCAAAGCTTGAAACTTTATCTTCCATAGATGTAGTCACACCATGAGTATGCAACTCACTCATCAAATGATAAAATCTATCAATGATGTCATCTAAGCTCTCATTTCCTATTGGAGAGAAATTATCAAATTCCTTTTTAAGAGCTTTAGACTTCAGCGCCTTCAAGGTTGCATTACCATCATATCTCTTTTCTAAAGCTTCCCATAACTTCTTAGATTGTTTATGTTTAGAAAACTAATGGAAGATGTCTTTAGGAATTGACTGAGTCAACAAAGCGTAGGCTTTCTCCTCAGCATTGTGTGCAACCTTTTGTCCCTCATTCATACCACCCAAGGTCAGCTTTACCCCATTAGCACAAACTGGTATAGTATAACTAGTCTCAATGGCTGTCCATAGATTCAGATCCACACTGTTCAGATAGATTTCAAACCATTGTTTCCATTGTGGTTATTCATCCAAAGTCAACATTTTAGGTGGTTTTGTTATGGTTCCCAATCTAATTTTCCAAAAGTAGTAGATTCTGGATACGTGAATCCTTCCCAGCAATAAACGGAGAGTTCTGATCTTCCATGATATCAAACTTTGAAAAATTTTATATAAGACAGAATCAAATGTGCGATTGAAGAGTACGACTGAGTTCAATCGTGCGATTGAGGAGTGTGACCGAGTTCATTGTGCGATTGAGGAGTGCGACTGAGTTCAATCATGCGATTGAGTTCAATCGTGCAACTGAGGGATGTGAATGAGTCCAACCGTGTGGGCTAGCTTAATCATGCGAATGAGCAGTGCGACTGAGTCCAGTCGTGTGGTTGAAAGATACGATTAGGATTCAGTCGTGCGATTGAGCTAATCGTGCGACTAAAGCTGCCGTGGATGAAAAATTCAAAATTTTGGACACTGACACCAAAAACGATTTTTCACAAACCCTAATCTGCCGTACGTCAAAAAATATGAAACTTTTGAATAAGGAACACTTCAAAAACACCTTTTGAAACAAAAACACTAATCTTTTGAATTAAAACGTGATTTTAACAAGAACACTAATTGAATCCATGAAGAATCACGAGCCAAAGCTCTGATACCACTTGTTAGGACCATTTTTGTACGGAGTACTAACTGATTCAACGTGAAACCAGATCAAATAACGTGGAATTTTATTTGATTGGCGATCCAATCAGTGAGAGCGACAACCTGATCGATCTAACATTTAAACAAACGTTAAGAACGAGTTGGAATCGAACAGGAACGAACTATAAAGTTGGATGGACGAACTAGAACTCTCTAGACAGCTAGGGTATGATAATATTCGAAGTGTTACATTTTTCCACGAATTATGTGGTATTTATAGGGTTTTAGTATTCAGTCGTACGACTGAGCCATTAGCATGGTTCGGTCGTGCGACTGGGTCATGCGCTTGATTCATACGCACGACTGTAGGTTCAGTCGTGCGACTGAGTCAATCTTATGTCTCAGTCATACGACTGATCCAGTCACCTGGTTCAGTCGTGCGATTGGTCCATAAGTATGATCCATTCGTGCGTCTGGTCCATAAGTATGGTCCATTAGCATGAATAACCCACCTGACTAAGTTGAACACAGTTCTGAATCATAATTGTCTCAGAACTATGTACAACAACCTCAAACCTATATATAATTAAGAATATGATATAATCAAAGACAAATAAACATCAAAACACATATCATATATCATTAAGCACTTACATTAGATAGGTGTAAGAAATGAAAGACATTTATATTTAAGTACATAAACTAGGGACATCATGTATCAATAGTTGGAAGTGTCTTTAAACATTTCCTAAGTTGGTATTGATCTCGACCAATAAATAAAAGTTGGGATTATTGAAATCAAACATCCCTATAAAAGTAATAAAAAAATAATATTTTAAACATACAAAAATTTACAATTCAAGCTCAATGTATAACAAAGTTTTATAATTAACAATGCACCGTTATGCAGGTTAAAACCATGGTTTTGAAAACCAGACCGGACCGGCTGGTCCGACCGGTTGGACCGGGAACAGGACTCCAATCCGGTCCGGTTCAGTGCTTAAAACCGTTTTAATGTTGAACCAGTGGTCAGACAAGTTGAATAGGCGGTCGGACCGGTTGAACCGAGAACCGGACTGGTTGAAACTGTTTTTTTATATAATTATTTTATATTTTTTGTAATTTTTACATATATTTATAAAAAATAATTATAATTTTATCCGATTCTTATATACGGTCCGATCGGTTGAACCGGTCCAACCAACGGACTGGTAAGGCGTCCGGTCTACTGTTCGGTCCGGTTTTAAAAACATTGATTAAAACAGTAAAAGTGCAAATGAGTTTATATGGGTTATTTGAATATTATAGGACAATAAAATTTAAACTTAGAAAGTATGTCATAGTTTCGGGTTCATATGTGTATATAAAAATTTAAATGAGTCAAACAAGTTCGCCGACGAACCGAGCGTACCTTGGCTTGGGCTCGGCTCATTTACAAACGACTCGATTTGATCAGGTTCTTTTTGTTGGATTTAATCTTGACGAGTAAACGGGATGCGGGTCCTATAGTCAAGTATCGGGTCGGGTCAAGAAATAAATTTATCATGTGTGTTGGTACACATGTACACGCACATTAGGAATTAGTCCACATATTTAAGTCTTTAAGTCTAGCTAGGTTGTTAGGGTCTTTAGGAAGTAGTTGATTATTTCCATTTATTTTGCTGCACGTGGAGATATATGTATGCTATTTATATTTGATCTATTATGAAATAAAGTACTCGAGAGTTCTGTAAAACTTCCATAGATTTCTTCTTTTTCATTATCCATATTGTGAGTTCAAAAGTAGATAATCTTTTGAATTCGTGGGTTTACACGTGTTTTGATTTCGGGTCGCAAACCTTCATTTTTGAGACTTTTTCGGTAGAGTTTTGAGCGAGCTTTTTGAATAACCTTATAAATAAGTGGTATGTTTAATTAGTGTAAAATACCATACTTGTCAAAAGCCTCCCTAGAGGGACTAGGCGACCAAAACAATCCAGTCCCAAATACTACGCCTCTTCTATAAAAGCAATAAATTCATGTAAAAAACATTCAATTACTATAAATGGTAAAAAATATATTTTTTTATTAATTGTTCAATAGCGGTCAAAATCCCTGTTAAAAAGTCGTCCTCGCTGCTATTACTCGATCCACCCTTCTTCCCTGGTGTTGTAATCGATCAAGAAAACTAGTCTTCTCTGACCCATACAGGTAAGTACTATTCTTCCTTTTGATCAAGTTTTATTCACAGTTGAACTGTTTGATTCACTGTTTCTCCATATTTTTACTGTTTCACTGTTTCTCCGTATTTTTACTGTTTCACTGTTTCTCCACATTTTTACTGATTCACTGTTTCTCCATAAATTTATTTATTTACTGTTACACTATTTCTGTTCCACAAAAGTATAACCGCTATACTTAACTGTTTCAATGTCTTTTTATCAAGAAGACTAGTCTATCATAATTTATTTATGTTTTCGTTCACTGTTTTAAATTAACATTCACAGTTGAATTGTTTTTGTCTCACTGTAATTATGTTCCTGTTTTGATTCTTTTGGTTCACTGTTGATCAAGAAGACTAATCAATATTAAAACTTTTAATATGTTTCTGTTGTAATATATATGTTCCTGGAACCATAGTTTTTATTCAATGTTGATCAAGAAGACTAATCAATATTAAAACCTTTAATATGTTCCCGGAACCATAGTTTGTATTCAATTTTTGGTATGTTAAATTCCTGTTTTGGTTCATTGTTGATCAAGAAGACTAGTCAATATTCAAATTTTTACTTGATTTAAAGTTTTGATTCATATTAGATTTTATTATGTATAGTTCGTGGCTTCTCAATCTGATGTTGGACCCTCTAACAGTGAAAAATTGATATGGGACGGAAGTATAATTTCATTCAGTTACTTGCAAATTCTGTCAAAAGGTTACTAGACGTGGGATTTTTAGAGCTATGATGCATGAAATAGGAGGTAACAGAAATGCTAAAGCTTGTTCAAAGTGTCCACAAGAGGTGAAAGATGAATTTTCACTTTTACTGTCTAATATTTTTCATTTAACGGATTCATTCAAAGAAAAGGAACCGACTAGAACACCAAATATTGCATGATCTTGTGTACGTTAAGTACAATAAGATGCTTAAGAATTGACATGATTCAAATGTTACCTATGATCTAATTTACTTGAATGAAATCGACGATAGCAACGTGTGGTTAAATAGGATGATGGATGATGAGTGCGTTTTTTATGACGGTGCAAATTTGACATGGAAAGTTGCAGGAGAGGCAAGTGGAGCGGGCGAACTTCGGCCAGCGAGATTGTCACAGCTGATGACTTTGAATAACGATGAACTTTTGGTTATTCTAGTTTTACTATTTATGAATTTACAAACTACTTGTTTTCAAATACGAACATTTGTTTTTGGAGTTTTTTTGTATCTAAGATGATTTTAGTATTTTATGTTGAAGATTATAGTATTGAACATTTTTTTATTTGAAAGAAGTTTTAATTTTCATTAAATAATAAATTTTAGATTGTTATTTTAGAGGGCTTTCTTTTTCTTAGTGTCGCACTTCTTTTGCGCTTCTCGCCTAGGCTGAAGTCCCAACAAATCGCCTAGTATGCGTATTGCGCTTTTAACAAGTATGCAAAATACAGAGGTTTCAAAATATGTTTTATTACATAAACAAGTACTAAAAAACTATTGAACATACGAATCAAATATTCGTAAAAAAGATCGCTTATCAGATAAAACATGATATAATCTAGAGTGTCCTAAGCTGCTATGTCATGCTAGCATGATTTATGAATACAATCTTCACGTTCACAGAAAATATATATTAGAAGTTGTAAACAAGAATTATTACAGAAAACCCACTTGAACTTCAAATCTTAATTAATTCCATTACAGAAAACCCACTTGAACTTCAAACCTTAATTAATGATATTGAGAGAAAATCCACATTTTAATATGTTTCAACATTCCATTTGTCTTCTAGAATTCAAAGCCCTGTGGCAAGATATTAGCCAAATGTGTGAAAGTTTAAAGAATGATTAGAGATTTCAAAAAAACCAAACATTGCAAGTGTATTTAAGAAAATATGGAACGAGCATCTAGCTACTTACCTCGCGTTGCTTGGTTTGTATGAAGAAGTTGAGATCTTCCTTAAGGCAACACTTCCCAAAACTTGTATCAATTAAGTTTAGTGCTGGAGTAGCAAAACGTCCCTTGGTGAAAGTTGTTATTCGTGGACATTCTTTGATTTCCAAAGAATGTAATGATGGGCAAGAAAAATCATCCTTCCCTAAACAAAATCCCATGAGATTGTGAAGGCGCTCAAGCTTCACGGACTTCAGACAAGGTAATGGCAAAATCTCCTTCGGTACTTTGGCGTCACGTTCAAATGTTGATTTTGATTCTTTTTCTTCATCCTCCTCCTCTTCTTGTTTTTCCTCTTCTTTGTTTTCCTCTTCCTCCTCCTCTTCCTTCACAATTACCTCCATGCTTTGGCAGTAACTTATATGTAGTTGTTGGAGTTGAACGAGACTACCAACCATGGAACTAGTAAATGCATGTTTTAACCGATTACAATCATGAATAAAGAGTGTTGTTAGGTTTGGAAACAACAATGATACTGTCCTCCCTCCATGATTGCTCTTCCATATATACTTGAGATCATATAGATAATCTAACTTTAGTTGTGTTAGGTTTGGAATTTCAACAACATGAGTTTGTTTTGTCCCTTCCATTGCTTCTACTTCAAATATCTCCTCTAACTTACGACACTTGAGTAGTTGAATCTTTTCCAGCTTTTGCAGTTGTAGCAGCTCATTGGAGAGAATAAGGCATCCAGTCCTCCAATCATCTTTTATGTCTATTTCAATTAAATTATGAAAAGACCAAGGTAATCTTTCTAAGCTTGTACTCTCAGCTGAATGTTGTAAGTAGGTCTGGAAGGCCCAACCAGAAATATTAATAAGAAAAATTCAAACATTTTAAGTATATATAGAGGCATCTATCAATTTATTTTATTGATAACTGCATACAGGAATAAAACAAAGTACAATAAAGGCTTAAGTAATTTTTATAATGTCCATTTAAATAATAATATTCATACATAGGCGGACCCAATGTTCGGGGTGAGGGTCGCCCGCTTCTAAACTAGCATCCACATCTCCATCTATATATTTACATTAAAAACAATTTTTTACTCTCTTTTTTAGTTATTTTTATATATTTATTGTTACATTTTCTCTCACCTCTACTAACAACCATTTTTAAAAATATTAAAAAATTTATAGGGGTTGTACCGTGTTTCTCTAAATATGGGAAATCACGATACAATCCCCATATATTTTTTCTATCTTTCATTCACAACCACTTATAACTATCCCTCATAGTATAGGGCACACACTCATATCAAAATGGGCACCTACTGTGAATGCTCTAATGCTATATATAGAAAATCAAATCATGATCGACTCCATGAAAATTTGACGCCTACCCCTATAAAACTTTGAGCCAACCCCAAAGAAATGTTGACACAGACCTCAAGAAATTTTAAGACTGATATAATAATTTTAAAACCGACCTCCATAAAATAATTAACAAATATAAATAAATTAGTTTGGATGATAACTCCGTTAAAAAACTTTGTAGGATAATTCTAGTTTAAATTAAACCCGTTTACTATTAAGTCCATACTCATTTTAAGTTTCAATACATCAAGCTTAGTTAACAAAACCCAATTACCACTTAAGGGCAGATATACTTGAAGGTTAAGGGGGCCAAGGCACCCACTCACATGCGTATGAATTATCAAAAAAAATTCTCATATATTGAAATAGGCATCCATCTTATTTAGAAATAAGGCACCCATCTCATGTTGAGGCACTGTTACTTGAATTATATTTTCATTTTATTTATAATTTAGGCATGTTGAAGCCCACTGGCACCCCATCAATTAAATGGTTTCTAATCCGAAACATCAATGAAACACAATAGTTAATTTAATTAATTTTACAATTTATCTATTTAAAATTAAATTTTGGCATTTGTAATTTTTGTAGTCGAGTAGTCTTTTAGGGTTTAGAGAAGTGAGTAAACGTTTTACAACTTAAGGTATATTCGCTCGTAAACGTTTATTGGCTAATCGCTTTCTATCTTGGTGTTTTATTATTTTAGCTTGGTTGGTTGGCATAATTTTAAGGAATACTTTCATGGTGTTTCATTGTTTTAGTTGGGTTGATCGGTCAAATTATCCCATGTTAAGTCTCAAGACAGTGGATAGTTGTAATACTTTTACTACATCTAAAAAGTATGAGCTTTTAACTATTCGAACTAAGGGTATTTGTAGGAGCCTAATGCAAAATGTGACTTTTTTTGTTGCTGTTAGAAATTAGCTAATAAACTATCTTTATTTGATCCGTTTTAAATAGATCATTTAGTGGTGTATTTGACCCGTCTTGAAGGTCCATTCTTTAGCCCCACTGACCAAAAGTTCTGGATCCGCCACCGCCAGCAAGTTTAATGGGGAAATTCTATAGATATGTAGTTCAACCAATTTAGTTAAATGGAACCGATTCCTAGGCCATCAAGAAGTGACACGGGTGAGAACTAGAGGTGGTAGAAGTGCGCAAGCTAAGCTGGATGTGTGGACACACAAGGATGGGCAAGATAATGAAAGTGGTTTCTTGAGAGAAACTAGGGGTGGTATGTATCGAAGAAAATTTAAACATGGAAGATTGAGATGGTTTAGCCATATGAATGCGCCATAGAAAATCTTATTGTAAAAAGAAGGAGGAGCATAGTAAGACCTAAGTTGACTTCAAAAGAGTTTGATAGATTTACACCTTTCTAAGGATATTATCGAGGATATGAGTTTGTAGAAGCGTAGGACCAAGGTTATAGACTTTTATATTTGGGATGGTTTAGCACTTTTGCTACCTAGGCGAGTCTACACCCTTGTATGCCTTCGTATATTTTTAGCTTAGATTGTTTCTACAATTTTGTGTTCTTTAGGATTAAGGTTGGATTGCTTTGTTCTATACCGCCAAGCCTTAGTGTGTGTTGTAATTTTGTATGCTTTGTGTATGCTACATCATGATAGCCATTTTACTGCATTCTATATATAGTTGTGCATGCATGTTATCGTATTGTATGTTATCTTATATATATATATATATATATATATATATATATATATATAATATATATACACACACACACATACATACATACATACATACATATATATATACACGTGTGTGTGTGTGTGTCACATTTATGTTTGAAGGAGTCAAGGGTCTCAATGAAAGCGACATGCCTTTTACTTAGGAATCCGGAAAGACTTCCCTTCGCCATACCCCTCCAAGACGTACAAATAGTGAGTACTATATATGTGGGATATACTATGTATGTTTGTTTATATGTTTAAGTGAATAAATTAGAAACATACCTTATGCAAGTTTGTTGTCACATGAAAGTTAAGGCCACATTCAAGTCTGTGTTTGCCTAAGCTTGTATGTATGTACTTAAGCTTTGGAGCTGTTGACTGAAGAGTTGTGAACACCATCATTTGTGGGCATTCACTTATCATAACCTTTTCCAGTGAAGGCCATTGAAAATCATTCATCCCTAAGAAAAAGCCATTAAGCTGAGGTAAACTACAAAGTTCAAGGGACTTTAGACGTGGAAACACCACAAACTTTGATGTCGTTGTTTGCTCTCCTTTTTCTTCCTTCACAATTACTTTTACTGCCTTGCATTTATGTACCTTTAACTCTTCGAGTTTCTCAAGGCTTTTAAGTGTACAAAATGTGAAAACATGACGTAAAAGGTCACACTATGTGATATTTAGTGTCTTGAGGTTGGACAGTTGAGGCACATAAATTTTTTCTAGTTTTGGAATGGTCATTGTTGTATATGTAGAATCCATACTACCATCACCTTCATCAATGTTAGCACCACTACCACCATTGTTGTTGTCATTGATCCCTTGGGTTTGAAATACCTCTGTTAAAGATTTACATCTCATTATAATCAAGTCTTCAAGCTTTTGCATTTTTCCTGCTGCACAAGATGGAATCACACTTGATAGTCCATTACAGTCACTTATATGTATGCTTTGCAAGTATTGGCATAAGGACCAAGAAGCAAACTGCAATGAATAAAGCCCACTATTAACAAAATTATATGATTGTAAAAGCTTTATACGATTACTAAAGCAATTATTTATGTTACTGTCATATTTTAAATTCATGGTTAATTGAAAAGAAAATAAATGAGGTACAAGATATGTAAAGTAACAAGCTTCCTGTAACACCTTTCAGTGTTATTTTCGAAGTATTAAACCTTCGAGTGCCACATCACAACACCTCTCATCATCCCACTCTTAATACAACTTCAATTCATATGTATTGTAAGAACTCAAATACTACATAGTTAAAATCTCTACATGGCTAATTCGTGGCAAAATGAGAAGTTTAGAATGGTGAGCCCTCCCACCCTGTATGAAATTTGAATTAAATTATCTTATATTATATAATATACTTTTGATCACTCTTGTATATGAACCGAAAGGAATGAAGCCAAATAAGACATGTTCTTTTTCGTTCCTTTAATTTTAACCGGACATGACCGGACACAAATTATACGAACAGAGTTTTTTGTTTGTGTTTGTCCGTTATGGAAATAAATGCGTTCGAGTTCGTTTATGTTCGTTCGTTTGATAGTATCAACGAACGGTTTAAGAACATAAACTCAATGAGATAACTAAACAAACTAGAAGATAAGATCAATTAAATGTAAAGGTGAACTGTGTTCAACCTAAAAAAACAAAACTAAATTGATTAAATATTTGTAGATAGAGATCTTTTATTTTTATAAAACAGTTAAATTGCAATGAAAAATAAAAAAAAATAAATGAATCTATATAAGTGAACAACCTAATTAAAACAAAAATAAACCAATGATCATGGACATAAATGAATGAAGAAGACAAATATTAATGTTCGTTCATTTAACTAAATAAATAAAAAAACCATTGTCCGTGTTCATCCGTAAAATAAATGAACTTTTTGCTGAATGGTACACTGAATATTCGGTTCGTGTTTACAGGCCTAATTTTTGTAATAAGTTGGCGTAAATTTCGTCTTAATTAGATGGTCCTTTTAAAATATGCAATTCTATATTTTAATTTTTTTTTCCAGAAATTACTGAAAAACTTAATTAATGGTTTATCAAAGTACTAGCTTTAGTAAACCCGTGTAATACACGGGTTGAATAAATAAAATATTAAATTAAATAAAAATTGTTAATTATAAAACGACAGATTAAAACATGATATGATTGAAATTATGTATAAGTAATAGTTATAAGTAATAAAACAATAATATGAATTTTTTAGTTTTTTTTATTTTTTCAAAGATAAATTAGACATTTTGGTTTAAAACAACATTAAAGTTTTTTTTAATTTCCTTACTATAAATCCCTATTTTAATTATTTTTGTTTTATTAAAAAATTACTTTAAAAACCAATTTTAAAATATTACGTAAAAATAATTTTATTTTATTAGAAAAAAATCTGTGTATAAAAAACTATCTATATAAAAATAACATTAATAAAAATTTATCTTTCTTAATTTATTAAAAAACTAATTATAATGTAAAAATAAATAGATAATATCATTAGTACTTAATGTGGTTATTTAATAGGAGAGAGAAGCAAGAAAAATTTGATTAGAATGAATGTGGTGTTGACACGTGTCATTAGATGAGTCTAAAAGTGACATGTGGCAATTATAGTTACCCTTTTATTAGAGTAGTGAGATGAGATTTGGATATTAAATCAATTACAGTGAAATAAAATGGTTAGTTGGCATTCAGAATTCAGCTTTGCTTTTAGTTAAAGTCAAAGTGGGATGAAAAATGGTGCACTTAATGGGCATTATCTATATATAACTAGGGGTGTTCATTTTCGGATATCCGAAATTCGGATATCCAAATTTCGGATATCCGAAAATTTCGGATAGTGAATTTCACTATCCGAATCCGAATCCGAAATTTCGGATATCCGAAATTCGGATATCCGAAATTTCGGATTCGGATTCGGATATCCGTTCGGATATCCGAAATTCAAAAAAAAATTATATTTTTTAATAAATTTTATAAAAATATAACAATTTTTTATTGAAATTTATTTATATATCCAAAGTTTTTGTTAAAATATCCAAAATATCCGAAAATATCTAAAATATTTAATTAATATTTAATATTTTTAAATTTTTATATGGATATTTCGGATATTTCGGATATTTCGGATATCCGAAATATCCGAAAATTCTCAAAATCACTATCCGAATCCGAATCCGAAATTTCGGATATCCAAAGTTCGGATATCCGAATTTTCGGATATCCGAAATTTCGGATATCCGAATTTTCGGATATCCGAAATTTCGGATATCCGAATTTCGGATTTTCGGATATTTCGGATTCGGTTTCGGATTCGGATATTTTTGAACACCCCTATATATAACATTGTGGTTATGAGAATTTAATAATTATTTTGTTTTCTCTATTCAGGAACATTCAACTAAAATATCATAATATATTGTGATAAATTAGATATTGGAAAAACACTTAAAAACATACCTTAAATTGATCACCACCGCCACCGATACGCTTTAGGTTTTCCAGCGTATCTAATTTTAGATAATAAAGACAAGGGAAGAAGCCAGTGGTTGTATATGTAGTCATTTCTTCATTACCATCATCATCATCATCATCATCTCTGTTTGAAACTACTTCTTTCATACCATCACAAT
The DNA here is from genome assembly GCA_024085815.1 of Flaveria linearis. NCBI lineage: Eukaryota > Viridiplantae > Streptophyta > Magnoliopsida > Asterales > Asteraceae > Flaveria > Flaveria linearis. The sequence goes on along the minus strand of CM044006.1, from coordinate 3,232,585 downwards.
TTGTTATATAAATATCTTTTAGGTTGGAAAGAAGTTTTGCCATGAGTGGTGAAAACAAGTACTTAATCCTTTTACACTGACTAATTATTATGGTTGTGAGGTTGTGAAATGAGGATTGATTTTGAAGAAGTAAGAATTTACTCCAATTGTTGCACTTCCACACATGACTCATGCTCGACATTGTACTTAAATATAATTTTTGAAGACTGGGTAGTAGTGATGGTTGTTGATTATTTGTAGTTGTTACACCTTCTACATCATTCCATGAATCTGACACTTGAACGCTTCTTAACCTGCTACTGCTAACTTGCTCAATTTCATCACAGACACATTCCATGTCAATGTCGAATATCACTTCAATGGAACCACAACCATAAACCCTAAGACTTTCTAAATATATTGTTAGTAGTCTCATCCGATTGGTTGGAAACAGATTCAAAAGACTATCGCAACCATACACACGAAGATATGTCAACTTCTCCATAGAAATAATGATCAGTGTCTTCAGCTTTGGAATTCTAACCTGCAAATACTTGATATTAGTCTAACTTTGAAATTTCAACCACTTAAAAATTCATTATGTGCAATGAATACCAGCTACCTGACTATTGAAGAGTGCACAAGTATGGTTCTCGTCAGAATAAATGCTTGTGAAGTTGGGCAGGCGTTCAAGTTCCAATACAACCAGTTGCGGCAGCTCAACCACATTCTCAACAGGGAACAGACTTTCCAGCTTTGGTAGGTCTTCTAATTTGAGATGGTTTAGCTTCTCAAATTTAATCACATTCTCATCAGCACACGAATCAATCTCCCTGTGCACCACCGCTTCCAAAACAGAGCATGATGAGATTTTAAAGCTCTCAAGTTTCCCCAAACCTCTTGCCACAGGAACTGGGAAGAGGCATTTCAAGTTATCACATTTATAAACCTGAAAGTTTGTTAAACTGCACAAAGAGCGTTGACCATAAGAGTAGACTGGACCAATATCTTCAAGACTAATCATATCCTTCACTTGCAAATAAAGTGCCTCTGTTTTCTTGAACAACTCACTAATTTTGCAATCAGCAAGGGAGCTGCAACTGTCTGTCACAAGCTCCAGTGTATTCCTTAATGGATTAATGTTAGTCATTTGACGACCCATAGATATCTTGAACTTATCAAGTTTCTTAAAGCACAAATCTTTCAGCTGAGCTAGGTCCCTAACGAACTCGATCTCTAGTACACTAAGTCTGCTTGAAAGCATCTTTAGTTCTTCAAAATTGGTTTGCGTGAACCTAATAGAATTCCCATACGAAGCTTTCATATAAAGCTCTTCAAGATTTTCTAAGTTTATAAAGACACCATCATCAATTTCAAGGTCAACACATCCCGTCAAATCTAGTACTTTTAGCTTTCTCAGATTCCCTATTGTAGATGGCAACTTGCTGATGCCACAACCAGCAAAGCTGAGCACTTCCAAGTTCACAAGATCTCCAACAGAAGACCAAATAGATGTCAATTTGCATTTATTAAGACAGAGCGTTGTAAGGTTTTCAAGTGATCTTGGAAGCAGAGGATACGACAGTCCATAATATGCTATGACATTGAGGTTTTCCAGATTCTTATAAAAGTCTTCCGGAAACTTAGAAAATCTTGAAGAGTACATGAACTCTCTAGGAAACTCATACATATCAGCACGCATCATAAGTTGTATCATCGAGAGGTTAGGGTACATGAACTCTCTAGGAAACTCATACATATCCATGCATGTTAGTGAAATTCTTTTGCAAGACTCGCTCTTTTCATCCATACCCCACTTGGATACATCTCCATGGTTAACAACCCATGCATAGTCGCCTTTGGAAACTACACCTAACACAAAAGCAAGCACAAGATCATGCATTTTAACACACCTATGGCGATCAGTTTCCATCAACAAATTTGCATTTATGAGCTTGCGCACACATGTATTTGTCCTGTCTCTTGCCTCACTCAAAGTGGAAACATTTTTTAACAGCTTTAGGCCCCATGCGTGTCTTGTGAGATCCTCTATTGGAATATCATAATCCTCCGGAAACAACCCACAATGCAGAAAAATCTCCTCACATTCCTTATCTTTTTTTATAATATACTCGTAGCTGATCCTGATAATTTCTTGAACATCATCATCAAAATCATTATTCTTCAAATGCCTATGTGTATCTCTCCATACATAATCTTCTTGATACTTGAGGGTTGCGGCAATGAGTTTGATGGCAAGTGGCAAAAGACCACATTTTTTGACAATACCACATCCAATTACATACTTCTCATGATCAACTTGTTCTGAAACTCCTGTAAGCTGAGCAAAGAAATTCTGTGCTTCTGCCTCCTCCAAGACATTGACTCTAACTTCTTGAAGAAAAGAACCTGCTGCAATTTGTTTGCATATATTAGAATCCCGTGATGTCAGCAACAACTTCACACCATTTGGCAAAGGACTTGTTAGTCCAATACTTTTGAGTTCAACCTTCTCCCACACATCATCTAATATGACTAGAACCCTTTTTTTACTGTCTTTTAACATTTCTTTGAATTTTTCACTGAGACTATCTGCCCTTGCTGTTATAGTCTCTTCACGTAGACCTTCGCCTCCTAATTGAAGTGCTATGTCATTCTGAATGGAAAGCATGTTGGAATTTCTCCCAAGAACTACCTTCACAATCCAATCAAACATCTTCTGGTCGTTTGCAACCGTTTTGAGTTGTTCCATCATGGTGGTTTTGCCTACGCCTCCCATACCACACAAGGCGATCACTTGAGTACTCTCGTTGTTGTCTTGTTGAAGGAACTTCAATGCATCGTTGAACGGCTTGTCTCTTGACTTGAACCCATCCCCACCTGATGAAGATGATGATGATGGTGTACAAGTAGTGGATGAAGCAGGTTGGGGATCGACTCTTCCTGTAGGTATTGCGGCATCGGTCCAAGTAAACCCAGAACTTTTTGTAAGAAGTTCTTCGATCGTTTCAGTAGCCTTAAAAGCATTTCTTCCGGCTCTATACCTCATTTTCATGTTCAAACATCCGATACCTTCACTTGAAATGCTTTCAACATTTTTCTTGAGATTTTCAACATCATTCAGCCAATCAGGTACACCAGTAGGTACATCTTTCTTATTGATCTTGTTTGTGTCCATGTGGTTTTGGACATCAGCGCTTGTATCCTCCAAAACCTTCAATTTGCTTCTCATGTTGTTGACATGTTTTGTGGAGCAAGTGGCATATCCTAGGTGTTTTGTGATATTATTTATGAGAAACCTCATAACAAAAATGTTTTGTGGACTAACGACTTGCTCAAATATCATCTGCTCCATTTTCCTGACATCAGCAGAATAGCAAAAAATGTTAATATGTCAAGGAGTTGAATTCAAATAAAACACCACCCGTTATTTCTTAACAAATGGATCTAAGTGTTTAGTTTTCAAGTGTTTGACTGTTTTTGTAATTGATCGACGTGTATTATTACCAAGAAATCAATGACCTTAGTATATAAATATTATATATGTCCGATCTTGTTAAATTTTATTCTTCTTATACAAATGTTCTCAAATTAATTCATGGATCTGGGATATTTTTGGAAAACATAGACCAAATGACAAACAAAGAAACAAGCATGAATTGAATGAAGTGAACGAAAATTAGACGTAAAAACGTTGAATCACACCAGCAAAACGTTAAACATATAAAATAATAAGTAAGTCACTGACCAGCGTGTGACATGGCGTTTAATGGAAAAAATAAGCGTGAAAAATGTTGTAAAAGATGTAACAGTTTTAGTTTAAATAAAAAATAAGTGTGCTGCTACGGCGTGTTAACTCATAAAATTTAGACTAACAAAAAAATTGTAAAATATAAAAAGTATATGAGAATAAAGTTGAAAGTAAAAAATATTAGTGTTAAATTGTAAAATATATAAAAGTATTAGGTTAAATAAAAAACTAAAAAATTAAAACAAAGAAAAAAATGGATGCGACCAACTCATGCATATGTACAACCATAATGCGTAACAAAGTTGATAAGTACATATATAATATAATAAGAGGGGCTGGTTAAAATAAAAAATATGTTTGTCTAACAAGTCTAAAAAAATATGTTAGCATTTTATATCATGAATCAATGGTTGAGATTGATTTTTAATCATAAAAGTGATCCCAAAAGTAGTATGGAAAAACCACTTTTTTTACTTTTTTTTTCAAATTCACATGCTTTATTTAAATGTTCTTAACTTTTTTATACGATATTATTTTTTAAAAATTAATTGCACCATAAAATCAGACGTTTTATTCTCTTTAAATTTGAGTATAGTAGTGCAATATTTTTTTAAGTAAAAAAATCGTTGTTACAAAAATGTGTTATTTTAAAATAAAAACAACGTATTATGTACTGTTTTGTCGTAAGACAATACCTTTGTGATGTTTAACATTAAGACAACATGTTATGTGACGTTTTAGGGTAAAACAATACATTATGTGCTATTTTAGGGTAAAACAACACATTATGTGTTGTTTTAGGTAAAAAAAAACATGTTATGTTCTAGTTTAGGGTAAAACATAATGTTTTGTTTTGTCTAATGTTAAAATGTCACTTAAAATTATTCTAAAATTGTGTTATTTTATGATAAGGGATGTGCATTCTGTGTTGTTCCATGATAAGAAAACACCTTATATTGTTTTAGGTTAATATTATTTTACGGTAAGAGATCATATTTTGTTTTGTTTAGTGTAAAAGATTATATAAAACAATATTAATTTATGTGTTGTTTACACTAAAATAACAAGGTAAAACATCACATCTTATGTTGTTTTATAATAAAACAACACGCTCAATATGGTTTCAGTGTAAAACAACACATTATTTGGTGTTTTTATGTGTTGGTAGTATGTAAAATAACACGTTCTGTGTTGTTTTCATGTAAAACAACACGTATTGGTTTATTTTCATGTAAAACAGGATGTTATGAGCTGCTTTCATGCGAAAAAACATGTTTCGTGCTCCTTTCACATAAAACAATACATTATCTATGTTTCACATAAAACAACATGTGATGTGCTTATTTAACATAAAACAAGATGTCTTTAGCTAATTTAGGGTTAAACAACACATTCTGGGTAAAACTGCACAAAACATGTTATGTTTATGGGTATTTTGACATATAACACATATTAAAATGATTATATTATCGTTAATTTTAAAATCAATGATTATGTCTGAAAACATATTATAAATTATGAAGTAAAAAATTGTGAAGATAAAAATTGTGCAAATCAAAGTGATTCTCGAAAAAAAATGCTCTATTATATAGAGGATAATGTTTCAGACTCTAAATATGAATAAAATTAAACAAAATTTCTATGAAAAATATGATATATCTAGATTTCAAATAAATCAAAAAAATAAATGCAATATTAAACACCCTTTGTTCTAAATTAATTTTATAATAAAAATAGATTGACTTTTGATCAGAATACAGGAAGAAGAAATTTTTTTATATTAAAATTGGATTAAGTTTTGATTGAATGAAATAAAAGAAGTGATAAATAAAATCAATTGAGATTAGAAACAAATTGAAGAAAATAAAAAAAACTAATTTTAGTGTTGTTTATATGTTTGATTGTTATAGACAATATTACCCTTACTATTCAATTTGAAATGTTAACACGTGTCAATCCCATATTGCTTCTTAGGTTTTTTAGACAAATCATTTTTTATTTGAACCAGCCACTATAATAAGAACATAATCAATTATACTACAACTATTTACACATAACATACACATACATAGGTAAATGGTTAATAAATTAAAGAGTTAAATTCAGTTTTGCTCCGTAAGATTTTACGAAAATAACTATTTTTCTTCATATGACTAAAAACATAAATTTATCTCCAAAAGTTTTATAATTTGTTTCAATATTAATTCATATTTTATTAGTTGTTTCAACTTGTATCCAAAGTAATAAAATTTTTGGAGTGAAATTAAACAAATGATAAAACTTTTGGAATGAAATTGATATTTATAAACTTTTGGAGGAAAGTTCAAGGAGTAAAATTAAAATTAACTGTAAATTAAAACATATAAAGAATTGAAATTAATTTGATGATTTTTTTATATACATAAACATGCATGTTTATGTAATAAGTATTAAATTTTTAAAAAAATACGAGCTCTTAATACAAATAATTAAACGTTTAGACTTTATTTTGTGTTCTCGTGAAAGTTTATTGTTTTATAGTGAATCTCACCGTAGGAAAGGGATTTATAAAAAAAATGACATTAGAACGCGCAGAACAAAACGAATCACCCATTTTTCCAATGGTAAATTTTTTTAAAAATAATAGAAATACAATGTTTATTTAACTACAGTAAAATTCAAAGTAAAATATATGAACGAAACTCGTTTATGTATATAAGTTACACATGCATAGTTATTATGTGGTTATATTACCTAACATAGGCTACATATGTTTAGGTAAAAAGTTAAAATTTTATAATAGGGATTTTGGAAATCCATTTAATGATTCTTTTATATACATGATTATATCCATTTGTACTTAAGAAATAGAAAAGGTAAAAAAATATTATGAAAAACTATGATGATTTTGGTTTGTTCTTTTGTTTTTATAATTATTTAGTGTTCTGTAATAAACAACACTCTATATATATAAATGCATAGGTATGTACATACGTACCATACAAAAGTATATATATATTGTATTAATTATACTATATTAATAAATAAAATATTTAATATTTATTAATAATAATTTGATAATTATAAAGGAAAATGTGATTTAAGTTACGTCTAAGTAAGTAATCTTACTCTAATAAATAAAGATCTAGACCGCCACGTGTCACTTTCCTAACACCCTATAAAAAAAATTTTCCCGCTCTTCCTATTATATTCATTATAACTTTTCCAAAAAATCTTGGTATCTTAAACCAAATGCCCTTTAATTCTTATCTCACATCTAGGGTTTTTCTAATTAAACCCTACTCTATTTCCTAGTTACCCATTATTTTTTATAGTGTTAATTAGAATTGAATATAATTACACCAATCAAATTTATTCTTAGTTTTTTTTAAATAGTAAATGTACAACCATGCTTTTTAATTTGGCCAATATATTTATTTTTAATTATAAATAATATATTAATAAATAAAATATTAAATAATTATTAATAATAATTTTATAATTATAAAGGAAAATATGATTTAAATTACATATAAGTAAGTAATCTTACTCTAATAAATAAAGATCTAGACCGCCACGTGTCACTTTCCTAACACCCTATAAAAAAATTTTCCCACTCTTCCTATTATATTCATTATAACTTTTCCAAAACATCTTGGTATCTTAAACCAAATGCCCTTTAATTCTTATCTCACATCTAGGGTTTTTCTAATTAAACCCTACGTACTCTATTTCCTAGTTACGCATTATTCTTTATAGTGTTAATTAGAATTGAATATAATTACACCAATCAAATTTATTCTTAGTTTTTTTTAAACAACAAAAATGCAACCATGCTTTTTAATTTGGCCAATATATTTATTTTTCAAACGGGACCGCACCCCTAACCTCTTTAGAAGGAAAAACATAACTGGAAAAACTCCCTTGCTCAACACTAAACGTTTTGTTCAGATCGAAACTTGAATCTAAAAGCTTACCATATTTACATATGTTAAATACCTTACATTAACCACTTGAGCTAAATATTATTTGCTCAAAATCAATGTTATAAATGAAGGATTAGTCATCACAAACATCACTGGTGGTTTTATTAAGTAACCTTTTAATGGGGAATTTTTTTTCGTGTAAGTTGTGTGGCAGAACAACAATTCACTTTAAACAAGTATGGTTATCCATGTGAAAAAAATTATCAGCATAAAATTATTGTCAAACATTAAATCAACGTAAATGTTAGTTTATAGTAGAATAAATTATTATTTTGGCCCTTTTTTTGCTATTTTAACTCTTATGGTTCCAAAAAATCTTCTAACATTTTATAATAGTTTTGACCTCTCACCACTAACTTTGTTAATTTAGTCGGTTAAATACAAGGGTATTTTGTACTTTCGGATGTTGAAATCCATAGAAGTTTGGATGTTGAACTCTACCTAAATAAGAGGGAGTTAATAATCATCAATGTTTAAAAAACACAGAAGAAAATCAAGTGTTGCATCCCAAAGTACCATAATATGGTTAAATCTTTATGGATATTACTAGAATGACACATGAACGCCATTATGATGTAAAACTAGTCGCTTAGCAACCGACCGCTCTACCACTGAGCTGCTGAGGAAAAAGCCTAGCACACGGGACTATCAACCGCTTTCTATTAAGACCTCGACAAAGTTTATGAAAAATGGATTATGAAACGTCATGAAATGATATGTCATTATTAGTGTAAACTTTTGTATGAATTGAACCTAACTCTGATATAAATTACAATAGAAAGCATTTTGAAAAGAAAACTATGATGTATTTCAAGTTGGTATTAGAACAAGGTTTAAGAGATTTAAGTATTCAAAATTAATACTTATACTCCGGTCATAATTGTTGCTAATATATACACAAGAAGGTTCAATTCGGAAGCGGTCTAAGAATGAAAAAATGGGGTTTATATAGGTGCAAAAATGAAAACATGCATAAAAATATATGAACATTGAAATTTGTATGTTTTAAAGATAATAATGCAGTTGGTGAATCAAAATAGTATAATATATTTCTTTCATACCTAGACAATATGATAGAAAATATATCATAAGCAACATGCATGAATTGTCAAGTATCATATTATATTGAAACCAATAAATTTAAGTGGGGAGAGGTTATATGCATAAAATGATGTGTGTATCATAAATTTGCATTGGGTATGTTAAAGCCTTAGATAATTTGTTAGATTTGATAATAAAGTAAGGAGTATAAAAGCCCTTACATAAATGCCTGATGAAGAAGAAAATGATAGAATAACAATAACAAGAAATCAAATAAGTCATACGTTTTATTAAATAGACATGGCATAGGAGAGAGGAAATGCAGTTAATAGTGAAAAAAGTCGGAACTTCGAAAAGCATGTAGACAATGCTTCCAAAAGAAAAGTGTCTTCACCCCGTCATATTAATGCTAAAAAGTTCATGCAGAAGGGAATTCCCAAACAAATAGCAACTAAAGTAGGCATTTGAAATCGATATCTCATTTCTTCTTGCTGAAATGAAAAATTTTATTGGAATTATGTCGTAAGAAAAGTTGAAAAGTAAGAAGTGACTACAGAAAGACTTCCAGAGAATGTGGAAGTGCGACGGGTGGTTATTATAGAACAAGATTTTGTGACTTGTAAACCATTGTAGCTCACGGGGAAGTGGGTCCTTTGGTAAGCTAAAGGTGGATAACAACCATAGAGATTATTTCTGATACATGCCACTTTGATCTATCTGGTGAAGTGATGTACCAGGCGAGCCAATTTTATGAAAGAGCGAAAGATTGGTACGACATGGTCAAAACGGAAAATGGAGAGAAAGGATCAAGAGTAGCAAAGAACGTGAAACAATTGGAAGCTCTAAACCCCACATGTACCTTTATATTCAATTCCCTCCTTGCATATGTTTAATTTGATTTTAGAGCTAGTAGATCCTTCGGATTTGTATAGTTTGCTTGCTATAGTTCTTTTGCTAGAAGTAAACTGACAAATTTGTTAGAAGTTGATATTGATGATGATAAAAGTTTCAACGTATCCAAAATATGTCAAAACTATCAAATAAGTTGTGACATCGGTCACCAAAGGTCCGTCAATTGACGAGTTTCTGTTATCTTTTCTTTAATTGGTCATTCCTCATCTTTATAAACCATACGTGCGGATATCATACTTGCTTGGTTATCTTTTACATTTGTGTTATCATTGTTTGCATCGTTATCACCTAAAACGTTTACAAATATCACTACCGTCATCATTAAATATATTACGTTATATAATATTAACATCATTTTAAGATACAAATATCATCAAATACATCCCTATCAGTAATATAACTAGCCTATTTACGTTGTTTTCAACCGAAACAAATTTGGGAACTCGGGGGCTAAGTGCAGGGACCAAATATGATAATTTGCCAAACTAGGGTTGGGTATATAAAGCCCCTTATCAGCCCTAGCCTTCATTTCTTCATCTTCTTCTTCAACTTCTTCTTCTTCCATTTCTCCTCCTCCTTGCACCAAACCGCCCCGTTTCTTCGCGTTTTCACCGATTAAACCTCGGCTACAGCTGAGACTACTCATTTCTAGCAGGTAGACGACATTGGTTGTCCCTTTCTTGCTCGTTTTACTGCTGCGATTTAGGGTTTCGGGTGCTCGAGTTCAACCCGAGCACATGAGATCGTGTGGGTGCGTGTGTTGCCCTTCTGCGTATGCATCTTGTCTAGATATGTTAGATAAGTGTTTCTGGAAGTCCTTGTGGTGTGAAACTCGTGCACGGAGCAGTCGGATGCTGCTCTGCACTTTCTGCAGTCGTGAATCTGCTGTTTTCGCGACTGGGTCTGTCATGTGACTGAGTCGTGCGACTGGGTGTGTCGTGTGACTGAGTCCATGTGATTGTGTGAGTCGTACGACTGAGTCCATACGATTGAGTAAGTCGTGCGACTGAGCCTATGCGATTGTGTGTATCGTGCTATTGAGTAATGCGACTGTGTGTATTCATGCGATTGAGTCTATGCGGATGAATGTGTGCAATTGCGCATGTATCGCACGACTGAATGCCTAGTCGCACGAACGGAGGTTCAGTCGTACGAATGAAGCTAATTTGTACGAATGAAGGTTGAATCGTGCGGATGGATGTTGAGTCGTGCGATTGGGTGCTGTGTGGTACGACTGAATGCTGAATCGCACGAATGATGGTTCAGTCGTACGAATGAAGCTGATTCGTACGATTGAAGGTTGATTTGTGCGGATGGAGTGTTGAGTCGTGCGTCTGGTCCTGTCGTGCGATTGGGGTTGCTGCGTGTGATTTCCTCTTGTGTGCGGTGTGTTTGTCGTGTGATGTTAAGGTGACATTGACACGGTTGGCATTGCTAATGACAATCTTCAAATTAACACTATCAAATTCACTGAAGTTAAACCAAATCGAATTAACTTAACATTTTACAACTAACAATAATCGATTTGTAACACTAATGTTTACTAAGTATTTCTCTAACAACAATGACACTTTTACACAAATGTCATCGACAATGGCAACGTTTCTGGTATTTGGATCTACATAAGATCCATTGCGTGTGTTTGTGTGTGTGTTTACCCGCGACCGAACCGATACGACCGACCCGACTAAACATTACTATTAACATTAGGCACATCATTAATACTTAACAGAACTGTCAATAGGTGTTTGACCGTTCATTGCATACAACGTTTGGGAAGCTTTCATCATACATACCTACCACTTAACAAGTGAGTTTCGTGGCCCCTTTTTATGCTTATACAATATTTCAACGTTTATAAACATGGGGGAAAAGTATGCTCACCCGTTTTCTATGCTGTACAACTTACATACAATTTACATACTTGGAATCAACGTGATACTGTTTTGTGAGTACTTATCTGATATATACATGAGTTGCTGTGTGGTTCTTTCTTACAACCATTTAATTCTGGTGTTGGAACCGACGAATAGGTATTGGTAGTACTACTGGGTTAACACCCCCACCCTTGTCAGATGGGTTACTAGTTGGTACCATCATTTTGCCAGGAACGGGCCTTGGGTGAACATATTCCGACAAGTTGCTGTATGTACATCATTAGGTTTGGTTGTAAAACTCATGATTATGTGATTTTGCTTACTTATAACTTTATGCACGGTATTCCGCAACAAATACTATACAACATCAATTACATATTTACAATTTAAACCTGCGAGCTCACCAATAATTTTGTTGACCATTTTGAGCATATCTTTTCAAGTGACAATGATAACTGAAGATCTAGGAGTGTTGCCTTAGTGGAGACCCTAGGATGTATTTTTGAGACTGAACATACTTGACAAACAATCATTTTGAAACATTGTTGTAGTCTATTGAACAATATCATTCTTTTGGATACTTGTTCCTGGGTTGTGGGAATTACATTACAAGGATACAATATTTGGTTATGTGAATCATTTACAAGTTAATGCTTATGGCTATGCTGTCGTGAATATTGACTAAACATGACACAAGTCTCCTTTGTGTCGGGTGTCGTCATGACATGCTTTTATCATCAATTACATATATTGCATCTCTATTGTTAACAATGTGTTATGACGATCCCGTCTCGTTTACATCCCCGTGTTTCCGCTCTCAGCGGGGGTGTGACATAAGTAATTTAAGAAGATAGTAAAATATTGACCTAATTTCTATAAAGTTAAAGGAATTCTATGTAATTATTAGTATTGATTGGTTTGTATAACATCACACATCAATAGTTTGCAATCAAAAGACAGTGCAGTTTGTGTCACAACTAGGAGAACATGTTCATGTCTTGTAACACCCGGATATTTTCTTTGAAGCCGACGAAAGAAGAAAAAGAAATAAAGTCCAAAGTCGGGGGGATCAAACTCGCCAACGTGAGAAAGTCGGGTAAGTGGGGGTATTTAAAGGGAGAGGGCAGCCCTTACCCTCTCCCACACCCACACATTTCAGCCAAAAGAGAGAAAGAAAGAGAGGAGAAGAAGAAAGGGAGAAAAGAGAGAAATGGGTTGGTTCGAGTGGATTCGAGCGTGTAAAATCGTCGTGTTGCGGGTCTAGACGAAGCTCTTCTTCTTGGTGTAGTTTGTGTGAGTTCTAGGACCCCTATATTACTCGTTTTCAATTGATTTGGAGCTGGAACACATAGTAAACCCGTTCTTGTATGTGTGTGTGTTTGACCCATTTGGGTGTGTTTGCGTGTGATGATGCGTTTAGAGTATGTTTTCGGGCTTGTGTGTGCTTGAATGGTGTTATAGTATGCATTCCTAAGGTTTAGGATGGTTGATTTGGGCTTAGAATGGGTTTGGATGAGCTTGGAGGTCGAAAATGGCAGATTGGGTTCGGGATGAACTGCATTCTGCCTCAGTTAGGGCTAGGCGACCGACTGAAGGCCATACGGCCGACTGGAGTGTGATTGAAGTCCATTCGCAAGACTGAGGCTCAGTCGCATGACTGGAGGGCCAGTCGCATGGGGAGTCATGCGACTGAGAGCCCAATCGCATAAGTACTCGTCCGCATTAAATCCAACCGCATGAGGTCCATTCGCATAAGGTCCATTCGCATAGTGTTCAACCGCATGAGGTCCATTCGCACGATTGGGTGTTCATCCGCATTGGTGTTCATCCGTATTGGTCCATTCGTATGATGTTCAGTCGCATGGAGGCCATGCGACTGGAGGGTGCCCATACGCCTAAATAGGGCTGTTGCACCCGAGGAGGAGCATAGTTTAATTACTGGCTTTCAGGGAAAGTGCATATGTAAGTTTTGACGTGGAAGTTCTTGTACGTACATGAAAGATGACCATTGAGGTCTTAGAGGGTATGTTGGGCATGATGATATTGCATGTTATGCGTGATGTATGTTATGAATGTATGATGATGCTCTGTATGATGTTGCTACTGTGTATGTTGATGTTCCTTATTATGATGAATGTTTATCTTTCCCGTGGCTTTACGTGTTATGCTAAAGAATGAAACGAAAGTATTATGTAACGTAAAGTGAAAGAAAATAAAAGAGGAACATGATGAACGAATGCATGCATTAATGAATGAACGAATGTAAGAAAGGCTTGCGAGCAAAAGTATGGAGGTGCACACCCAATGAAGGTGTTAGCTCAATGGTGTGCGGGTTAGCTACCCCGAAGGATGCACACTGGGGTCCAATCTTTGTGATTGACCATATGTATGGGATCCTTGCCGCTTGCCCTAGGTGACTGGATCAGATTCGTGCACAATGTTTGTGATTTAATTACCACAGGTCCAGCATCAGCTTCGTGCACAATGTTCGGGGTATAGCATATGGCATTGATCCAAAATGAAAGAGAAAAGATAAGTGATGTATGTTCTTACCCTAGGTACTGGAGCCAGCTTCGTGCCCAATGTTCAAGGTCTATGAAAGACCTCAGGCTCAGTTACCCGCTTCGTGTATAATGTTCGGGGTAATGTACATGTCATCGAAAGTAATGAACGTACGTATGAATGTAATGAACGTACGAATGAAAGTAAGGAATGTACGAATGAAAGTAAGAATTTATGAATGAATGTGAACGAAAGTAATGAATGTGAATGTTAACGATGTATGTTAAATGAACGAAAGTTAATGAATGAATGATGAAGATAATAATGATATTATCTATGTGTACGTATGATGTGTGATCGCATGTATGTAAAGAACGGTTTTAACGAAAGAAAAGTATGTTTTATTTTAAAACTAGAACTCACTCAGCAACGCTGACTTTTTATGTGTTTCCAGTTGGCAGGTAATGTTGCTGAGGATGGCACGGGATGGCTACTCAGCTCTTTTTGGATGGCATTCTTTTGTTTAACGCTTTTGCATTGGAATGCGAACAAACGATGTTTTGTAATGAATGTTGTATTATTTTGCAAAAGTGTTTATTAAAGGAAATGAAATGATTGATTTAATAAGTTTCCGCTGCATATTTTATTTAAGTTAATGCAATTATATGTTTTATGTGCGATGATTGACCAGCTGTAAGCGTCCCGGGAACGAGGCCTTACATGTCTATGAAGAAAGAAAGAGTAACGTTATTGTATGCTTGATGGTGAAGGTGAAGAATTACATAAGGCATGGTTATCAAGCATTTCTAGCTTACGACACTATTAATAAATGAATAGAATGAATTTGATCAAGTACGCATAGTTAATGAATTCCTTGAGGTTTTCTTGATGAGCTTCTAGTGTCTAACGGAAAGAGAAGTCAAATTCAAAATTAATAGAGCTCTAAGATCCAAAGCTATGTCAACTACTATTAAAAGAGATGATGGAATTTATGCCTTAAACTCCAAGATCTCTTGGATATATAAAGGTTTTCTATCTAACTTTTTCACCTTAGGGCCCCTTGCTTTGTTCCCTAAAATAAAGATGGTAGCATGCGGATGCGCATTGATTATTATGAATTGTGTAAATTCACCATCAAGCATAGGTATCATTTGCCTAGAATTGATGACCTTTTGATCTAATATAAGATGGAAGTTGGTTCTCAAGGATCGATTTAATGTCAAGATATCATCAAATAAAGGTATGAGAAGAAGATATACCTAAAACGACTTTCTTGTACTCGTTATTGGCACTATGAGTACGCTGTAATACCAGTTGGTTCAATGGATGTTCTAGCAAATTTCATACGCCTCATGAATTGAGTATGTAATCCTTTGCTTATTCGTTTTGTCATCATTTTCATTGTTAATATTCTTATCAGTTCTCGAACTAAATAAATCATGCTCAACATATTTGTGTGGTTCGCACTATGTTAAGAAGAGAAAATTTAAAAGTTAAAATTTTCTAAATACACATTTTTGCTTCGAGAGTTCCCAATCTTGGTTCACTTAGTAAACACGATGGGTATTTTAGTAGATCCCGTTAAAAGAGATACCATTATCCATTAGTCTCCTCCAAAGACCACAACTAAAGTTAGAAGTTTTAGGGGTTTAGCCCGCAATATCTGTGTTTCATTCAAGGTTTCTTTTTCAAAATAGTTACCCTTAAACAAAGCTAAATATGAAAGAATTTAAAATTTAAATAGAAACAAGAACAAGAGAAAATATTTCAACTATTAAAGGAAAAGCTTATAAGAGCATTGATCCTTGCTTTGCCAAAAAGGGACTAAATAGTATGCAGTTTATTCTATTGCCTTATGTTTGTCAGATTGGGTTGTTTCCTCATGCAAAGGTGGGGGAGGTAATAACATATGCTTCGTGACATGAAACTCATGATCTTTCGTTGGTGGCAATAGTATGAATACATTTTTTGTATGGAATGAAATGCACATTTTATATTGATCATAAAAGTCTAAAATATTTCTTTGACCATAAAGGGTTGAATATGAGATAATAGATATTGTAAGAATTTGTCAAAGATTATGATTGTTAAATATTATACCATCCAGGTATAGCCAATAGTGTAGCAGATATCTTAAGCCGAAAGAAGAATTGCCCACTAATAAGGGTAAAGTAAACTGGTCATAAATTCAGACTTGTTGGATCAAAACAGAAGTATGCAATTAGAGGTAATTAAAAAGCATAATTTGAAGCGCAAAGGAATCAATAACCACCAACTCTAACCATTTGAAGAGAATGATGAAGGATTTAAAGTTTCGTTAAATTTGGATTCTTAGACTTGTAAGATCAAAATAATAATTCTTAATGAGATGCATAAATCAAAGTTAGGTACAACCAAAATGTACAATGATCTGAAGCAAAACTATTGGTGCTTCATATAAAAGAGATTATGTGAAAAATTATTTAATTTGTTTAAATGTCAAACTAGAAACCATATGAGAAGATTCAACCACTAAAAATTTTATTATGGATGTGGGAGCACACAATAATGAACTTGCTGACAAAATTTCCAAAAACTACCAAAAGATATGACACGATATAGGTAAGTGTCGATCGTTAGCCAAAAAGTACTTACTTTATATCGATTCATGAAAATTGTTCATAAGAGCGAATGAGAGAAGTGTATATCAAGTAGGTGATATCAAGGAACGGTTTGCAAGTGTCTATTGAATAAGATCAAGACACATTTCATCGTATGATTCCAGAGATATGCTAATAAGGAAAGGGCACAACATTATTAATTAGCACGACAAATCATTCGATAATGGCAGGCAAAATAAGATAAAAATTCAAACTCTTGAGGATATGCAGTGTGCATGTATTATTAATTTTGATGGTATTTAGGACAAATGTTTGGCCCCTTGCAGAGTTCTCTTATAATAATAGTTATTTTTTACGCATTTGGATGTGCCTAGTTATAATGCTTTGTGGTAGAAAGCGTCGCACTCATGTGTGTTGGGGATAAGTCGGCCAAAAAGGATTCGCACAAAAATAAGTGGTGAAAGAAACGAACAAAAAGATTGATTAAATCAGAGCAAATTTAAAAATAACTCAAGATATAAAAAAAAGGTTGTATACCTATAAATAGAGATGTCTAATTTAATTCCAAGTGGAAGACTATGCTATTATGAAAGACTCTTCATAAAAATGTGTCATTCCTTTCCAATAACATGACAAACTAAGCCCGCAGTTCATTAGAACATTTAAAAGTATTGTTCGTGTGGGCAAGCGACGTAGCATTTGAAGTTATCTAAAGAACTACACGGAATTCATAAAACATGTCATGTTTCATATTTATGAAAATGTTTGGCTGATAATACAACATACTGTTGTTGAACGCCGTTAAAGTGGATGATAAGCTTAACTACGTTAAAAAGCCCCGTTGCAATTCTGGATCATATAGTGAAGCAACTCCGGAATAAACAAAAAAGGCAAGTAAAAGTACAGTAATGTTCTAGTAGTATTCATCCGAAAAAAAATAGATACAATTACACTTTATGAAGTCATGTTATATTGTTATATTGTAGTTTATTCATGTTATGTTTGTATATTGTTCTTTAAGTTTGTTTGTTTATGTTTATTAGGGTGTGGAACTAAGAAAACAAATTGGTGCAGCTCTTATATTGAAGTAATTTAAAAAACTTGACAGGTAAATTAAACATAAAAATATTATATTTGTTTAAAATTTTCACTATCTTACGATTAAAGTTTAAATTAAACATATTGGTTAATGATTTGATCAATGATTATTAGAATGTGAAAGCAGTTTTTGATACCGCTATTAAGGTTGTTCTTCAACCTCCATGGCGTGAGGAAGTTATGAGGCAAACCAGATGTAAACCGTCTAGTTGCTAGATCATGCAAGTATTATACTATAACTTCCTTTTTTTCTTATCTCGGATGATATCAAACAAGAATTCTTAAAAATCTAACAACCATATGAAACTATAACTTCATTTTTGACTCGATTCTATTCGATAAACACTCCTATCTAGAAGTTTAATAAGATCAGCTTTAGACATAATTACATGTTAACCACGCTTTTTATTAAACTATGATCCAAAAGAAGATATTCATTTTCTTACAATTGTGTTCCTTATAATTGTCATCTACTCATTAATTGCGGAAAAAATTACAGTTGATTGATGCAACTGTAGCATTGATGTTATACAAGATCTTTTATCTGTTTGGAGCGTTAATGACAAATAAAATATAATAATAAGCATTTTAGATGGACACAATGATAATTTTACACATACTTGAACACATACAAGTTTGAATTATGTCATGTCAATACAAGTTTGAATTTACAAAGTCAACTTTGACTATTCATACAGTGGATTTCTGAACTTCGTCCAATTGAAATCGATGTTCCGGTAGTACTCGTACGACAAAGTTAGATACAAATCACAGTTTATAAAGTAATATTATATTGTTATACTTGAGTTCATTCATGAATGTTCATAATGTTATATTTTTTTAGTTTGTTTATTTATTTATTATTAATTTTTTTATTTTATATGTTTATAAGGTTGAGGAACTGAGGAAACAAATTGATGCAACTGTTTATTTGAATGTAGCTAAAAAACTCAATAGGTAAATAAATCAAACAGAAAAGGGTGGTACGGTAATCTATATAAAAGTGGTTTGGAGGATATTACTCTTGTTAATTAATATTTAATTTGTTTATTGTTTGAGTCGATCTTATCCAGTTGGTTGTTTCCGATAGGTTTGTTAATTTATTTTACCTTAGGTCATCAAGTAATTAGTAATGCCTGTAAGTCTTTGCAGTTTGTAATTTCAATTTGTTCAAGTTGATAAACACGTTGCTTTCAGTTCGTCAATTTGCTCTTTAATATTAGAAGCTTTATTCACTCCTAGATCTCCCCGTTTAACACTTATGTTTAATAAGTTTTCAGTTTAAAAATTATGATTATGATCATGCATGAAGCAAATTGTGAGGTCTTCTGATCTTGTTAACTTAATCGTTGTAAGTGGTAACAGATCTCCCAATAAGTCAATGAGAAAAATTATGTTTTATCTTGTTAATTAATTTATTCAACTAGAAATAAGACATAAACAAGCAAGCATGAAAGTGAATGTGCAGAATAAATAAATAAATAAATACATGTATAGGTAAAAAATTTTAAGAAAATATATATCATTCGACCTCAATTTGCATTTACCTGTGTTCGATAGATGCTCTTTAAATCTCAGACTATGACCTGCAAAGAAAAATGAAATGAAGATTTTCAAACTAGAAGCTCTAAAATATTTTAAAAACACCGCCTTATATCACAACAAGTAAAAAACAAAGTAAGAATAATAACAATCTATTTGATAAATGTATTAATATCTGGAAACCTATAAATATCAAGGAGTTGACTTCAAATATAAGACCCCCGATTATTTTTCAACAAGTTGTTCCAAGTGTTTTATAGCAGATCGATTCTTAGTGTTTGATTGTTTTCATATATAATAGATTGACGTGTATTGTTTTCTATAATAGATGATTGACGTGAGATCTATAATAGCTTGTTAGATTATATTCTTCTGATCTTATATAAACTCGATCAGATTAATTCATGGATCTGGGATTTGTTTGGGAAACACAGTCGTAATGATAAATTAACAAATTAATTAAGAAACAAGTGCATGGATGATCAATTGAATGTAATTAAATTGATACATAATTAGACCTAATTTCATACTACATACCTCAACTTAAGCTTAATTTGCTGGCTTTTACTTGCGATCGATCTACTTCAAACTCTGGGATGATAAGAATATGAAGGGTGAAGAGAAACAAGAGGGTTAGTAGTGTTTTGTAGTATTACATTACTGAGTTTTCGGGGATGGTGACATTTCCCATATTTTATTGAGTAAATTACAGATTTAATCCTTTATGTATATAAGTAGTTATAGATTAGGTTCTTAACCTTTATTAATTACACTAAACATCCTTAATATATTAGGTTTGTAACAATTTATGTCCTTTAGTCTAACTACCATTAACTTTTCTCTTAAATAACATGCTAAATTACCGATCTACTCCCTATATATCACCACAACATGATTCCCGTATTAAAATCGAAGGTGAATATGAAAAAACCTTGACTACGAGATCCCACTATCCATGATGATATACATGTTAAAATCCTTCTATCCCACTCATACCTTCTATCAATAATGGCCTTGAAAAGTTTGATTCTTTTGCACCCAACCAATTAGAATCTTTATCATCATAAATAATCGTTTGCACCTCGTTGGTATCTTTTGCACTCTATACAAGTTTTAATTAAAAAAGCGTAAACAATAGTTTTCCACAGGCCAAGATGGATGCTTGCAAAACTGAATCTTTAAACCATAGTATCTAAAAGGAAACATCCATATAAGATAAAATAAAGGAGATCTAAGAGACGCCCAAAAAAATCAAATTGAATTTTTTCGGTTGTAGCATTTTCTCTTGGTTTTTGCTGTTTTTTGGGTTTTGATTGTTTGTGAATTTTATTTGTATATGTTTGTTAGTGATAAAAAATAATTGGGTCTCACTAATTTATTCTGCTTTTGTATTTTTATTATTAGAAAGGGTAGTGTAGTCATTTAAAAAGAAATTTAATAGAAAAGTTAACTGTAGTTAGACTAAAGGACATAAGGGTTACAAACACATTAAGGATGTTTTGTGTAACAATAAAAGATTAAGGATGAAATCCATAAATAGCTATATAAATAAAGGATGAAATATGTAATTTAATCTATTTATATCCCTAAATTTATATGGCCGGTTTGTCATGTTCAAAAAGACAACTAATTACGGTTTTTTTATTAAGGGTAGGTATTCTGTCATCTGTAAAATCATTTAATATTTAGATTAAATTTATTACCAATGATATTAATGTTTACGGTTAGTTTTTTATTCTTATACTTTGCATCTGGTTTTAATTTAATTTCTTAAATTAGGAGTTTAGTCTAAAGTAATGTTTACCATGTTCTAACCCGTTTGATAATTAAACTAACTGTTTTTTTTTTAAATTATGACTTGTATATGAAATAATCTTTTTGCTATTACTATAACTTTAAAACCCAAATAGCACATGATTAATGCACGAAGTACAACACTCAAATGCATGATACATAACATGGGTTTGACTTGGCCTCACGCTGTGGTTTCAAAGTTGAAATATTATTTAATTATTATAATTGATTTTAGTTGTAATTTGTTTTTCATTTATAAATTTTAAAATATATATTTTTTAAAATTTTGGATACATTATTACGATATCGTAATATACTTATTTTTATCTACGTTCAGCCGTAAGTTTCTTTCAAAACCGAAGCAGATCAAATATAGTATATTGTTATTTTCTTTTGAAAAAATGTAATGTTTTTGGAAATTTTGAATATATGTAGCAACGTGATTATCTCTACATACGTTCAGAACAAATATTATTTAAAACCAAGTCTCGCAAAGCACGGCCAGAACCTGTGGTCCGAGCATAGTATGTATATTTAGTTCTATTCAAACCATCGTAATTGTTTTTTTATTCTGAATACTAACGTTACGATATGTTTATTTTTATCCACGTTTCGATATAAATTTTATCTGAGCCAGCACGAAGCGCGGGTAAAATTCTAGTTTTAAGAAAAGGTAAAAGAAAATTTAAATTAAAATCAAGACCTTTAAACCTACATTTTCTAAACATTTAAATTTTCTTGCCAACATGTCTAATAATTATCTCATATGAACTTAATATTTATTATTTCATTATTTTGTTGTAAATGAAATTGGACTGATAGCTTTTATTAATTTGTATATTAGCACTAAATAATAATATTATTAATAGAGATCTCATATAAATCTAATATTTATATAAAATTTTCTTGCCAACATTATTCTTTACTAAAATATATTTTATGTTCAACTCTGAAAGTCTACATAAAGTTACATTTATATATTAGCACTAAATAATAATATTATTAATAATCATCTCATATAAATTTAATATTTATTAATTTCATTTTATTTTGTTGTAAATGAAATTGGACAAATGGCTGCTAAATATTTTGATGTTATGTGGCCTTACAATCAAGCATTAGGCTTTACTAAAATATATTTTAAGTTAACTCTCTTAAAGTCTAATATCAAGTCACATTTATACATTAGTTTGTTACTTATAATAATACTAAATAATAATATTTAAATTCAAAATTGTCGTCATCATTATTAGAATTATTATTTATTCTTATCATTGTCTTTGTCACTATCAATATCCATATATACATGGGTAGAGTCATAATTAAAAAATATTTAATCTTAAAACACTAGTAAAAAAGTAGTATAAGGTGCGGATCCAATTTTTTTAAGTGGCGGTTGAGGTAAAAAACTGCCCTTTATTTGCCTTCACAAATTCATAGGAGTATATTTTAGTGCGAAACCGCCCCATTTGGCACATTTAGGTGCGGTTCAAACCATCCGTCACTTTTGGGTGCTTTTAGGGGCGGTTGTGGACTGCTCCTTTTGAGAGGACATAAGGTGGGTCCACTAGGACCACCACTTTTGATCATTAAGCCTTTAGGGGCGGTTTTAGACCGCCACTTTTGAGAAGACCGCCACTTTTGAGAGGACATAAGGTGCAGTCCATGAGGACCGCCACTTTTGAGCGTGAAGCCTTTAGAGGCGGTTCTCGACCGCCACTTTTGAGAGGACATAAGGTGTGGTCCCATGAGGACCGCCACTTTTGATGTTTGAAGACTTTAGGGGCGGTTTAAGACCTCCCTTTTTGAGTTCTTTAGCGGCGGTTCTTGCTCCCCGCCCGTAATACTATAAATATATATAAGAAAATGGTCATCTTCTTCTTTATTGAAGGATTTCCGCCTGCAATTCAAATGTTCTCTCTGTTTTGAATTTCAAATCGGGGTTTCTTTCCA
The DNA here is from genome assembly GCA_024085815.1 of Flaveria linearis. Taxonomy (NCBI): domain Eukaryota; kingdom Viridiplantae; phylum Streptophyta; class Magnoliopsida; order Asterales; family Asteraceae; genus Flaveria; species Flaveria linearis. The sequence continues at coordinate 3,209,571 of CM044006.1, read as the reverse complement.
AATCTCTCATTTAAAGGTACAATTCTCTATAAATATTATTGTTTTTACATGAATGTGTGTTTATATATATGTGTGTGTGGCTATGTGTTAGTGATATATATGTCAAATTGACTTAAAGATGCAAGTGTTACTAAGTTGTAGATAAGTATGAACAAGTAAAAGATGCAAGTTTATCATATCTTAACTAGTTTAAAAAACACATAAACTTGATATGCATTTAGCTAGTATTTGCACTTATTACACAAATATTATATATATACTATTATTTAATATTTGCCTTTATGTGTAAGTACGTTATATGTGTATTTGTATATGTATATGTGTGTTTGGATAATATTTTTAAATGGATTTAGGATAAACCTTTAGAGTATACCCGTCCAAAATTTATCTAATAGAGATAACTTTTGGATTGTCCCCGTTGGGACTGCTTTTTGAATATTCTATCTCATTAGGACGTGCATACATTTTAACGTGTTTGATTATTAAAAAAATCGACAGTTTTCTCCTATACTCCTTCGGGTTTGCGTTTTATACGCATACTTGGGGAGTTAAGGGGAAATGCTGTCATTTTTTCTTAATAGTTAACAAATTAAATGTTTACATATGAGATAGAATATTCAAAAAGTGGGTTAGGATCCACCGCCTTAGATTACCGGTTATGTCCAATTATATCACTTGTTTGTTTTTATACTTTTCAGATGGATCGTGATGCTTGGATGTACAAAAGTTTGCGTTCATCAGAAATTTATGCGAAAGGTGTTCAAAGTTTTAAAAAAGCAACTGAAGAGAACCGTTTGGAAAAAGGAAGCCGAAAAATTTGTTGTCCTTGTTCCGTTGTAAAACATTTCAATATTTTGAAGATATTGATACCATAGAGTATCATTTGTTGCGACACGGATTTATGCATGGATATCATTGTTGGTAAGAGCACGGAGAATCAATTCTTGAGTTTAATACTTTATCGACCACTTTACACATTAATGATAATACAACGTACAACGACGACTTACTAAATTTTGATAAAGATGATGAGCTTCCAAATGAACCCACTACCAATTACAATACTGAAATGTTGCATGACATGGAGACTAATATGAGTACATCCGAACAAGAAAAGTTACAACACCTATTTGAAGAGGCAGAAAAACCTTATATATCGGTTCTAAATATAACAAACTTGATGTTGTGTTAAGGTTGTTTAAACTAAAGTCTGAAAGTGGATGGAGCCATAAAAGTTTTGCAAGTCTGTTAGCACTTTTAAATGAAATTCTTCCAGAAGACAATGAATTACCTAATTCAACATACCAAGCAAAAAAGTTAATGTGTCCGATGGGGTTAGAAGTTGAAGAATACATGCATGTCCAAATAATTGCATCTTGTATAGAGATGGATACGAAAATAAACATAAATGTGATAAGTGTGGTGCATCGAGGTATATACGGAAAAAAGATTCAGATGTATGTGATGATGATGTGACAAAAAATGGACCACCGGCTAAAATTGTGTGGTATCTCCCTATTATACCGAGACTCAAAAGATTATTTTCAAACGAAAAAGATGCAAAATTGTTATGTTGGTAATCAGATGAACGTATAATTGATGGGAAACTAAAACATGTTGCGGATTCACCTCAGTGGAGAATCATTGATAGAAAGCATCCAAGGTTTGCAAAGGAGAAGAGAAACATACGGTTTGGGCTTAGTTCAGACAGTATCAATCCATTCGGTAACATGAGTAGTCCGTCATAGTAAATGGCCAGTTCTTTTATGTATCTACAATCTTCCACCGTGGTTATGTATGAAACGAAAATATATTATGATGTCGTTGTTGATTCAAGGTCCCAGACAGCCTGGTAATGATATTAATGTGTACTTATCTCCTTTGGTTAAAGACTTACAAAAGCTTTGAAATGAAGGTGTGGACGTATACGATGCTTATCATAAAGAACAATTTACATTGCGCGCCATGATTTTCTGCACGATAAATGATTTTCCAGCATATGGTAACTTGTTAGGATACGGTACTAAGGGTAAGAAAGCTTGTCCTGTTTGTGAAGACGAGACACACTCGATCTGGTTAAAAAACTGCAAGAAGCTTGTATATATGGGACATCGAAGATTCCTTCCGAAAGGTCATATTTTTAGAAAGAAAAAGGATGAGTTTGACGGTGAGTTCGAGATTGGCACAATAAGAACAAGTTTTGATGCATTTGCACGCGTTAAAAATCTAAACAGTACCAGGGGAAAAGATCACGTGTCGAGAAAGGAGCGTTGTGGGAAAAAAAGTCTATATTTTGGGATTTACCTTACTGGAATGATCTAATGGTCAAACATTGTCTAGATGTTATGCATATAGAAAACATGTGTGTGACAGCTTGATAAGTTTATTATTAAATATTCCAGGTAAAACTAAAGATGGGATTAATGTTAGAAAAGACATGGAACTATTAAAAATACGTCCAGAACTTCATCCGAAACTACGTAACGACCGTACTTACCTGCCACCTGCTTGTTATAATACAACAAGAGAAGAAAGAAGACAGTTTTGTGAATGTTTACACGGTATTAAGGTTCCATCAACTTATTCTGCAAACATTAAAAGATTGGTGTCGTTGAAAGATAGTAAATTACTTGGAATGAAGTCTCATGATTGCCATGTTTTGATGACACACATGATTCCTATCGCAATTCATGGATTGTTACCTGATGACGTCTGGCATACTATCACAAAGCTTTGTTTGTTTTTTAACAATATTCACTCAAAGGTGTTAGACGTAGAATCCTTGAATCAATAGCAAAAGGACATTTATGTTACCCTATGTGAACTAGAGATGTACTTTCCACCATCATTTTTGACATAATGGTTCACCTTACATGTCATATCGTAAAAGAGATTAAGGCTTGTGGTCCTGTATTCTTACGATACATGTACCCTTTTGAAAGATACATGGGTGTTTTATAAGGTTATGTAAGAAATTGTTATAGACCACAAGGTAGTATTGTTGAAGGATATACTTCTGAAGAGGTGACTGACTTCTGTCCACCCTCAAATTCCGGGTCTGGAACTTATCACGGAGGGGTGAGCAAACAGATCGAACACAGTAGTCACACATGAGATGCAATTATCTATATGATAGATTTTAGATAATCATTACATTGATAATCAGAGTAATCAATATTATGCGTAGCGGAAGCAAAAGTTAAATTGTTTCTTAACAACACGTCTATTCATATCTCAAATAATAAGCAATATGTATCTTGAGCTCTTATATGATCCTACGTGCGTGTCCATAAGCTCCTAATAGATACCTGAGAATACATGTAAATCAAGTGTCAACACAGGGTTGTGAGTTCATAGGTAAGTAAAACATAATGATAAATCATCAATTATCCTCAGTTAGGATTTACTGTAAAGTGTGAGTTTAATTTACTCACCGGTATATGAATAGCCTGTCGGAACCCTTTTTATTTAGGTGAACCCGCTATCCCACATACCCACTATGTACAAGCCCAACAAGTCCTTCACATAGGATTTGTCCATGTACCATAGTTTAATATCCTTTTCATGTGTATATTATATTATCATAATATAATTTCAAATCAGAGGGAGCAAATCCTCCTTTACATTTATCCTCATATGGGTTGTAGAACTATAATGCAAACTATATAAAGTGCACATCTGCCTTCTCACTACAGAAACAGTCATCCCAAATGACAACAAGATCTTTGTGCATCTGATATGGATCACATGTCCATACCTTTGTGGGGGCAAGTCACTCCCCGATAGTACTATCCAAAGATCCCTGCTAGTTTATAGTCCAGTATACAGAGAAGGATTTTCATAATAACCATATGTAATGATAAATGTGATCAAATTATTATTTAACATAATACACAAAATAATTTGTAAATTTAATTACAACATGTATTCCAGCCCTAAAATATTTAAATGATTAAAAAGGGGAATAGTTATGAACTCACCTCAGTCCTTGTGTGGTGTTGACAACCTAGTAAATTCCTGCTAAGGAATTATATTCGCGTCAGCAAACAGATACAAATCCAAAACCTAAATAAGTTAGATCTTGAACCTGGTGTTCAATTGATCTAGGATTTGGTTTTCGGGGATTTGTTATAAACATATAATTAAATCATTTAATTATTTTTTGTTAATAATTAATGATTTATATAAAGTTAATTAGTTTAATAATGATTTTTAACATATCATTATATTCTAATTAAATTATAGACGTTATTTTAAACATGTAAGTTTATATTAATTTTGTAAGATTTTATAAACATTTAAATTTATAAATCTAATTTGTATTTATATTATCAAGATTAATATAATATCCATTAATAATTTGATGATTTAATTTATTATTAAAAATCCATTTTTATATGGATAATAATTTATAACATGTGTAATAATTATTTAAATAAATAAATAAGATTTTTAAAGAATTAAATTTCTACAATTATTACTATTTATCCATAATTAAAATAATATGGATTAATACTTTAAATCATCATTTAAAGTCTATTTTTATAAAAATGGTTATTTATAATATTTTAAATATTATTTTATAAATTTATTTTAAGGTGTTTTTAAATAAATAATTTACAGAAAATTATTTAAAAGCTTTTAAAATAAAAGAAGTTTTTAAAAATTATTTTTATAATTTTGGTAATTTTTATATATTTTTAAAATGTTTTAAAAGGCATAAAAAAAATAATGGGAGGGGGCCGGTTCGAACCCGTGACCTTCTCTCCATTATCCCGCGCACAAACCAGTGAGCCAAAGGCTCTAATTCGCATAAGAACCCGTCCCAATTCCTTTTAACAACTATCCCAAAGGTTTCCCTCAAATTAAGAACCCTAATTCGTTTCTCAATCAAATTGAAGCTCGATTCGATCTTGTTGGAGACTGGAATCATGGGGCTTTTAATGCCCATGTAATAACGAGCACTTAGGTGTATTACATTACCTGTATGGTGTTCGAATTGATGCTAATCCCAGCGAAGAACAACCGCGACAGTGGTGGTGTTGATTAGGTAATCAAATGGTGATATTAATCAAATTAATTTCACAGGTAGTTTCAAATGAGGCCAATGATCGAATGCCCTCTATCAATTTCGGTTTATAATGGTTCTAAGTTTGATTTCGAGTGTGTTGCAGGTCGTGGAGATAGATAGAATTGAATTGAGGTTTTTGTGTGTTATGTGGTGCAATTGAATGCGTAGACAGATTAGGTTCATTTATAGCATTGTGGAGGTTGAATTAATTCGATTATTGTTAAGTGTTAGTGCGATTTCGAAGCTGTAAAGGAGCCGACAGTGATCACGAGGGTGTAGATCGATCGCACTCAGCTTATTCTCTGATTAATGTGGGACATTGTGTTCGAATCACTCACGGGGTTGTGTCGGTAGCATTTGATTGGGTTTAAACCGCGTGGTTTAGCCGTTTGTCCTTCGCCGGAGTGTTGGCCGGAGACGGTGGCCGGAACAGGGTCGACGGGAGGGGGTTTGGGTTTTAAAATTTTACAGAATGGTCCCTGAAGTTTACAACATTTATTATTTCATGTTTAAAGTCTTTAAAACAGGTTTTAAAAATTACAAAACCACCCCTGGACTTATAAATCTAAGTTTAATAAATTTTTATAAATTATTAATAATAATAATAATAATATTTTATTATTATTATTATCATTATTAACATTATTATTTTAATAATATCATTGTTTTTATCGATATCATTATTTTTAATATTATTAATATTATTATTAATAATAGAAATATAAAAACAAATTGTAAAATCACATAAATACTATGTAATATATGAAATAAACCGGGAATTTTTCCGGATTGTCACATCATCCCCTGTTACAGGAATTTTCGTCCCGAAAATTAAGAAGTACTGGCAACATTCTTGAACAGGTTAGGATACTTGCGCATCATTTCGTCCTCTCGTTCCCAAGTGAACTCAGGACCACGCCGGGAGTTCCACCGAACTCTGACAATCGGAATCTTGCTATGCTTTAGTTGTTTCACCTCCCTATCCATGATTTCAACTGGTTCCTCGACAAACCTGAGTTTCTCATCTACTTGCAGTTCCTCTAAAGGCACAACAAGTGATTCATCAGATAAACACTTCCTTAGATTAGATACGTGAAACACATTATGCACACCACCAAGTTCAGCAGGTAGATTTAATTCATAGGCTACTGGGCCGATCCTTCTGACAATTTCAAAAGGTCCCACGTAGCGAGGGTTCAATTTCCCCCGTTTCCCAAAGCGTATAACTCCCTTCCAGGGAGATACCTTTAGCAAAACTTTATCTCCTTCCTAAAATTCCAGTGGCTTGCGGCGTTTATCAGCATAGCTTTTCTGGCGATCCCTGGCAGCAGCCATGCGTTCTCTTATCTGGACAATTTTCTCATGAGTTTCAAAGATCAACTCCGGACCAGTAAGTTGACTATCTCCAACTTCTGCCCAGCAAAGCGGTGATCTACATTTACGTCCATATAAGGCCTCGAATGGTGCCGCCTTGATGCTCGAATGATAGCTATTGTTATATGAGAACTCTACCAAAGGTAATGACCTTCCCAGTTCTTTCCAAAGTCAATAACACAAGCCCTGAGCATATCCTCAAGAGTCTGTATGGTTCTTTCACTTTGACCATCAGTTTGAGGGTGATAGGCTGTGCTCATATCTTGGCGAGTGCCTAGAGCTTTCTGAAGTTTACCCCAGAAGATTGATATAAACCGTGCATCACGATCAGAGATAATAAACACTGGCACTCCGTGTCTTGAGACAATTTCTTTGATGTACACCCTTGCAAGCTTCTCCATCTTGTCTTTCTCACGGATGGGTATGAAATGAGCGGATTTGGTGAGACGGACAACGATAAGCCAAATAGTGTCATTGCCCGTTTGAGACTTAGGTAAACCAGTGACGAAATCCATGGTTATCATTTCCCACTTCCACACGGGAATTTCTGGTTGGGTCAACATTCCTGAAGGCTTTTGGTATTCGACCTTGACTTTAGGACAAGTCAAGCACTTTGAGACATATGTTGCAATATCTGCCTTCATTCTTGGCCACCAGTAAACAAGCTTCAAGTCGTAATACATCTTATCTGCACCTGGGTGGATAGAGTATCTAGACTTGTGGGCTTCATCCATGATTAAGCTTCTAAGATTCCCGTATAGGGGTACCCAAATCCTTCCTGCTATAAAGCGTATTCCATCCGAATGAACTTCAAACTGTTGGTCTAGCCCCCGAAGGTTTTCATCTTTAATGTTCTCTTCTTTCAGGGCTTCAGTCTGAGCATTCAAGATTTGTGCCGGCAGGTTGCTTTGAATGGTGAGTTGTAGAGATCGTACTCTACGAGGTTTCACATGTTCTTTCCTACTCAAAGCATCAGCCACAATATTTGCTTTACCAGGATGGTACTTGATGGCACAATCATAATCGTTTAGTAGTTCAAGCCATCTCCTCTGCCTCATGTTTAGCTCCTTTTGATTATACAGGTGTTGAAGACTCTTGTGGTCGGTATAAATAGTGCACTTAGTACCGTACAAGTAATGTCTCCATAATTTAAGAGCAAACACAACAGCTCCCGGTTCTAGGTCATGAGTTGCATAGTTCTTCTCATGAGCCTTTAACTGTCTTGAGGCATAGGCTATGACTTTGTCACGTTGCATCAAAACACATCCCAGTCCCTGAACAGAAGCATCACAGTAGACTACAAAGTCTTCAATACCGTCGGGTAGGGACAATATAGGTGCACTGCATAACTTCTGTTTCAATGTTTGAAAAGCAGCCTCTTGCTTGAACCCCTAATGATATGCTACCCCCTTTTGGGCAAGCATGGTCAATGGTTAAGCTATCTTGGAGAATCCCTCGATAAATCTCCTATAATAGCCGGCTAGTCCCAGAAATTGTCTAATTTCCGTTGGATTAGAAGGTGTAGGCCAACTTTGATGGATTCAATTTTAGCCGGGTCTACATGAATTCCATTAGCATCAATCACATGACCAAGGAATTGAACTTATTTAAGCCAGAAATCACATTTCGAGAACTTAGCATAGAGCTCCTCTCTCTTTAGTAGTTCAAGGACCAATCTCAGATGTTCTTCATGCTCATGCTCATTTTTGGAATAGATCAAGATGTCATCAATAAAGACAATGACAAACTTGTCTAGATAAGGCTTGCATACACGATTCATGAGATCCATGAATACGGCAGGTGCATTTGTTAGCCCAAACGGCATGACTGTGAATTCAAAGTGACCGTATCGCGTTCTGAAAGCCGTCTTCATAATATCTTCATCTCTGACTCTCAGCTGATTATAACCGCTTCTAAGATCTATCTTGGAGTAAATGCTTGAACCTTGCAGTTGGTCAAATAAGTCGTCAATACGTGGCAAGGGATAACGGTTCTTGATCGTCACTTTGTTTAGTTCCCGATAGTCAATGCACATTCTGAATGTTCCGTCTTCTTCTTCACAAATAACACTGGTGCTCCCCATGGTGACGAGCTAGGTCGGATGAATCCTTTATCAAGGAGTTCCCTAAGCTGGTCAGATAGTTCTTTTAATTCAGAAGGTGCGAGACGGTATGGTGCCCGAGCTATAGGTGTAGCTCCAGGTACTAACTCTATTGAAAACTCGACCTTTCTTTTAGGGGGCAACCCAGGCAGTTCATCAGGAAACACTTCAGGAAATTCCCTGACGACGGGTACATCTTCAATCTTCCTTTCCTTCTTCTCTTTGTCAGTGACTAAGGCTAGGATAGCAGTATGTCCTTTTCGAAGACACTTTTGAGCCTTCAAGTAAGAAATAACTCCCATCACAACACCAGTCTTATCTCCCTCCACACACAGGACTTCATCATTTGGTAGGGGGATACGAATCATTTTGTCTTTACAGATAATTTCTGCAGAGTTTTTGGATAGCCAATCCATACCAACTACCACATCGAAGCTTCCTAAAGTAATGGGCATGAGGTCTATTGGTAGGATATGACCTGATAAATCTAGTGTACAATTTTTCAGGATTTGTGATGCGGTCAAGGATTTACCATTTGCTACTTCTACAACATATGGCTCATCTAGGGATACAGGTTCTACATTCAAGTGCTTATAGAAAGTATTAGATACGAAGCTTCTATCAGCTCCCGTGTCAAATAATACTATGGCATAAACATTATTCACCAAAAATTTTCCCGTAATAACATTAGGGTCTTTTAGAGCCTCACCTTTGCCAATCACGAAGGCTCTGCCCTTGGCTGTATCTTTCTTTTCCACAGTGTAGTCTTTAGCAATATGGCCCTTTTCACCACATCTGAAACAAATAACTTCCTTCTTTCCACCATTCTGCTGATTACCATCCTTCTTTCCTTGGTCTTGAGTCTTGGTTCTAAATTCAGGAGCAGTGTGCCCCCTCCTGTTGCATTTGTAGCAGATGATTGCAGTACACTTGCCATGGTGACGCTTGCTACACCTCTGACATCTAGGCGGAATACCGTGATTGTCATGGGGCTTTTTCTGATCTTGCTTCTTGCTTGTACCTTGACTCTCACTGTCTTTAGCATCTTCAAACTTTCTCTTCCCTGAGCTTTCAGCAGCAACACCCTTACCCTTGTTTCTTGGTGGTAACTTCTCCTGAGCCACATCCTCATTAGTCAGCTTGTGAGCTATCCTAATGGCCTGTTGGATTGAAGTTGGGTTGGAGGAAGTGACCATAGATTGAATGACTGGCGATAGTCCTCGGATATAGCCTTCAATTCTTCTGTGAGCAGGCTCCATCATATGAGGACACAAAGTTGCGTACTCATGATTTTCGGTGGTATACTTTTCAATTTCAGATCCCACCATTTTGTGGTTCCAGCACTCGGTTTCAAACCTTTGTACTTCTTCTCTTGGACAGAATTCTTCCATCATCAGTTGTTTGAATTCCTCCCAAGCCATAGCATTGGCTAGGGAGAGAGTAAGCCTTGAATCTTCTGTCTTCCAGAACGAGAGTGCAGCTCCACTCAAGCTCCGGAGGCATATTTGGTCCTACTCTCATCGGGACATTCAGATATAGCGAAGATGGATTCACATTTCTCGAACCACCTTATGAGCCCAATGGCCCCTTCTGCCCCAGTGAAGATATCTGGCTTGCAGTCTAGGAACTTTTTATACAATAGTGATGACCATTCTGAGCAGCCTGAGTGGCTAGGGCTGCAGCAACACCTTGATTGACCAAGGCTTGTATTTCTTCAGGAGTCATCCCTATTGGGACAGTTCTTCTGGCGCGTCCTCTACCTCTGCCTCTGCCCGCTGGTGCGTCCATCTATCATGAAATTGTTTGATGAGAATTCACACTTTGACATATTCAATAGATGCATTTTATATCAAATATTCAAAGTATGGACAATTACTGTAGGACAGATGGGAATTTAAGAAAACTGGGTTTTTCGATTAAATTCGGCAAGGCACGAGTACTAAGGAAACAAGTCTCGCTTTAGGTTAGGACAAGCGTAGCTTAGATTACCAAACGGAACATATCAAGGTAATTTGACCTATTTGCCTTAAAGACTTGTATATGACTGTAGTAACTTCACGTGCTACAATAGCAGAAATCTTACGGCCAGAGTTTCTAGACCGTGAACGGATTGGATGAGAAGCCATTCTGAAGTATCATTAAGAATTTTCATGGAAATCATGAAAATGACAATTGAGAATTTGGCATAATAGCAATGAGATGTTCTAGGGTAATCGTTTGATTCGTAAATCAAAGCGAGTACGTTGACTAATCAAAGTATTGAGTCAATCACAACTTTGTTGAAGACATGCGTACCTATAAGCAGATACTCATCCCAAGGGTTCCCAGGTAAGGTAAACAGGTCCATCGGTTGATTTGGATTTATGCGAATACCTTGCCTAGACAGAACACCCCGAGATACAGGCATCACGCTCTTCCAGCATTACATGTTTCAAGTTGTAAGACACAGACTTTGACGAATTTTTTTAAAAAATTTGATTTAGGCACGATGATAAGTGTAGATCCCACATGTCGTTGAGAATAAGTTTAGGAATTATCGAAAAGAGTCAAAGAGTCAGAGAGTCAAAGTTATGTTTAGGAACATAACTATCTAAGTTTAAGCATATAACTTTTTAATCCTATTCTATCTCTAACTAAGGCAATTTACTTTGTGCAACTATTGTGTGTGTCTATAGGCTAGATGCAATCCCTAACTCAGTATAACCAGTGGCTCTGATACCAATCTGTCACACCCTCAAATTCCGGGTCTGGAACTTATCACGAAGGGGTGAGCAAACAGGATCGAACATAGTAGTCATACATGAGATGCAATTATCTATATGATAGATTTTAGATATCATTACATTGATAATCAGAGTAATCAATATTATGCGTAGCGGAAGCAAAAGTTAAATTGTTTCTTAACAACACGTCTATTCATATCTCAAATAATAAGCAATATGTATCTTGAGCTCTTATATGATCCTATGTGCGTGTCCATAAGCTCCTAATAGATACCTGAGAATACATGTAAATCAAGTGTCAACACAGGGTTGGTGAGTTCATAGGTAAGTAAAACATAATGATAAATCATCAATTATCCTCAGTTAGGATTTACTGTAAAAGTGTGAGTTTAATTTACTCACCGGTATATGAATAGCCTGTCGGAACCCTTTTTATTTAGGTAAACCCGCTATCCTACATACCCACTATGTACAAGCCCAACAAGTCCTTCACATAGGATTTGTCCATGTACCATAGTTTAATATCCTTTTCATGTGTATATTATATTATCATATAATTTCAATCAGAGGGAGCAAATCCTCCTTTACATTTATCCTCATATGGGTTGTATGTGGAACTATAATGCAAACTATATAAAGTGCACATCTGCCTTCTCACTACAGAAACAGTCATCCCAATGACAACAAGATCTTTGTGCATCTGATATGGATCACATGTCCATACCTTTGTGGGGGTAAGTCACTCCCCGATAGTACTATCCAAAAGATCCCTGCTAGTTTATAGTCCAGTATACAGAGAAGGATTTTCATAATAACCATATGTAATCATAAATGTGATCAATTATTATTTAACATAATACACAAAAATAATTTGTAAATTTAATTACAACATGTATTCCAGCCCCAAAATATTTAAATGATTAAAAAGGGAAATAGTTATGAACTCACCTCAGTCCTTGTGTGGTGTTGACAACCTAGTAAATTCCTGCTAAGGAATTATATTTCGCGTCAGCAAACAGATACAAATCCAAAACCTAAATAAGTTAGATCTTGAACCTGGTGTTCAATTGATCTAGGATTTGGTTTTCGGGGATTTGTTATAAACATATAATTAAATCATTTAATTATTTTTTGTTAATAATTAATGATTTATATAAAAGTTAATTAGTTTATAATGATTTTTAACATATCATTATATTTAATTAAATTATAGACGTTATTTTAAACATGTAAGTTTATATTTAATTTTGTAAGATTTTATAAAAATTTAAATTTATAAAATCTAATTTGTATTTATATTATCAAGATTAATTTAATATCCATTAATAATTTGATGATTTAATTTATTATTAAAATCCATTTTTATATGGATAATAATTTATAACATGTGTAATAATTATTTAAATAAATAAATAAGATTTTTAAGAATTAAATTTCTACAATTATTACTATTTATCCATAATTAAAAATAATATAGATTAATACTTTAAATCATCATTTAAAGTCTATTTTTATAAAAATGGTTATTTATAATATTTTTAAATATTATTTTATAAATTTATTTTAAGGTGTTTTTAAATAAATAATTTACAAAAAATTATTTAAAAGCTTTTAAAATAAAAGAAGTTTTTAAAAATTATTTTTATAATTTTTGATAATTTTATATATTTTTAAAATGTTTTAAAAGGCATAAAAAAATAATGGGAGGGGGCCGGGTTCGAACCCGTGACCTTCTCCCCATTATCCCGCGCACAAACCAGTGAGCCAAAGGCTCTAATTCGCACAAGAACCCGTCCCAATTCCTTTTAACAACTATCCCAAAGGTTTCCCTCAAATTAAGAACCCTAATTCGTTTCTCAATCAAATCGAAGCTCGATTCGATCTTGTTGGAGACTGGAATCATGGGGCTTTTAATGCCCATGTAATAACGAGCACTTAGGTGTATTACATTACCTGTATGGTGTTCGAATTGATGCTAATCCCAGCGAAGAACACCGCGACAGTGGTAGTGTTGATTAGGTAATCAAATGGTGATATTAATCAAATTAATTTCACAGGTAGTTTCAAATGAGACCAATGATCGAATTCCTCTATCAATTTCGGTTTATATGGTTCTAAGTTTGATTTCGAGTGTGTTGCAGGTCGCGGAGATAGATAGAATTGAATTGAGGTTTTTGTGTGTTATGTGGTGCAATTGAATGCGTAGACAGATTAGGTTCATTTATAGCATGTGGAGGTTGAATTAATTCGATTATTGTTAAGTGTTAGTGCGATTTCGAAGCTGTAAAGGAGCCGACAGTGATCACGAGGGTGTAGATCGATCGCACTCAGCTTATTCTCTGATTAATGTGGGACATTGTGTTCGAATCACTCACGGGGTTGTGTCGGTAGCATTTGATTGGGTTTAAACCGCGTGGTTTAGCCGTTTGTCCTTCGCCGATTGTTGGCCGGAGACGGTGGCCGGAACAGGGTCGACGGGAGGGGTTTGGGTTTTAAAATTTTACAGAATGGTCCCTGAAGTTTACAACATTTATTATTTCATGTTTAAAGTCTTTAAAACAGGTTTTAAAATTACAAACCACCCCCTGGACTTATAAATCTAAGTTTAATAAATTTTTATAAATTATTATTATTAATAATAATAATTTTATTATTATTATTATCATTATTACATTATTATTTTAATAATATCATTGTTTTTATCGATATCATTATTTTTAATATTATTAATATTATTATTATAATATAGAAATATAAAACAAATTGTAAATCACATAAATACTATGTTAATATATGAAATAAACCAGGAATTTTTCCGGATTGTCACAGTAACCCTATTAATCATATTACATTATATACATATATTAATATTAACATACACTATAATAATTTGTTTCTATTTTCAGACTATATGGACAGCGTCAAAGGTGGTGGTGTTCCTAAGTCTCGTCATTCGGGTCGACTTGGTGGTCAGGGAGTACTTGGTATCAAAACAATCACCCCGTCTTGCAAAGACCTAGAAAATGCACATTTGGTGGTCTTAAACACATGACATGTCTTGATCCATATGTTCGTGAACACATGGACATGTTACGATCGTCAAACCTAGGTCAATATGATGAGTGGTACATTACAACTCAAAACAAAGAGTTGTCAGACTGGATGAAACAGAGGGTAACAAAAACTGATGTTGTTGACGAAACAGTGAAAAGTTAGGAAAGGTCCGAATTGTGTTGTTAAATCTTATCAGGGTTATGACATTAATGGTTATACATTTTACACTAATGATCAAGATAAAAAAAGCACGGTGCAGAATAGTGGAGTTACATTAATAGCATCATCAACCGAATTCGAGAGACGACATGGTTATACTTTGAAAACAATCGCCAAAAACTCCCATTATGGTGTTATACAAGAGATTTGGGAATTGGATTATGATGTAGGTCTTACTGTTCCTGTGTTCAAATGTAAGTGGGTGTGTAACAATAAAGGTGTTCAACTTGACAAATATGGTTTTACACTTATCAACCTTACCACTAATGGGTATAAATCTGAACCCTTCGTTTTGGCAAAATAAGCATATATGCTAGGTCAAAATTTGCATAGTATAATTTTGGTTTTTTAATTTTTTTATAACTATGTGTATATATATGTTCTTTTTGGATAACTATGCATATATATGTTAGATTATTAAATGTGTATAGGTTTGTTGAAATTTGTGTGGTGGGTACGTAGTGGAAACATATATAT
Organism: Flaveria linearis; assembly: GCA_024085815.1. Lineage (NCBI taxonomy): Eukaryota > Viridiplantae > Streptophyta > Magnoliopsida > Asterales > Asteraceae > Flaveria > Flaveria linearis. The sequence goes on along the minus strand of CM044006.1, from coordinate 3,194,552 downwards.
AATGCACGTTTTGTTTTGATAACTTGGTTTTTTTACATATATGCATATATGATAGGTCAAAATTTGCATGGTATAACTTTGGTTTTTTTTATTTTTTTTATAACTATGTATATATATGTTCTTTTTTGATAACTATGTATATATATGTTAGATTATTAAATGTGATAACTAATGAAACATAAAACATTAGTTACTTAATATTTTTTTATGTTGTATAGGATGTCATCACAAAAAAGAACACGTGGTCCTGCTTCTTCTTCAAAGGAGATACCGAAGGATAAAATAAAATTGTTACGATTTAATAAAGATGGTCAACCAACGGGTACAATGGCTCAAAAATTTAAGTCTTGGTATGCGACTAAACTGAAACATACCTTTTCATATCTGTAACAACCCAGGCAAATCGCAAGGTGATATTGTCCGGTTTGGCCGCAGCCTCACGGTTTTAAAACGCGTCACACTGGTATGGGATGGGTTACCCAACTGCCCCTTCTCAGGGGAGCACAACGTACTCGCTGTCACACCCCTCATCAGAGTCGCACAGCGGTGTGATACTGTCCTCTTTGCCCACAGGCTCAAGGCTTTAAACGTGTCACATTGGGGAAGGTATCCAGCCCCTTATAAAGAGACTTTAGTTCTCCTTCCCAACCGATGTGAGATGTTACATCCACCCCCCCTAAGGGAGCCCAGCGTCCTCGCTGGCACAACGGCCCGACCCTGGCTCTGATACGAACTGTAACAACCCAGGCAAATCGCAACGTGATATTGTCCGGTTTGGCCGCAACCTCACGGTTTTAAAACGCGTCACACTGGTATGGATGGGTTACCCAACCGCCCCTTCTCAGGGGAGCACAGCGTACTCGCTGTCATACCCTCATCAGAGTCGTACAGCGGTGTGATACTGTCCTCTTTGCCCACAGGCTCAAGGCTTTAAACGCGTCACATTGGGGAAGGTATCCACCCCTTATAAAGAGACTTTAGTTCTCCTTCCAACCGATGTGGGATGTTACAATATCATCTTCCCATGTCAAAATTTGGGGCTGAAGATTTTGATCGACTATGGTTACAAGCTAAGGCACGTGTTATATTTTAGATTAATTCATAAATTACTTATTAGTTAATATTATACTTAACATATAATTATTTAATGTTAGGCATTTTGGATGATTGAAACCGATGCCCCCAAGAATTTTATGAAGAAATGGCTATAAAACGCGGTACAAATTGGAGGCATGATCTTAACAAAAATTTTGTGCAAAAAAAAATGCTTGTGATACATATCAATTTCTAACCGTGATCATTGGGATACTTTTGTTGCACAAAAAACTAGTGCTAAATTGAGGTGTGTTTTCTTTGTTTATTATATGTTGTTTATTATATATTTGTACTAATATTTAGTTGATTTTTGTGAAGGCAAAAAGCGCACAGGCAAAGATTGCTAATGCCGCAAACAAACACGTGCTACACGTAGGACGGAGTGGATGGGTTGAGTTTAAAGAAACAAAGAATATTTGGGCTCAACCGGTCTCCAAATACACCATTCTTAAAGACATTACTAACCCATGTTCTAAATGGTTTTTAATGGGTATCGCTGAATTAAACAAAGAAACAAATGAGTATGAACTTACTCCTTTTGCAATTGAAATTGGAGTTAATTTGATAAGTGATTGTATTCTTTAAGTTGGTAAATAATTTGTTAATACTATAGTTTTAATATTTAACATATATTTTTCATAGTACAAAGTAGAGCTAGAAATGAAAGCGGATGGAACTTATAATCAAAATAAAATGACCCGCTAGTTAAAGTCGTCGGCCCCGAGCATGGGGGCGTGCACGGACTTTGTCTAATCTCATTGGTGAGGATTATGTTAATTTCTAATCTTATGTTTTAAAATTAGTTATGAGTTTTTGGATTAAACGAGTGGAATAAAAATGTTGTGCCATTGTGTTTATACGTCGTACTCAAGTTCATGGCGGATTGTATAAAAATATGAACAATGATGCGGACTCAGTATCACAGTTTGACACGGTGCCACATGGAAGTAGTTATGGCTCTGATACACGAGTCAATTATCCACCTATCGAGGTAATATTTTATAGTTTACAAATAACTTAAGTATTATTAGCCACATGGATTTTGTTTTAGCTTATGATTTTTTTGGTTAAATCATTATTTCATTTTTTGATATAATGTTACAGACCCACACAGCCTGTGAGTTGCAAATGAAAGTGGCTGACGAGATGGTGACAGTGGCTTACGGTGTAGCGTGGCCATAACAGTTTAGTGACTTTCATTGTGGGCGACTAGCTGAGGGTTGTGTAAAAGTTAATGTGGATCTCATAAATGAAGAATACAAGAATTTGTTTGTCTATAAAGTTGCAGAAACGGATGAAGTTAAAATTGTTGAAAACATGAGTTTGCAAATCGTTCAGTGGCCACGATATGCAATAAATGTATACTTTATATTTATTATAATATATTTTAGTTTGACATAATAATTTTTATTTGTTGAATTGTAGCTTGTCTCGAGAATGGAATCGAGCAACGTGTCATAAAGTCATAGAGTTGTCTCGCCACAAAGTCATAGGGTCGACTCGTCACAATTGGACGATGATGAGAACACGTTGACTTCGGGTTACAAGCCAGATATGAATGTTGTCAATGATGTCGTCAATGATGACGTGAATGCTGATTTGAAGAAGTTGTTGGAGGCCGTCTTCAAGACGTTGTTAGTTTGCAAAACTTTTTTATATAACATTTTATTTATCTATATTTCTAAATACTAATGTGTTACATACAATGTTTTTCAGTTTTTAGGAGCTGAAATTTTTGATAATAATGTTGGAGGCCCTTATACCAACTTGGTTAGATTTCGAAACATTTTATGTTTAGTAGCTAAATATTCAATGTTTATATGTGCCTGCTTATGATGTACAAATGTTTAATCGTTTTTAGTTGCGATCTGTGGCGCCACAAGTACCCCAAAACGTACCAGAAACCATGTTACAAACCACACCCGTACAAATCCAACCAGTAAACCAAACTGCCCCTGCACCCAAAGTTCAACCTGCATCTCAAGTACACCCCGAAACAGTACCCGCGACCCAACGTCCCCCGAACCCGAATTTGTTGAACCCGAGTTAGTTTTGGCCATAAATAAAATCAAACTAACTTGTAAACCATTTCAAAACATGTGGGAGGAATTATGTGTGGCCATTGAGAAGAAGGCTGCAATTATTGTGTATACACCTCACGGCATGTACAAGCTATTCCATTAACTAAGGTGGCACAAATATTTATTCATGATTGGCTTGACATGTCAATACTTCATTGGTTTGCAATGTAAGTTGGTATTATAAGGTTTGTGTAACATATCATCCCTTAATTGTAGTTTTATAATATAATCTACTTTCTTAACATTATGATTTCATTTTTACTTGATTGTAGGCATTTTTATAAAGCGCGGAATTCTAGTTGTGATTTTCTAGACCCAACTGAAATTGAGGCTCAAAATGTATTCATCAAGAAGATCAAGTTCAAACATATATAATTAGTGTATCTCAACATCATCAAGATAACGTTTCATTCTTGCACCTTACATTCAAAGGTATTATATACCATCATACAGATGAAATATTTATATATATATATATATATATTTATATACACACTAATTTTTATTTTTGTAGTAATCATTGGGTGCTTATCATTATGGATACATTTTTGCATTGCGGGTGTGTTGTGGACTCCAAGAAGAGCGACGGAAAGGGCATGAAACAATACCGTCTTGTTAAAATACTACAAGACATCTTTGGTAAAGAGAAAAAAATGATCTGAATGCATGGAAATGGAAAATGGTTAACGTATGTGATCTTTCAATATATAATTGATTAAAAAATAATTTCTGTCAATTGATTGTGAATAAAATGCAGTGTTTGCAACAAAAAGGAGATTGGGAATGTGGCTTGATGGTTATCAAGCATATGATGGAGTTTGTCAATCATGTTCAACATGATTTTCCTATTGTATAAGTTTTGTACATTTATTAACATAATGCTAGATTATATACTTATCATATTCTTTTTATCTATTTGTTTTTAGTTATGGAATACACAAGGGATTGTTACAACGGAAGATCTTGATAATTTAGTCTTACAATTATGTCTGAAGTGATTGACAAGATTATTAGTTGAACCGGTGATGTTCTCAATTTGTTTATATTTTTTAGATTTAGTGATGTTATATATGGAATTTAAGGTGTATAGAATACATGTGACAGCGTAACGTGATATTTTTGGTACGTAATTTTATATTTTTGGTTGATTGAGCATCTTGTACAGCGAATTAGTTTCTGGATATTAATAATTGAAATTCCTTCTAAGGCATAAGGGGGGTTTCAAAAAACGCATCTTATAACACTACATAAGGGGGTTCAAAAACTGCCCCTTATGACACTACAGTGACAACCCGAGTTTTTTTTTTTTCAGGTTAACATCATCCTATTAGTCTAACCTATCTCTGTTTTATTTGATTAAACAGATTATACTAATTAAGTTACTACACCTTCAATAGTAGATATTATCATTATAAATACCAAATTAAACATTTAGTAACATACCAAATATTAATCAAAGTCACTAGCATGTAATGTCAATTAGGTCAAGCGGAAGGGCCAATTATGCCAAGCTGTGAAAGTACAATGCAATCATTAAATCAAATAAACAATCCTGTAACCCATTCATTATGCTATACAAGAAATAGTGGTGCATGTGGGCACATGGGGTGTGAGTGGGTGCATAATGCATGGAACTTTTGAGTCAAATAAGGAGCTTCTGTCTGCCACATCGTATCCCACCTGAACTTCTTCTTCCCCTCCCCTCTCGGATCACCATAACCGACACCATTCTACCATCAAACCTTTCCCCTTCCATTTGAAACCTGAGAACCACACATGCCCCAATCGCTCAGCCACCTCTTGTAACTTCGAACCTCGATCGCAACCTTACACCGCAACACCGACAGCTTTCTTCGCGAGCAAACAACACCGCTATCAACCGCGAGTACCCGACGTTAGCAAACGGAAATTGAAACAGCCCCGTACCACGTTCGGTAAGGCTCTTTCATCGAAAATTATGTTCGTATCGTTACGGTTTTTTAGACACGGGTTACGGTTTCCGCGTATACGTTTGCGTTGGGTTCATGGGTTGCGATGGTTGGGTTCGTGAACGTATGTATGCATAATGTTCTGCGTATGTATGTATAACCGTATGAATGTATATGTGTGCGGTGTGGGAATGTAGTTGTGATTGTATTGTATGTGTCGGCTCTCGTGTTTCATGTGTTTAGGTGCATGTGATCACCATGGGTATGTTTCTGGATATGTATGTTCCTGCTGCGTACGTACTCCGCGTATATGTATATAGTTGTGTGTTTACGTAATTGAAGTGAATGAGTTTTGTGTTGGCAGAAGATACATGAAATCTGCGAATATAAATATATATATATATATATATATATATATATATATATATATATATTATATATATATATATATATATATATATATATATATATATATAATATATATATGAATGCATGGATTTTCGGTGTGGTGGGTTGGATTAACAGGGGGCACATGGGGGACATTTGCACATGGGCACATGGGGTTTACTTATTTTGTATTTGGTAGGTGTTGTGTGCGTGAGTTGTGTGTGTGTGTGTGTTTCTGTTACTTTATGTATATATAAGTATGCATATAAATATGAATTAAATGGTGTGCCTTGTATGTGTGCTTTTATCTTACTGCATGTGTATCTATGTTTTGGATGTATGTGGTATGAGTGTAGTGACATGCATGCGATGTATGTATATGTTAAGGATGGTATGCTTTGGTGGTAGTAGGCGCATGAAAGTGCCTTGTTAGGTGCATGACGCCTAAATTCTTTAATGTTGGAACTTCTTAGGGGAATGCATGGATGAGCGCATGTGGGCACTATTATGTATGCGTGGAGTATTTATTGTTGTATGATACATAATTGCATGTGCATGAGTTGTATGTATGTATGCTAGTTGTTAACAATGTGGGCGCATGATACGCGTTTTTGATATATTATATATATAAATGGGTTACGTCTTAATAAACGTCTAGAGTTATAAAGTCACATAACTAAAATGTATGACGAATACCTTTGTACACGATCTAATTTGTTGATAACAAATGGGAGTGGGGATAATATCGATAACCGACACCGTAACCGAAACGCGAACGCGAAACCGTACAGTTATTATATTTATAATTAATAATTAATATTAATTATATATATATACTGAATGAAACACAGGTTAATTAAGAGACCCGGTCTTTTGTGTTTACATTTACTTGTTGCTCTAACACTCGAGGTGAGTTTTACGGCCCCATTTTACTTTCTTTCCTTTTTGGGGGAGAAAATATGCAAACACTATTTTGGTTATGGTTGCCAGTATTATTGATATCGCCTGTTATGTTAGTGGGAAACGCATTTGAAAGTCCTTACAGTATCAAACCGTTAGTAACGTGATTAGCGAGGTAATTTTGAGTAGTACTACTGGGTCTGACAAACCCCGCCCGGGCTAGTCACGCTAGCTTGATTGGAGGTCGAACGGTGCTAAATTGACCTAACGATTGCCACGGTCGGTTAAGACGTGGTGGAAAGGCATTACACACACACAGTCAGCTTCGGTTTGAACACTAAATAACTTGTTTATAGCTCGCTACCTATTGATATGTTTTATATACTAAACCATGCGAAACGCTTTTCTGACACATTTCTGGTTGATTAAACCATGCGAAGGCTTTTCTGACACATTTCTGGTTGATTAAACCATGTGAAACGCTTTTCTGACCCATTTTTGTTGATTAAACCTGTGGACTCACCAACTTTATGTTGACACATTTTAGCATGTTTTCTCAGGTCACAGAAACGCACAGAGTTAAGCTAGGATGCATTCATGGCATACATCACAACTCAACTGATCTATTTTGTTGAACGATATTGATTCTTATGGTTGAAACGCATGTTGAAACGATTCACTGTTGATTACTGTTTTCGAAACGCTTCCGCAAGTCTAAAACACTTATGATAGATTTAAAAGTCTAATTACATAATGTGATGTTTTGTAATTACTGTGTCTGGTGTAACTGGTGCTATCTGAGATCCTGGTATGTCACACGCCTGACGGTAAAATCCCGTTAGCGGATTTTGAGGGTGTGACACTACATAAGGGGGGGGGGGGTTCAAAAACCTCCCCTTATGACATACATAGGGGGGTTCAAAAACCGCCTCTTATGACATACATAAGGGGGGGGTTCAAAACCGCCCCTTATGACTTACATAAGGGAGGGTTCAAAAGCCGCCCCTTATGACACTACATAAGGGGCAGTTCTGAAACCGCCCCTTATGAAACCGCCCCTTAAACCCGAATAGCATAAGGTGCGCTGCCATTAGGGCGATCCAAAAACCGCCCCTTATGATTATTTTTGTACTAGTGAAAGCATAAAAATGATTGTATGTTTAAACACATGTGCTTCTATTATTTTAAAATAGAGAATTTTGATAATTATATCAAATATATCAACTCATTATTTTATACGTTCATTTTTTTCAAATTTCAATTTATCGTGTAATATATTTCACATCTTTGTTGTATGTATTTATTATTGTGTTTTACATTTTAAATCATTTTTAGTTATTTTTGTTATTGTTTTTATAGATTACATAAACTTTTTATCTATCATTTTGTTTTATAATTAGAGTACACAATGATATACTTTCACCAATATATTTTTCAAACTCATAGTGTTTAATATAACATAATGTGTTATTTTATTATTTTTTAATAGATTATATAAACTTGTTGTTATCTATTATTGTGTTTTATAATTAGAAGTACACAATGATATTATCTCACTAATGTATTTTTCAAAACTCATATTGTTCAAGATAATAAAATGACAATAAAAAACACTTATGAGACATTGTGTTATTTTGTAATTGTTTTAATGAATTAGATTAATTAGTTGTTATATTATATATTTTACATATTAGATATACACAATGATGTTATTCCACCATTATATTTTCTTTTTAAATTCATCATTTTAGAAAAACATAATATTATTCAGAAAACACAATAACTAATAATAACACACAATAAACTGCACTAGATACATGATAACGAGATATGAGCTAAAAACGTAAAAAAATATGACAACCCAAAAATTTGGGTCTGAAAAATTTCTTTTAAATGACCAAAGCATTGCATTGAATATGATCAAACCCATATGCAAACTAGCCCAATATGCAAACTAGCCCAATATGCAAACCGGCTCAATTAGGGCCCAATAAGAAAATCCAATCCAGTAGTTCTGTTTTAAAATTTTAAATAAAATAATCCGAGGGATTCATCCCAAGTTTAAGCAATCAAGCGACAAAAATTGCATGTAGAACTATTAAACGGTTAATTATGAACCGATATCCAGCAAATAACCGAAACCCGTCATGTTAATTAAGAAAATAGTAAAACAAAAACTTATGGATATGCTTGTTTTAGAACGCAAATAATTCAAGAACCTTGCGTGAACTGAACCAACACCGATAATCTATAGCAACGATAACGTGACTGTGGCTGACAACCTGTATATAGAAACTAAAACGTAGTTTAATATAGAAGGGATTACAAATGATTTCAAATTTTGCATTATTAATTTTAAAAAATATATCAGAGCATTCAAATTTGCGAATGATAATAAGATTTGTTAAACAAACTAGATCCACGATTTGCGGCAAACACCAACTTATATGACACCCATATATTATCAACAATATTTATATAATAGTTATCGCGCACATCTATATACGAAATAAAAGACCTGGACTTTTTGCAGAACGCGGACGCTCGATATGAGACGCGATACGAAGAGGACCGTGCAAAAGTGTACTGTGTTGGATGACATGCTAAACCTAAGTATAAATATAAACTTTCTTACTAGCCTCCATACACACATATTCCTTACACTTTCAAACTCACACACATAAGAGAAACCTTTCAAGCTTAGATAGAGAAAGGAGACTTGAGAGAGAGAGAGAGAGAGAATGGTGATAAATTATACAACCTGTATACGACCTATTATCATTATACAAAGATACATATGTGCGCAAATATATATATATATATATATATATATACATACATATATATGTACATATATACATATATATGTATACTAGTAAGGAACCCGCGCGATGCGGCGGCGACGACATGGACATATTTCACAATGCGATATTTGTGTTCTGAATACATGCGTGGCTTCTATTATATAGTTTATTTATGTCATGAGCATTACAAAACTCAATTTTGTAGCTTCAAGTGGAGCTCATTGTCGGCTTCTAGTAAGGAACACGCGCGATGCGGCGACGACAACAATTATTGTAGTGATTGCTAGTGAAGTCCAAAGCAAAAGCTCCCATGCAAAACACATGGTGAAATGATTTAAACTAATATTATTTTTCTAATCAATGATATTTGAAATTAAGATGCTATAGAACTGTTAGATATATCATCTAACGTGCTACATATTAAAGCTAAAAAAACCAAAAAAAACAAAAACAAAGGTAACCTAGAAGCTTGCACAATGAGGCTACAACGTGCAACAGGCTGATGGATTTTTTATCACATTGAACTACCAAAATATTGGTCAAAAAGCAGCAAAAGACAACAAAGGGCAAAAACAATCTCAACATTGCACAATTCAACAACTTTGTTGTCTTCATTCCGGGATATAACAACACAATAAATAACATCTTCCCACCTTCCATAAGTAGCATACGAAACAAAATTTACATAACAAATGAATGCTGAAGTTACAAACATAAAGAAATATTGAAAGGAAAATACATCTCTAACAAGAATTTGGGTTTGGAGTCTTTCTTACCTTTGTTCACTCCTTTGCATTTGATAGATATTTGTCCTGTGCCTCTATCTTTCCATGCATCTTTATTCGTTGGATTAGTTGATTGAGCACATGGATAAGAAAGTTAGATTTGATTATATGAAGTTTGATTGTGTAATTAATTTACAAAAAGATAATATTTATCTTTTTTATACCAACTCTCCTTTTGTTATCACCTAATTCAAGTATTTTTTTAGTAACTAATTCATACAAACACTCAATTTAGTAGTGTATCGCTCAATTTAAGTATTCAATAGTAGCTAATTAATAAAACACTCATTTAATAAAACTACCAAAATATTGGTCAAAAAGCAGCAAAAGACAACAAAGGGCAAAAACAATCTCATCATTGCACAATACAAAGGGCAAAAACAATCTCATCATTGCACAATTCAACAACTTTGTTGTCTTCATTCCGGGATATAACAACACAATAAATAACAATCTTCCCACCTTCCATAAGTAGCATACGAAACAAAATTTACATAACAAATGAATGCTGAAGTTACAAACATAAAGAAATATTGAAAAAGAAAATACATCTCTAACAAGAATTATGGGTTTGGAGTCTTTCTTACCTTTGTTCACTCCTTTGCATTTGATAGATATTTGTCCTGTGCCTCTATCTTTCCATGCATCTTTATCCGTTGGATTAGTTGACTGAGCACATGGATGAGAAAGTTAGATTTGATTATATGAAGTTTGATTGTGTAATTAATTTACAAAAAGATAATATTTATCTTTTTTATATCAACTCTCCTTTTGTTATCACCTAATTCAAGTATTTTTTAGTAACTAATTCATACAAACACTCAATTTAGTAGTGTATCGCTCAATTTAAGTATTCAATAGTAGCTAATTAATAAAACACTCAATTCAATAGCTTATCACTCAATTCAAGTATTCATACAAATGTAAATTATCCAGTAGCTTAATAAATGAGTTCACACTGTAACAATAACTTCACACAATAGCTTAATTAAATCTCAAAAGAGCAGCCTAAACAACATAACTCATCTTAGAAAAAGTAGGTAATTCAACCTAATTGAAGGTGTGAAACAACCTGATTGAAAAAATGAAAGTGTACAAAAACCCAGTTAGGTTAGATGGTGTAATCTGCGACATTAGTTATGCAATTTACAATATTAGTTATGCCCATGGAGAAAATTGAACTATTGTATCAGTATTATGTGAAACTTAATAATAATAAAAAGGACCTTCCATGAACAAATTAAAATCTAACTGTTGGAATCCTAATGAAGCAAGATTAAAAGTCGAATGGTAGGACCAGTTTACAAGTCTAATTAGTGCAGAATACATCAAAACCCATCAGTACTACATGATTCAACACCAACCCAACTAAAGAGGTCAAACACATACAAGCATCAGGATAAAATTTACTCTTTAACACATTAAATATGATAAGAGCATTCTTACCTTTTTACCTTGTTGTGTGCCTGCTGAAATGAGGGCCACAATGTCTTCTTACCTTTTATTTTGTTTTAAATCTAAAATCTAATTTACTACTTTAATCAGCTTCCATATTTGTATATTTCGGATAACAACGGATGGACACGTGAGATGTGTCAAAGGTTCACAGCTGGTTTGCTCATCCGATGAATATAATGTTTTTTTAATAAAAAAGATTCAAAATTTGTCAAAAAGTGTTTATGGGTCAATCCAACCTTAACCCGTAAGTAAACAAATGACCTGTTACCAACCGACCGTATATCGTGTCATCCTAAAAACAAAAGCTTGACTTACTCCATGTTCTGCTGAGCTGATGACAGAACGCATGACAGAAACAACATCAGTCTTTTTAGTGAAATTCTTGATGCCAAGCAACCCTTTAAGCTGCTGAAGCGCGATGGTAATAGCGGCTCCCCCCATGAACCCCACAATAGCAGCATGTGACAGAAAGTCAATCAGAAAACCCAACCTGTAAAAAGAGCAAACACCAACACCATATGAGATTGGATCAAAATAACCAGTTTTTCAAGTTGGTACAAACCTGAAAAACCCAAATGCAGCTTGAGTGATCCCAGCTTGCGGTGAAAGTAAGACGTAAGTATTCATGTTCTTATGTAACTGGATCTAGCTCATCTTGTAGCATAGATCCAAGCAACAGAGAGACCACCGCCACAGGCCCGATTGCAATATCTCTTGAGCTACCCATGAATGCATAATAAGAGGTGGAATAAAACTCGACTCTACAAATCAACTTAGATCAGTTATTGTTTCAAAAGAACACTTGCATGCTTGCATGTCCATCAGTAGCATGCAATAATATTATGAAGACAACTTACACAATCCATATTCTGGACGCAAGTTGGCTAGTTTCGCATACCCAATATCCTGAAAAAACATACAAGTAATTGGTGCAAAGTTAATAGTTAGCTTTTCTTTTTCTTTTTGGTCTTATTTTGATCTACTATCTCAAAATTGATGTGAATGAGCTCACTGTTTGCGTAATTCGTCTTCATTTCTTACATACTTGTGGATTTTCTAAAATAGTTATGTCGGTTGTGTAGATATGGTATAGACTTGTTTGAGTTTTTCAGTAGTGATCAGACTGCATGAATTATTTCAGATTTTTGTTAGAATTTGGGGGAATTTTTGGCTTTGTTCGTCAGAAATGTTAAGTGTTTAAAACTGCATGATTCGTATGTGTTGATGCAACAAGTAGATATGAGTTTCTGTTGTTTATGTTTCTGTGGCTCTAATTTTGACTTTTTGGTGGTAATTGGTACTACCTGTATTATACATATTTGAGGTTAATTCATTTGGTATGATATAGTTGAATATTACTTTCTGTTTTAATCATTTTGTGATTGATGATTATTTTAAATAGAATACATGTAACAGTGTAACGTGATATTTTTGGTACGTAATTTTATATTTTTGGTTGATTGAGCATCTTGTACAGCGAATTAGTTTCTGGATATTAATAATTGAAATTCCTTCTAAGGCATAAGGGGGGGGGGGGGGGTTCAAAAACGCATCTTATAACACTACATAAGGGGGGTTCAGCCACTTATGACACTACATGTGACAACCCGAGTTTTTTTTTTCAGGTTAACATCATCCTATTAGTCTAACCTATCTCTGTTTTATTTGATTAAACAGATTATACTAATTAAGTTACTACACCTTCAATAGTAGATATTATCATTATAAATACCAAATTAAACATTTAGTAACATACCAAATATTAATCAAAAGTCACTAGCATGTAATGTCAATTAGGTCAAGCGGAAGGGCCAATTATGCCAAGCTGTGAAAGTATCAATGCAATCATTTAAATCAAATAAACAATCCCGTAACCATTCATTATGCTATACAAGAAATAGTGGTGCATGTGGGCACATGAGGGTGTGAGTGGGTGCATAATGCATGGAACTTTTAAGTCAAATAAAGGAGCTTCTGTCTGCCACATCGTATCCCACCTGAACTTCTTCTTCCCCTCCCCTCTCGGATCACCATAACCGACACCATTCTACCATCAAACCTTTCCCCTTCCATTTGAAACCCGAGAACCACACATGCCCCAATCGCTCAGCCACCTCTTGTAACTTCGAACCTCGATCGCAACCTTACACCGCAACACCGACAGCTTTCTTCGCGAGCAAACAACACCGCTATCAACCGCGAGTACCCGACGTTAGCAAACGGAAATTGAAACAGCCCCGTACCACGTTCGGTAAGGCTCTTTCATCGAAAATTATGTTCGTATCGTTACGGTTTTGAGACACGGGTTACGGTTTCCGCGTATACGTTTGCGTTGGGTTCATGGGTTGCGATGGTTGGGTTCATGAACGTATGTATGCATAATGTTCTGCGTATGTATGTATAACCGTATGAATGTATATGTGTGCGGGTGTGGAATGTAGTTGTGATTGTATTGTATGTGTCGGCTCGTGTTTCATGTGTTTAGGTGCGTGTGATCACCATGGGTATGTTTCTGCATATGTATGTTCCTGCTGCGTACGTACTCCGCGTATATGTATATAGTTGTGTAAGTGAATGAGTTTTGTGTTGGTAGAAGATACATGAAATCTGCGAAAATATATATATATATATATATATATATATTATATATATATATATATATATATATATATATATATATTATATATATATATATATATATTATATATATATATATATATATATATATATATATATATATATATATGAGTGCATGGATGTTTCGGTGTGGTGGGTTGGATTAACAGGGGCACATGGGGGACATTTGCACATGGGCACATGGGGTTACTTATATTGTATTTGGTAGGTGTTGTGTGCGTGAGTTGTGTGTGTGTGTGTGTTTCTGTTACTTTATGTATATATAAGTATGCATATAATATGAATTAAATGGTGTGCCTTGTATGTGTGCTTTTATCTTACTGCATGTGTATCTATGTTTTGGATGTATGTGGTATGAGTGTAGTGACATGCATGCGATGTATGTATATGTTATGGATGGTATGCTTTTGGTGGTAGTAGGCGCGTGAAAGTGCCTTGTTAGGTGCATGAGGCCTAAATTCTTTTAATGTTGGAACTTCTTAGGGGAATGCATGGATGAGCGCATGTGGGCACTATTATGTATGCGTGGAGTATTTATTGTTGTATGATACATAATTGCATGTGCATGAGTTGTATGTATGTATGCTAGTTGTAAAATCATAAGGTTATTCCTAACCACTAAATCATTGATTGAATTTGTTAAAATATATATACCCATTCGAAAACAATTGTATTGAATTTGTTAAAATATATATACCCTTTCGAAAACAATCATAAGGTTATTCCTAACCACTAAAGTTCCATCACAAACCAGTAATCAAATATATAGTTTTAATAAGCAATCCCTAAGTGAACATACCACACAAATCATTGATCCTTTTGGCCATATCCTTCACATCTTCCTCTGCTTTGTTGATGCTAGTAGAATAAGGCCCCAATCCCTGCATGACACACAGCCTATCAAATATCAATCCACCTTAAACATACAATTCACAGAATCATTCCCCATAAACATACAAAACCCTTATTCCACAGTATTCATCACTTGTAATCATTCAGTAATACATCAAAAACCACACATAAGTATTAAGTAATCGACTTTTACATCAAATAGTACCTGATCTTTACGACGAACCCACAACTATTTCGATGAAATTGATGTGGGTTTAACAGCTTTAATCCTAAAGATTTCGTGAATCAAAAGATTGTCTGAGAAATGTGATTAAAAAGGGAGATCTTGTGAGTTATTCAGCAAAAAGTAGTCATTCACCTTGAGTGGCAGTTGGACCTTGTGAGTTCTTCATCTTCGGATACGCACGTTTCCACAATTTCCTCATCCTCTGCCGTTCGAATTTGTTGTTCAACCATTTCGGCACCAGTTCGTCGTCCAGATCCAAATCATCATCATCAACATCGACATCGTCATCTTCTTCACTCTCACCTTCATCCTCTTCGTATGGATCATCTTCACCGTCGATCAAACCACCGTCTTCCACCACGGCGTCTTCAAGTTCCTGCACGCATGAATAAACTCATATTCAACATTTTACACCAAATGTCTAAGTACTTCCACTCACGATCTCGAAGTTTAAGCGACCATCATCGAGATCGATGTATAAACTCAAAAGGTTAACAAATCACTGAGTGTAGAAAAACCTAATTACCTGACGATGATGAGTGATTTCATCTGCAATCAACTACATAGACACATCAGACGACGGAGATCCGAACGGATGTTGAAGAAGATCATCAACATCCGGCACGACTTCGCTGTCACCATCATTATCATCGTCGGTGGTGACGTCACCGTAGGAGAAGTTTACGTCATCGGAATCCGACGGATCAACGACTTGCCATGAATCGGAGTCGGAGAACTCAACGTCGATCGATTCGAAGGCTTCTCCGGTCAGCGATGAAGCGATAATCACCGATTTGTTCGCCATTTTACACCTTTGATCTGTTGAATCAAAGCTCTGCAAAGAAAGAGCTGCTTGGAGTTTTGTTGAAAGCCAGGACTTTGGATGTTTTGAATTTTGAATCCATCTTCTCCGCAAGCTTTTAAATACGCTTTACCTATTGTACATTATGCAATTTAGATTGTAAAACTCTTAATTTTAAGAGATTTTGTGAAAAGACACTATTGCCCCTCTCATTTGCTTACTAATATAGTAGAGATATATACATATATATGTACATATATACATACATATATATGTACATATATACATACATATATATGTACATATATACATACATATATATGTACATATATACATGCATACACGTACGTATACATACATATATATGCACGCACGCACACGCATGCATACATATATGTATGCAGGCACGCACGCACGCGCGGGCGCGCGCGCTCGGCCGCGCGCGCGCGTTCGGGCGCGCGCGCGTGCGTACGTACGTACGTACATGTATAGGTGTACATACATGTATAGGTGTACATACATGTACAGGTGTACATACATGTATAGGTGTACATACATGTATAGGTGTACATACATGTATAGGTGTACATACATGCATATATGTACATACATGTGTGTATATATATATATATATATATATATATATATATATATATATATAATATATATATATATATATATATATATATATATATATATATATACACTAGCAGAAAACCCGCGCGTTGCGGCGGCGATAATAACAATTTACAATGTGACGCTTAGTATAGAATAACAAACACACGAAATCATAATAATAATAATAACAACAAAAGGGTCAAACTTTGGTTTGTAAGAAAAAGTAATAATTATAGAAAAATTGAATTATTGTTTTAACATACCTCAAGTGCATATGTTTCTTTTCGATCCTAGGTTCTACAATATAACATTGAGAAACAACGTAAATAGTCGGTTTCAGATTAATGTAATAATCAGGTGAAATATAATACTGATTTCTCCAGGCTTCTTTCTACCATCAGAATATGTTTGATGACTTGCAGAAGAAGAATATGGGGATGCTTTATGTGCTTGCACCTGCAAGTTCATGAAACATGTTAAAACAGAATCTACATACATTAAAAGATAAATAATATATAAAAGAATGATGCTTCGATAGTTTAATGTGTAAAACCCATTAGCCAAGTAACACTAAAATGAACCACCATGATACATGGAAAACTTTGACCCATGCTAACCTGCATGCTCATGAAACATGTTAAACAGAATCTACATACCTTGTTGTCCCATGTATTGAACCACATTATCCATTCATCGAGCTTCTGTAGCAGAAATCATGATGAAATAGTGATAGATTCTGGATATGTATATGATTAAAGTAGTAAATAAAAGAAAAGAAAAGAAGAGTATAAGAAACCATAAGTGATCATGGATCTGAAGACCAATAGAACCTTAAGCTGAAAGAGATTCAATGGTATATCGGAGATCTTGTGGACAGGAAACAAAGGAACTCTTAAAAGTTTCTTCCTTGATTAAACAAAACAGAAAGCCAAGTATAAAGGGTTTGCAGTTGCACAAAGGAAAGTTTCATACGAAAGTAAAGCCTAGCCTATACAACTTATACTTGCAAAAACAATAAAAAACTGAAAACAAATCATACAGATAGTACTCCTACTAAAGCTGAAAAGCAACTTCCCATAACCACACTACTCTCAACCCACATTTCATGCAGATGTGCCATTTGAGTCCTTCCATTTTGGTGCTGAAACATAGACGGATAATGTGCTAATCAAAGATATTTTAAAAAAATGTAAGATTATAAGAACTTCTAACTAAGATCAATAAAATAAAGTTCCTTTCCATCAACCGATCCTGGTTGACCAAGTAAGATATCTTCCAGCAAATACTACATCCAAGCATGTCTATAACCTTGCAAAAAAAAATAATATATAGCAATAAATCAACTACAAAAGGAATGTTTAATAATGTCAAAGTTAAAACTCACCAGAATGTAAAATCACCTAATCGTCTTTTGTAGTGAACCACAACAATCATTCAATGAGCTTTGTAAGCCATAACTTGAGGTTGATATATAAAATTACTTTATTCCGCCAAACATTTTAACAGTTATGAACAATTAATTCATGAAAATTTGCCACTCATTTGGAAGACCACAAATGTTCTAATCAGCACTAAATACATAGTTTACTTTTATATCAAAATTTTATAAATTCATGTAAACTTGCCACTCATCTGGCCATAGATGTTCCAATCAGCACGAAATACATAATTTTTAATTTATATCAAAATTTTAAATTATTGCAATTCTGAATTCTATGCCCTTATCATATTTTGCCTTCTAAGGGTAATTCTGGTACTTTTTAACGTTAACTTTCAAGGGTATGGTTTCGAGTAAAACAAATATTATAAATTGTTAAGCACTTAGATTTTAACTCAAATAAATTGCAACAACTTAAGACAAGGGCATACAAGACATATTAACTTTGAATCTTTCAAACACAAGTACTTACCTGAACAATAAACATTATCATAAAGCTCGAATAGTAGTGCAACAAGAAGTTTCAAAGTTATGAGATTGCATAGTATTCTCTCTGCGGTAAGTGTACAACTTAAAGTTTCTTGCATTCTTGAACTGAAAAATGTGTATTGAAGTGAGCACGTTTGATACAATAAAATTCTAACTCGGCCCAAAAAAAATGTGTATTATGCAACAAGTCAACAATACAAACTATAAGAAACCAAGGTGATTATGGATCTAAAGACCCAAAGATCCTTAGCCTTGGGTTATGAGATGTGTGGTTGAGCAGTAACACACTCGCTACTCTGCAAAATCACAATATGATGTTAAATAGGCACGTAATCTAAGAAGTCTAGTGGACCAGAATGAATGCTATAAATATATCGCAATTGTTGTAGCATGTAAACAGATAAAATTGGATGTAAAGAAAAAAAAATAATGAAAGGTATACCAGAACTAAGCTCAATAAGATATAGCTTCTGTTCATCTAGATCCTGGTTGACGAAGAACGGAATTGTCAGCTCCACGTCTCCATGTACAAATCTTAATATAAAAACAGAAGTCAACAAGATGGTCAACAACAGTCGTCCTAAATCTTATTAACTTGGAATCTTTCAAAAACAATAATTTACCTGAACAATAAACATTATCATAAAGCTCAAATAGTGGTGCAGCAAGAAGTTTCAAAGTTTTGAGATTGCAGAGTACTCTCTCTCTCTAGTGTACAGCTTAAAGTTTCTTGCATTATTCCTGAACTGAAAAAGTGTATTGAAATGAGCACATTTCATATAATAGAATTCTAACTCTAAGCCTACGAAAAATATTTGAATATAATGCAACAAGTCAAACAAAAACAAGCTATAAGAAATCAAGGTGATTATGGATTAAAGACCCAAAGATCTTTAGCCTTGGGTTATGAGATGTGTGGGTTATGAAATAAAGTTAACAAATTGGTTATGTGTATACTTCTTGTTTCCGTCCTGAAATCCCATTATTTTCTTCTGCTACCGATTCATGACAGCCACTCCCAAACTCCTTCAGCAATGCCCTAATGATAATAACATTTTAAATCGATATTTAGATATATAAAACATATACGACATCAAAATGATTATATTTTTTTCCACTTAGGAGTTTGAGGTTCTAGATTTTGATGTACCTTGCCATATGGTGAGACAAGCTCTTGAAGGGCTGCTATCTTCTCACCAACCTTCTCTTTTCTTTCCTATTAAGAAGGTGAAAACAGTGTTTCAATAATTTCAGCGTAAATTATTCAGACCATATATCAGAGTAAGTGAACATGACAGGTAAGACTGGGGCGAAAGACTATGCAGGATGGGCTAATTGGTGATGGGTCAAACATGCTTGGGACGTTACACGTAAGCATTATGTATGTCGAAATTAGTTGGGTTGACCCAAAACACCTTTCATCCATGTTTTCCCTAAACAATTAGTATTAACAGAAATTGATAAAATAATTGTCTAATAATCTGAATAACGCAACTTTGGAGGTTGAATACTTGAATGCATAAAAACACAATTTGGGCGCCATTGCGACCAATTATAGATAAGACCACCTGAAACTAATAATCAGGTGATAAAATTATGACATCGACAAGGGTGCAGAGCCCCGAAGAAGAAGAAACCTTGGGGGAAATGGACAAACCAGCCTTGTGCCTTTTTGGTGTTAAGAAGTAAGACTCCCTTGCTCAATAGATCCATCTCATAACTACTCTGAATCAATTAATCAACACACAAAACACACACACACACACATCTGTACAAGTTCATCAAACTCAAAACTACCTCAATCAAGTACCAATTCTCCAAACCTAAAATCAACCTAATCAAGCAAACAAAGGTTTCATGATTGAAGAAGATGAACATCCATACCTGTGTAGAAACATGTGACGTAGATGAGAGTCTCCTTAGGGCCGGCCATGGCGTCAATCGGGGTGGCGTAACCAGGTCCTTTGTTGTAGTAACTGCCGTTAGCCACAGGAGCACCGCCGATAGGAGCGTGTGCTACCACTACCGCCTCTGTCGTCGTCATCTTCTTCTTCCTCTAGCGTTGTTTGTATGCACTTGCAGAGTTGCAGTAGATGATGAATGAAGATGTATAGAGGGTGAGCCGATGAGGCGGTGCTAGAGGTGTAACGGCCGGTGCAGGAGTGCTCAACGGGCGCGTCTTCTACCCATCCTTTTATGTATTATAAAGGAGTAAATATATAAGATGAATAAAACAAACGTGACAAAATTTGCTAATTCAAAACGTAGTGATAAATTAAATGACATGTGTTAAGTAGTATCTTTAATTATGACATTTATATGGTTACTAACCTTGATAATAAAGGCATTGTTGTTAACATTAGTATTGTTACTTAATATAACAATATGATTATTATTATTGTTATTGTTATTACTACTATTACTACTTTTACTATTTTTAATAAGCTTTAATATTAAATTAAAAGATATTACCATCAACATGTTTTCATTACAACAATATACTATTATTAAAGTTGTATCGCATGCTTTGCTTTTAGTTTGTGTATTATTTATACTAAATGATATATACGATGTTAATACAAGTAATATATTGCAACCGCTATAATTATAAGAAATTACTTACCATACTCGTAATAGGGATGTTATTACTAGTCATTAATATTAATAACACTAACAATATTATCATTAGATTTATCTATCACATTGTTATATATCATTAATAGAGTTAATGTCACACCTGGCCTCTCACACCAACAATATTATCCGTTTCGCCCACGAGGAGCTCACAGATTGCTTTTGGTTGCCCGGGTGAAAACTTCCCAGGGAGGTCACCCATCCCTGGATTGCTCCCACCTGAGCACGCTTAACTGTGGAGTTCTCCTCTCATCCACAGCCAATACGCCCAAACGCGTTGTTGATATTAGAGGCCAGACATTCCTTATGAACCAGGAATCTCTCCTGTCCACAGCCGATGTGTGATATGTGTAGGGTGTCACAAGCACCCCTGTTTGGACTCATCGTCCTCGATGAGCCCGAGAAGTCACCATCCTTGGTGAGATATGTCCCACACCCCGAACGGCACAGGAGTGGCTCTGATACCATTGTGTCACACCTGGCCTCTCATACCAACAATATTGTCCGCTTCGCCCACGAGGAGCTCACGGATTTGCTTTTGGTTGCCAGGGTGAAAACTTCCCAGGGAGGTCACCCATCCCTGGATTGCTCCCACCTGAGCACGCTTAACTGTGGAGTTCTCCTCTCATCTACACCAATACGCCCAAAACGCGTTGTTGATATTAGAGGCCAGACATTCCTTATGAACCAGGAATCTCTCCTATCCACGGCCGATGTGGGATATGTGTAGGATGTTACATTTCAAATAATAACCAGGACTAATGCTATTTTCACGTTTCAAATCTGAAAAAGTGTTTATCTGACGAAACACTAATTGTACCACTAGAAGATGTGCAAGTGGATGAACAATTACGCTTTATCGAAGAACCAGTCGAGGTGATGGATTGTGAGGTGAAAACACTAAGCAAAGCAAGATACCCATAGTCAAAGTTCGTTGGAACTCGTGACGTGGACCAGAATTCACGTGGGGACGTGAAGATCAAATGAAGCTTAAGTACCCTCGACTGTTCGAGACGACGCCTGCAGACGAAGGTATTGATTTAAATTTTGGGACGAAATTTCTTTCAACATGGGGATGATGTGACAACTCATCCAAAACTCACTCGATTTCAATTTCTGTGTGCCAATGCAGTAGACCAGTGATGGAACACTCTCACCGTGTGATGGAACACTCTCACCATGTAACGTAATTTTCGGGACGAATTATGTCACACCTGGGCTCTCACACCAACAATATTGTCCGCTTCGCCCACGAGGAGCTCACGGATTTGCTTTTGGTTGCCCGGGTGAAAAATTCCCAGGGAGGTCACCTATCCCTGGATTGTTCCCACCTGAGCACGCTAACTGTGGAGTTCTCCTCTCATCCACAGCCAATACGGCCAAAACACGTTGTTGATATTAGAGGCCAGACATTCCTTATGAACCAGGAATCTCTTCTGTCCACGGCCGATGTGGGATATGTGTAGGGTGTCACAAGCACCACCTGTTTGGACTCATCGTCCTCGATGAGCCCGAGAAGTCACCATCCTTGGTGAGGTATGTCCCACACCCCGAACGGCACAGGAGTGGTTCTGATACCATTGTGTCACACCTGGCCTCTCACACCAACAATATTGTCCGCTTCGCCCACGAGGAGCTCACGGATTTGCTTTTGGTTGCCCGGGTGAAAACTTCCCAGGGAGGTCACCCATCCCTGGATTGCTCTCACCTGAGCACGCTTAACTGTGGAGTTCTCTTCTCATCCACAGCCAATAGGCCCAAAAAGCGTTGTTGATATTAGAGGTCAGACACTCCTTATGAACCAGGAATCTCTCCTGTCCACGGTCGATGTGGGATATGTGTAGGGTGTCCAGTTAACGTCAATTAAAATTTATGTGGGTATTTACAATAAACATTATTATATTGTCGATAATAATGTCACTATCACATGATGGTAGTTACTATAACGAGTATAGGTACCACTCACAAAGTTATTAATGTTGTTAACATATATAATATCATTATCAACGATATCACTGTTATTATTATCACAAACACTAATGAGATCATTATTTTTATCATCATATCTACTATTATATTAACATTATATCTACAATGGTATAATAATAAAAATACTTGTATGGCATTATTACTATGATAATCAAGCTAACGTACCTAGAAGCAATAATATCACTATTATTATTAACATTACTGTGAATGTGAATATTACCAATATTACAAAACCTCATTACTTGTAAGGATCAACAATAATAATCAATCGATCTCGTGAGGAGAATGCGGAATGTAAGCGCTTACGGTAAGAAGATTGAATAGAATCAAATGAACTTGCACACAATAATATATAACATTCTTTGTAATGCTCTTTGATTTGAAACAATTACAATAAATGTGAAATCAGGAAAACTGACAAAGAGCTATGACAATTACATCAAAAACTACTATTTATACTAATCTAAGAAGTTCTCGGATAGTTCTCTCGCGACTTCAAAGATCTCGTGCGAGAAGCAAGTTCTCGCGCAGCAACTTCAGGTTGTCACACGACTTGATCTTAATCATCTTGATTTGATTTCCCGAACATCTGGTTCAATTCCTATATTACTAACAATATATAATTAGGATTGTTGATGCTACACCTATGGTATTTTAAGTATTCCCATGGATATCAACAGCACATTAAGAATAATATCAAAACTTATACCCCTACTCGTAAAATAGTTGCTAATCAACTTGATTTATTATTTTCAAAGCTAATTAACATCATCATTATCATTGTTTATTCTTAGAACTATTATAATAATTACGAATATTAAATTTATAAGAGATACCGATAATGTTATTATATAATGATTTACTATTTTGTTAACATTATCGTACTACTAATTGTAATTTCTATTAATGTTATAACAATGGTTATTATATATCAAACTTGCATCAACCTTTATGAGTAATAGTAAATAAATCTAAGATTTATTATAAGCAGGTAATAAAAGTTTATATGATATTGTCTTGATATGACTTTAGATCTAGTGCTAAGATTACTTTTATTATGTTAACTCTAATATTATAATTACTACAATATTTTCCATAATATGATCAAATATGATTTCACAAGCATTATTTGGTATTATACGATTTATTCAAATCACCCGCATCAATACTAATAGCTTATTTTCATTAATAAATCCTCGAAAAGATCACTTATGAGATCATTATGAGCTATTATTTCTAAAATTATTATTAGTAGTAGTATAAATGCGATTATTGCTAACGATTAATCATACTATAGTTATAATTATTATGTTTATCAATGACGCGAATGTTGTCTCGATTGGTAGCAATATTCTAGAACCTAACAGCTTATACCTTAACATACTTAACAAATGTTAATTAGTAGTACTACCATTCAAATGTTGTATGCCATCAAAATCATAAACGGTCTAAATACAAATCTAATTATTATCACGCGTACAATAGTTCATCCCTTGAAGATTTTAATTATAAATGAACTTTAGTATAAAAATTAACCCAAGAATAAATACAATGATAAGAACTATAATTAGAGAGAGCTCAATCTCATAAAAAATGCTTACAAATATCATATCCTTAAAATGTATACTTATGAACAATTGTAACTAGGTCACCATGAGGATTATGCACTCCATATTGGAAGCTCTCAGTATTTGTACAGATTATGGATGCAAGAGAACCTAGTGAGTCTCATCGACTCCTTTTTACTTTAAAATTTTTGAGGTGAAATACATACTCGTTGGTTATTATTTTGGGGTGAAATACTACCTACTCTTGTCCCTTAATGGAGCACAATCATTAACTCCATTAGGAGCCGCGTGATTAATGGATAGTACTATTTGGGGAATCCCCCGCACACAATTGGGCCTTTATGCGGGAAACCCTCATTGAGATTCAATAATTGTTGTGTCACAAACAAACAAACAAACAAACATACCCAGTGTATCCCGCTGGAGAGCAGGGTCTGGGAGGGGTATATGGTGGCAAGTCTTTCCTCTATCTAAAAAGATAGAGAGACCGCTTCCGAAGAGACCCCCGACTCGTTAACAAAGGCACAAATGGTTTTCTACAAATAATTGTTGTGTCACAAATTAGTGTAATTTAACTGTGCATAGCAGGGCACACTTAAACTCAACAATCTAGTGGTAACGGGTTAGGAGATATTTTAGTACTCGGGCGGGTAAGTTTGGGTTAGGCTTGATTGTGATACATTATGTCGTGCACCAATATTTGTTTTTATTTATAAATATCTATCAATGATTATGAATTTTATTACATGAAAACATGAGCTCACCAACTTTATGTTGACACATTTTGAGTATGTATTTCAGGTATTGTCTGATTATAACGGGAATCTACTCCCTTTTTCTGAACGGTGACTTTTATTAAAAAACAACAACAGGGACATTAGCAAGTTGCTACAACCCTTGAGCATACATGGATAGCAATGTTACAATATGTCAAATTTACACCATTTGTCCTAATATAACTCTTTTCATTTATCTCTATTTGTAACCCATGAAACCAATTGACCATCACTTCATCTACAACCTTGTTCACCGAGATCCTCTTGGCTTCAAAGATGACTTCATTTTGGGCTCTCCATATATACCATAAGGTTGCTACAAAGATGGTATATGTTGCCTTCTTTATTTTACCTGGAACCTCCCTGTTTAAGACATACCCCAATGTACTTCTAACCGATCCAACAGTGGACCCGCAAACATGGCACCATTCCATCACCTTACGCCAAACTGCTGCAGCAAAAGGACAGGAGATGAGCACATGATCCGCGTCTTCTTCCTTGCCAAAGCACAGGGAGCATTCAGACCCCACATTCTGGACACCTCTCAAGCTCAATCCCTCCTTAGTAGCTAGCCTATTAATTCTTGCCCTCCATGCAAAGTAGTTAATTCTTAGTGGAACCCATGGACACCACTCAAACGGATCAAAATCAAGGGGGGTTGGATTCAATTAAACATATATATTCTTCACTGAAAAAGATTCGGTTTCATTCCCCTCCAATACCATGAATCTTCACCTGCTTTAAATTGACTGTTTGTAATACTCTCTTGCAACTGATCCAACGATACCAAGTCAACATGCTCACATAACCCCTGTTTCCACTTCCATGTAAACTCGACTGAGCCTCCCAAGTTTTTAACCCTATCCGAAACCAGGCACTCCTTATCCCGTTCAAATTAAATAACCGCGGGAACTTCTCTTTAATTGTTCCTTCTCCCAACCACCTATACAACTAAAACAATACTTTGTCTCCTTCCCTACAACACCTATCGTCAAGTTATCTAGTATGATGTTTTCTTCCTCTAAGACTTTATCAATCGACATGATGTTCTTCCCACTACCCGATATTGATGTTTTAAGAGGGAGGAGGATGGCTTACATCGATTCTTGTGGATTGCGAGGATCATCCATGACCAAATAGCTTCCTTATCCACCTTGAACTTTGTTAGGATCTCAGCCTCTAGTTTGATCAATTAGATTTTATTTGCAGCGGATTTAGCATGAGTATTAGCAATTAAAGCAAGAACATAAAGAATATTGCATGCAAACCAAATGTAGAGAGAGAGAATAATTCTGCCTGAAAAGGAATAATATTCTATTATTTCACATGTTTTGGCGTGGAATACATTCAGGTCACTGCCCTTTTATAGGCAAATGACCCATACTCTTGTCAGATTCTACTGACATTAAACAATTATTTAACTAACTACTGATAGAACATAACTACTGAAGATGTCACAACAGCTGACATCTTCTTACAAAATTTCTTAAATGTTCTACCTATTACAAGTACTGAAAGGAAAACTACTGAAAAGCTACAACGACTAAAGAACAAACTCTTCAGTCGTTTACAACTACTGAACTATAACAGCTGAAGAACAAACTCTTCAGCTGTTGTACAAACTACTGAAATGAAAAACATAAAACTACTAAAAAGAAAATAAACCATCACAACAACTGAAGAAGACTTCTTCAGCTGTTGTGACAAACTCTGAAACTTCAGCACTTTGGTCTTCAGACTTTGGTCTTCAGATGATTCATCAGCTGATGACTTCAGTAGTTGTCATCAGCTGATGTCTTCAGTCGTTGTCTTCAGACTTTGTGCATCAGCAGTTGTTCATCAGTTCTTCAGTTCTTCAGACTTTGATCTTCAGCACTTATCTTCAGTACTTTGGGATCTTCAGCTGTTGTACTTCAGTTCTTTGAACTTCAGCTGTTGATTCTTCAGACTTTGTCAGAACAGCTGATGGGAGTCTTCAGCAGTTGTTGTGATGTCATGTGGGACTTAGAGGTTTTCCTGATCTTGGCTCATTGGTTCTTTTGGTCCAACAAACCCCCTGAACCAATGCAGCCAAAACCTCTAATTATTGTTATCCCACTTATTGTTGGCATAAAGATTGGTCTATTTCCTTCTGGATCATATAAGAAGTTGACCCTGATAAACACTGGCCTAGGAGAAGGTTTCTGGTATTTGTTTGGCTAAGTATGGATGGGAGCTCTGTTTTGGGGAATTGGACACAGAGCTGTTATTCCATCCATGAAACCTACCTCCCATGTACTAGCCTGTAGGATTCTCTCGTGTAGGCTCGGACGAAAATCATTTGTTCTTCTTTGGTCATGTCTTCAGCCCCACCATCGAACAATCCTTCACGGCCGTACATCTCTGAGACAAACTTGACCTGTTTGCCTTTCTTGAGCTCAACTGTTGTGATTTGCTTATATGCAAATTCATCTGGATGTCTGCCTTCTAGCAACAAGTTGAGCTCATCTTTGCGGAAGTTCTCAAGCTTCTTATAAACTAAGCCTTTCTAACCATCCTGTTCTCCAACATCATTTCAGGTGGTTGCTTAGACTTATAAGCTTTCTCGAACTCATCCACAATTTCCCAGGGTGTTACTACAAGAGCCACTGTGATCACTTCATCTACAATCCTCTTCTTCTGGCTCTTGTACCTCACAGGAATGTCTTTCTTTGTAATCCTGTGAGCCACCCTCGGATCAGGCCAAGTCCTCACACTCTCTTTGTTATATTGGAAGGTTTGTTTGAGTGTGAAGAGTCTCAGAGCTTCTTTCTTCATGTTCATGATAGAGGTAGAGGCAGCGTATGCTTGGTCAATTGACTTAAGCATTTCAGCATCATGAAGCTGCTGCTGCGCCTCTTCCTCTATCTTTACCCTCATAGTGTCCATCTGTGAGGTGGGAGTGATGGTTTGGGATTTGGCTTTGGTAGAGGGATGACTGCTGAAAGGGGCAGTCTGTCCTCATCCTCCTCCTCTTTACTTCTTCTTGCAGCCTCAACACCCTTCTCTTCTTCTTCAAGGGTGGATCATTGGCTGCGGGTTTTGATGGTGAAGGGGTTGGTTTAGTGGGTTGTGGTTGGGTTGTTGGTGTGGGAATGTTGGCAGGCACTGCTAGTAACCTAGAAATAAGAGCTGGTTTGGTCTGTTTTACTAGCAGTGTCCTGTTCCCAGCACCAGCTTCTGAGAGGGCCTCAGCGACCAGTCCTTTTGTGAAGTCACCAGCTGAACAGATCTTGGTGGCTATAGCCAAGATTCTGTCCCTGGTCCATGCTTGACATCAAGGACTGGCCTGCCCAGATACTTCGAAATGAACCTACTCATAGCCTCAAGTTTCTTTTTTCCTCTTGGCTATAAGTAGTCCATCGGTGTTCGATCTCCCTTCTCTCCATTTTCCTGAGCTCCTGATCTAGCAATGCGTGTCCTTGTCAAAGCCTTGCCTGAACAGCTGACCAATGGCAGAGTCCATTAATCTGCTTTGTTCAGCATCAGCCTCCTTGACAAGGGCTGCTAGATCGGAGTCAGCCACCTTCTTTCCCTCCTCTCCCTTTTTCTTATAAGTGACACTGAAATCCTTTTGGATTCCAGCCACTTCTATATGCTCAATCTCCCTCTCTTTCCTCTTCCTTTCTCCCTCACCTTACTACTCCTCAGCCCTCTCCCTCTCAACCACCACCTCTTTCTCTGCCTCTAACTCCTCCTCTCCCCTCTTCCTCTTGGCTTGCACTGATGTCTCCCCTTTTTGGATGCATTGGTTGGGGTTTGACCATCAGCAAGCGCCTTAGCAATAGCAACCTCCACCAGAGGTTGGATATGTGTGGGAAGCCTCTCATCAATGGTTTTCATCACAATTTCTGTGATTATGGGTGTGATGAGAGGTAGGGATTTCTGGAGGATAGCATCCAGCTGCTCAGGGGGGTTTGACCCTGAGAGCTAGTGCCAGAAGCAGGGGCTGGTGGCCGAGTTTGTGGGAGGGGCTCAGTGTTTGTGAGACCTTCAGGTGAAGGTGCCATCTGTGGGGTTGTGGTGGCAGATGGACTTCTATCTTGAGTCATCTGAGCAAGCAGCTCTTTGAGTCTGCTTATCTCATCCTCTAAGATAGTGTGGTGAGCTACAACATCGAAGAAGAAGCTCAGGTCATCATCAGTATGAACTGAATCACCTGACCTCCTAATAATGTCAGGATGTACATGCTCTGAGTGTGGCTCAGTAATAGCATGTGCCCCTTGTTCTTGGTACTGGGGACTTCCAGCCTCCGGATTGGATCCATCATCGGCAGTTGCCTCTGGTGAGGTCTTATTGCTTGTACCAGCTTCACCTTGCTCATGTGCTGATGCAGGGGAAGTGGCAGCCTCACCAGAATGTCCTATCTCCTAGCCACACTGGGAGATTGGACATGTGATTCTCTGTATTGGGGGCTCCCACCAGCACTTGTATCCACCCTCTCTTCGGTTGGAGTCTCCCCAGTAGTAATAGGTTTCTGGGGAGAGGGTGGAGTGCTCAGGTGGGTCAACACTTTGGCAATTATTAGGGTTGGACTTTGTGGGGCGGCTTCTGTGGGAGATGGGCTAGAAGCAGAGTGCACATGGGGAGGAGTGTGCATTTCAATGGCAGTCTCCTTAAGTGAGAAAGACCCCAGATGTGTGGGTGCCCCAGTAGTGGTTGCATCAGGCTCCTGTTGAGAGGAAGCCTGTGCGGTTGTGGTGGGTGGAGTCGTGGTAGCTGCTGGGAGAATCGAACCAGCAGCCACATCCTGCCTTTGTGTTGCAGGGCATCCTCAGGGGACTCATTTCCCTGAGTAGCCTTTTGGGCTTCTTCTTGGCTTTTAGCTTGGTGGGGACTTTGGATTTGGAGGTGGAGGCTGTGGGTTCCTGCTGCGTGGGTTTTCGCAGCCGGCCAGCCTGTTTGAGTGTGTGGTCGGTGTTGTGCCTGGAGTATAACTCGGCTAGAACAGCCGTGGCAGGGACCCTAGTGCCAACAAGTCCCTCAGCTTGAAGCTGGCTATCGATAATGGCCATTATGAACCGAGGATACAAGATCCAACGGTTAGAAATGGGTTTGTGGCCATATCCCTGAGTTCCCAAAATATAATATCAGTAAAGTTTAGGGGTTGTTTCTCAAGGATAGAATACAATACCTGTTGCCACCTTGTTGACATCTGGTCCCATGAGAAGTTTTGGGAGCCAGACACACATTCACCATGTGGAAGATTAGTCGTTGGGGATCTGGGAAGTGTTTCTTCAACAAGGTGGTGGCAAAGAGGTCGCCCTGATAGTCGTTGGCAGTGAAGCATAGATCGAGGGCGCCTTTGGGGTAAGAGGTTGGATAGGTGGCATCCTCCAGCTTTAGGGTTTCTCGAATGGTAGCTGGAGTGATAACCACTGGTGGTTGTTTACGGAGGACCGGAGAGAGACCTCGCCATCATTCTCTCGGTTTGGACGATGATGTTCGTCCAGAACTCCGATAGGGAGTCGGTGTATATGGTGGGGTTGAGGAGGAATGCCGTCTGGTATGGTGAGTCGGTCATTAGATCGACGGCATTGTGAAACTTGGGCCATAGTGGCGACTTGGTGAGATGAGCGACACAGTTGTGTCGAGGTTTGAGTTGCATGGCCGCCATTAATGGTGTATGGGAATTTCAGAGGTTTTTGAAAAAGTTAGGTCAAGTGAGAATGAAAAGCTCTGAAGGTTGGGTATTTATAGGGTAGGCAAAGGCTGAAAGAAAACTACTGAAGGTTTGGTGTTGGTTATCAGTTGTTGAAACTACTGATGACGTGGTTTTAACCTTCAGTGGTTGTAACATCTGAGGACTTGGTGTTAGTCTTCAGTAGTTGAAACTACTGAAGCCTTGGTTTTGTCCTTCAGATGTTGTAAACGGCTGAAGACTTATTGTCAGTCTTCAGTAGTTATAAACTACTGAAGACCTAGTTTTCATCTTCAGACGTTGTAACAACTGAAGACTTGGTGTTAGCCTTCAGTAGTTGTGAACTACTGACATCAGCAGTTGTGAACTACTGAAGATATGGTATTAGTTCAGTTGTTGTAAACAACTGAGACGTGGTTTTGTCCTTCAGTTGTTTGGGTATGAAACAGCAGCTGTTGGCATCAGCTGAAGAATAAAATTACTCTTTAGCTGTTTCCGTTGTTTCATGCTGACCTCCACATTTACTCATCAGCTCTTTGGCTGACTTTCAGATGTTTCATTGACCCTTCAGCTCTTGTGAGTATTTATGCCTTCAGCTCTTGTGATCAGATGTTCACAAGTGCTGATGAAATACTCCAGAGCTGGTGAACAAATTTTGTCTTCAGTACTTGTGTAAATTACACATCAGTACTTGTAAACAAAATTTGTTCTTCAGTACTTATTTGTTTGAAAATGATACATCAGTAGTTGCAATCCACCTCACTACATCAGTTGTTTTCAACAAATAATGTACATCAGTACTTTGAAGCCTTTTAGTGTTCAGTAGTTGTGAAAATGCTGAAGACTAAATTACTCATCAGTACTTATATTTGACCTTTGCATACTAATGCTCATCAGTACTTGTGAACTGAGAGCATCAGTATTGGTCAAATTATTCGAGCTGCAGCATACCAAGCCTTTGTACCAAGTTTTGAAATGTGGCACTATCTAAAGGCTTAGTAAATATATCTGCAAGCTCATCAGCACTAGGCACAAACTTTGGATCAATCAGACCTTTTTCATAGCAATCCCTAAAAAATGATGTCTGATCTCTATATGTTTGGTCCTAGAGTGCTGGACTGGATTTTTGACAATGCAAAGAGCTGAAGCACTATCCATAAATAATGGAGTCTTAGTCTCTGTAATGCCATAATCCAAGAGTTGGTTCTGAAGCCAGAGTATCTGAGATGTACAACTTGCAGCAGCAATGTACTCATCTTCAGCAGTGGATGTAGCAATTGATGTTTGTTTCTTACTCTGCCAAGAAACTAAACAATTGCCTAGGAATTGGCAACCACCAGAAGTGGATTTTCTGGTGACTTTGCATCCTGCATAGTCACTATCAGAGAAAGCAACTAATTTGCAAGAATGCCCAGTTGAATACCAAAGACCTAGTGATTGGGTACCTTGCAGATATCTAAAGATCCTTTTGACTGCAATCAAATGGGATTCTTTAGGTGCAGCCTGAAATCTAGCACAAACACATGTTGCAAACATGATGTCTGGTCTAGAAGCTGTAAGGTACATCAAGGACCCAATCATACATCTGTAAAGGGTTTCATCAACCGCTTTACCTTTCTGATCTACATCTAGTTGTGTGATGCTGCTCATGGGAGTAGAACAGGGCTTACAGGTTTGTAAATCAAACTTATTCAACAACTCTTTGGTGTATTTGGACTGATGGATGAAAATTCATCATCCTTTTGTTTGATTTGCAAACCTAGAAAGAACTGTAATCCCCCATAGCACTCATTTCAAACTTTTGCTTCATGAGCATTGTAAATTCATCACACAACTTTAGATCAGAGGATGCAAAGATGATGTCATCTACATAAATTTGAACAAGGAGCTTATGTTGTCCCACAGTCTTGATGAATAAGGTTTTATCAATGGTGCCTCTAGTGAACTTATTTCTAAAGAAAAGTTGAGAGTGTCTCATACCAGCTCTAGGAGCTTGCTTCAGCCCATAAAGAGCCTTATCAAGCTTGTACACCCAATCAGGGTTTGTTGTCCTCAAATCCTGGTGGTTGACACACATAGACTTCTTCTTTTATTTTTCCATATAAGAAGGCACTTTTGACATCCATTTGATAAACCTTAAGACTGTGAAAGGCAGCATAAGCTAAGAACAGTCTGATTGCTTCCAGTCTTGCCACAGGAGCAAAGGTCTCATCATAATCGATGCCTTCCTCTTGTGCAAATCCTTGGACAACCAGCCTGGCCTTGTTCTTGACAATTTGGCCCTTATTATCTGTTTTGTTCCTGAATACCCATTTGGTTCCTATTGCACACTTCCCTTGGGGTAAAGGAACAAGCTCCCCACTTGCTGTTTCTTGAACTGAAGAAGCTCAAGCTGCATTGCTTCAACCCATCCATTGTCTCTTAAAGCAACATGATAGTTCTTTGGCTCTTGCTGACTGATGAAGAGAGCATAGAAGCAGAAATTGGACAATTGACTCCTGGTTGAAACTCCAGCATTGATATCACCAATGATTTGAGATGTGGGGTGATTCTTCAGCTCTTGATAGACTATAATGTCAGTGCAAGTGTTTTTAGGACTTTCAGCAGCAACAAATGGTGATGGAGATTCCTGAACCATGTAGGAGATGGCAGCTCAAATGAAGTAGAGCATGCAGAAATCTCATCAGCATTTGTTATGGATGGGGCTGCTGAAGCTACAGGAGCATCAGGTTTAGTGGACTCAGGCAGGTTGTCACTAAACCTGAAGAGGTGAGTACTGACTACATCATCATCAGTACCACCAGGTGGAGAACTGTTGACAGGCTCAACAGCTGGAGGTTGATAAGGAACATATTGCAGTATGTCCAGATCAAACAACTCCACAGGGTTTTGTGGAATCTTATCCTTTGGAGATTCATTGAACTTAACATGCAGAGTTTCTTCAACCACTTTTGTCCTACAGTTGAAGACTCTGTATGCCTTGCAAGTTGATGAATAACCAACAAAATACCCTGCATCCACCTTACTAGCAATTTCTGGAGTGGGTTGCTAGTGTTGAGAATAAAACATGGACACCCAAAGGCTCTAAAGAATGAAATTAGAGGAGCCAAATGATGAAGAATTTCATAAGGAGTCTTTATCAACCTCTTATTCACTAAAGTTCTATTTTGTACATAGCAAGCTGTATTGACAGCTTCAGCCCAAAAGGTCAGTGGCAATCCTGAGTCAGCCAACATTGACATTGCAGCTTCAATGAGAGTCCTGTTCTTTCTCTCCACCACTCCATTCTGCTCAGGAGTTCTAGGAATACTAAACTGCCTCTTAATTCCCTTGGACAGGTAGAAGTCATCAAGTGTGTGGTTTCTAAATTCTGTTCCATTGTCACTCCTCACACACTTGACCTGTAGGGAATACTGCTTTTCTACAAATAACACAAAGTTCATGATAGTCTTGGCTGCTTCATCCTTAGAGTGCAAGAAGAAAGTCCATACATACCTGGAATAATCATCCACAATTACCAGGCAGTATTTCTTCTTTGCCATGCTCATCACTCTGACAGGACCAAAGAGATCCATGTACAGAAGCTGCAAGCAGGCAGTGAACTTTGGTTCTTCTATTGAAGGGAATGAAACTTTGTGTTGTTTTCCTTTTAAGCAAGCAGTGCAGTTGTCTTCACACTTGAACTCCTTCAAAGGCAATCCTCTTACTAAACCATGGCTTATCAACTGATTCATGTTCTTGAAATTAACATGCCCCAGCCTTCTATGCCATAGAGTAGATTCTTGAGAAGATGCCTTGGAGAATAGGCAAGGATGGCCTTTTAGATCTATCTTTTTGGAAAAATCTAAGGCATACATTCTTCCTGTCCTGTTGGCCTTCAGGAGAGTGTATTCATCCAACACCTTGTCAATCAAATTTAGAACTTTGGATGACAGAATCCGACAGTTCTGGCTTGTGAAAGGGCAACATGGTCTTTATCACACATTTGACTGACACTCAAGAGGTTGTACTTGAGATTCTCCACATGGTTAACATCATCAAACCTTATTTCCCCATTGGAAACAAAGCCTTTTCCGATGATGTAACCCTTTGCATCATTGCCAAAGGAGACAAATCCCTTCTTTCCTTGAGAGTAGTCATTAAGAAGGAGCTGCTTCCTGTCATGTGCATAGATCCTCTACTGTCTACATACCAGATGCTCTTTTGGCATGTTGAAGAACCCTGCAATCATAACCACATGTTAGTTAGTTTTAGAGACCCAAACCTGTTTGGTTTTGGGTCTGTTCTCAACTATAGGTGCAGCACTAACAGGTGTGTTATGTGTAACAGCCTGAGGTGAAGAAGATGGTGTAGAAGAGGAACCCTTTGGCTTGGACTTCCTTTTCTGTGGTTTCAACATAGGAGCATCTAAATGGTTGACTCTTCCCATTAGATGCTGAACCATCATCACCAGTTGTGTCTGACTTTGTGATAAAGCTTTCAGCTCTTTAGACACACTGGAGTTTGCTGATGATGGATTCCTATGTTGTGCCATCTTTTCTGAGCAACCTCAGCTGTTGCCTGTGTATTCCCTACTTTCTTTTTAGATTTAGCTTTTGGTTTAGGGATTTCAGGCTTTGATGTTGCTAGTACAAACTTGGTTTCAAACTCATTTTTCATTTTGTTTATTTGCTCTTTAATTTCCTCCTGTTGTTTGAGTTTAGAACCCCTTTTGTACCAGCAATCATCAGTAAGATGATTGAACAAGCCACATATCTCACATGGCTTCTTCTTCATCTTGTGTTGACCATCAACCAAAGAAGATGAAACTACTGAAGACTTGTTCTTTAGCTGTTTGTTATCAGTACTAGCAGTTTTCTTTCCTTTAGTACCTACTTTCCTGACCTCTTCTTTAGTTGTCTTCA
Source organism: Flaveria linearis (assembly GCA_024085815.1). Taxonomy (NCBI): domain Eukaryota; kingdom Viridiplantae; phylum Streptophyta; class Magnoliopsida; order Asterales; family Asteraceae; genus Flaveria; species Flaveria linearis. The sequence goes on along the minus strand of CM044006.1, from coordinate 3,158,522 downwards.
AACCTTTTCTACTGTCAGTTTTCTTCTCTTCAGTGCTGGCAGTAGTTGAGGTTTGAACTTCAAGTGTTATCACTTGCTCTCTAGTACTTTCAGTACTTCTAGAGACAACACCTGAGTTGATCAACGTTTTGGTCATGTGACAGTCAGCATTTGAACCATCAGCTCTTGTAGCATCTGCTGATTGGTTGCTGACTTCTATCTCTGATGATGCTGAATCAGAAGATAGTAGGTCACATGATGAGAAGGATTGGTTATTGCTCTCTCCATCAGATTCAACTTCTGCTCTTGAAGTGAATTCTGTAGGAGGAGCAGTGTGATTATAACCAATCCCAAACTTCACATTGGAAGCTGATTGCTTCTTAAGAAGCATTTCAAAACCCTTGCATGATTGCACCCATCGATCACACTCTACTTGGGTGTTTGCAAGAGTTTCCTTGAGGTCTCTGTACTTCTCTAGAAGTACATCTTCCCTAGCTTTACCATCTTTGATTTGGCATTTAAGCTTGTAAATCTCATCATTTTTCTCTTTTAGTACAACCTCAAAATCAGCTTTTCTTTTGGAAATAGTATGCTCTAGCTCAAGATTTTTATCTATTAAAGCTACATTTGCTTCTCTAATAGAAGCAAATGCTGCTATGCATGATTCAGAACAAAGCTTGGCTTTGGCCTCAGATGATACCTGTGATGAGGCATTGGATGATGACCCTTAGCAGACTCAAGGGCCATTAGAGCAAGATTTCCAAAAGGACTATCACCACCATGTTGACCAGCACCTTAGAGTAGTTGTTCCTGACCAGATAGATCATCTGGTAGACTACTCCAGTCAACAACTCCTGTGGTGAAGAAGCTGTGTTGTTGAGGTTGTGTTTGATGATGAGATGGGGAAGATTGAGGCTCAGGAAGACCCTGTGGTGGTTGAGCCGAAGGTGCTTGAGTTTGAATGGACTGAGGCACGTAGTAGCAAGGGTATATGGCATATACCCCTGAGGCACAAAATAAGCAGGTGATGCCTGTGCTTGTGATGGATGACCAGAACTGGAGGAAGGTTGCCCTCTGTGCTGTGAGCTATTGCTTTGAAAAGTCACAAAGGGTGCAGAGGAGTTAGATCCAGATGATCTACACTCTCTAGCAAAGTGTCCAAGCCTTTGGCACTTGTGACACCTCAACTTGCTCTTGTCAAAACCAACTTTGGTTTTGCCAGAGAGACCAGGGAATTTCTTACCAGTTCTTTTGTAGAACTTTTGAGATCTGATATTGATCATTGCCATTTAGCTCAAAATATCCATCTCTTCCAGATCATCATCTGGAATGCCCTTCAAGTCCTCCATCAAGAAGCACTAGTTATCACTGCTGCCTCCTGAACTACTACCTACACCAACAAAAGCTTGTTCTGAGTTGGTAGAGAAATCAATATGCTCATCATAAGAACTTTCTGATGAAGCATATTCTGACTCCTGACTTATCAAGGCAGCATTGCCTTGAACAAAGTCATCAGCGAGCTTGCCAGAAGTGGACAACTTCCTCTTTTGCTCTATCTCTCTCTCAAAAGTGAGCAGTTTCCCATGAAGTTGGGGTGAGAGATAGAGTTTCCAGATTTGCACTGGAGCGTAGGACAATGGTATAAGTGTCCCATCTCTCAGGCAGTGATCTGAGGAACCTGTTGTTCATCTGGCTGTTGGAGTACTCTTGTTTGACCATCTTCAGCTCAGAAATCAAACAAGAGAACCGCTCAAACTGCTGGGTCAGAGTCTCACCCTTTCTATATGAGAATGTCTCATATTGTTGGGCAAGGATTTCCCTATTGTTTGCTAAGACCGAATCAGTTCCTCCAAATTATTCCTTTAGAGCAACCCATAGGTCATGAGCAGTCTCATGATGCAAAAGCCCTGAGTAAATCTCATTTGGAATAGCCATGGCTAAAATTCCATGGGCTCTAGCATCAATCTCGAACAGCTTTAGATCTTCGTCCGAATATTGTTCAGGTTTCTTTGGAACCTGTTCATTAGATTCAGGGACGCTCACCATAGGCTTGTATGGTCCATGCACCACTGACTTCCAACAACCAGCACTGTTGACAGACAAGTGGTGAAGCATACGTCTTTGCCATATGTTATACTCATTTCTCACAAGCATCGGTGGCTTGGTTGAGGAACCAGTATTGTGAGGATCGTTTGTTGGTGTAGTCATCTCAGTTTTTAGTCAAACTCAAGTTTAAACAAAACAAATATAGCTCAAAACCACCAGAGAACCTCAAGTTTTTGGCCAGAAACAGCAGAATCTCTCTCTCTACAGCGAATTCTTGCAAATTGCTAATTCGATCAAACTTAGAGATCAAAAGAGCAGTTTCAAATGATCAATAGTGAAATCGATCAATGATTAACCCGCTCTGATACCATTTGTTAAGATCTAAGCCTCTAGTTTGATCAATTAGATTTTTATTTGCAGCGGATTTAGCATGAATATTAGCAATTAAAGCAAGAACATAAAGAATATTGCATGCAAACCAAATGTAGAGAGAGAGAATAATACTGCCTGAAAAGGAATAATATTCTGTTATTTCACATGTTTCGGCGTGGAATACATTCAGGTCACTGCCCTTTTATAGGCAAATGACCCATACTCTTGTCAGATTCCACTGACATTAAACAATTATTTAACTAACTACTGATAGAACACAACTACTGAAGATGTCACAACAGCTGACATCTTCTTACAAAATTCCTAAGTGTTCTACCTATTACAAGTACTGAAAGGAAACTACTGAAAAGCTACAATGACTGAAGAACAAACTCTTCAGTCGTTTACAACTACTGAACTATAATAGCTGAAGAACAAACTCTTCAGCTGTTGTACAACTACTGAAATGAAAAACATAAAACTACTGAAAAGAAAATAAACCATCACAACAACTGAAGAAGACTTTTTCAGCCGTTGTGACAAACTCTGAAACTTCAGCACTTTGGTCTTCAGACTTTGGTCTTCAGATGATTCATCAGCTGATGACTTCAGTAGTTGTCATCAGCTGATGTCTTCAGTCGTTGTCTTCAGACTTTGTGCATCAGCAGTTGTTCATCAGTTCTTCAGTTCTTCAGACTTTGATCTTCAGCACTTGTCTTCAGTACTTTGGGATCTTCAGCTGTTGTACTTCAGTTCTTTGAACTTCAGCTGTTGATTCTTCAGACTTTGTCAGAACAGCTGATGGGAGTCTTCAGCAGTTGTTGTGATGTCATGTGGGACTTAGAGGTTTTCCTGATCTTGGCTCATTGGTTCTTTTGGTCCAACAAACTATCTCCATTTAGCTAGCAAAGCTAAATTAGCATCTCTCAAGCTACCAATGCCCAATTCTCCCATATCCTTTGCGGCAATAAGTTTCTCCAAGGCAACCCATGATATCTTCTTATCCCTCCTTATAGAAACATCCTACTTATACTCTCAGGACACTTGATTATTTTAATAGAAGCTTTAAATAATAAGAAGTAATACAAGGGAATTCCCCATGAACCGCCTTTATTAGTGTAATGTGACCACCAAAAGAAAAGGTATTCCGCTTCCATATAGACAATTTGGACTTGAACTTATCAATTATGGGCGACTAAAATCTTTTTCGATTCATATTAGATCTAATCGGAACTCCCAAATATACAAATGGGAATGCACCCGTACCACACCTTAGAATTTGAGCGATGCCGACCAAATCCTCACCCGATACACCAGCACCATAAAGTTTACTCTTATGGAAGTTAACTTTCAACCCAGAAGCCAGATGAAAACAAATTAGAAAACATGACCATTCCCCTATTATTAAAGCATCATCCGCATAAAACAAGTGAGATAGCACTAGTCCCTCCTTCAGTGGAGAAATCCTATGAAATATCCCCAACTTGTTAGCCTTATTCAATATCACGTGCAATGCCTCCATCACAATGATAAATAAGAAAGGTGCTAAGGGATCCCCTTGATAGATACCCCCTAGATAACTGGAACTCCTGAGTAGGTGACCCGTTAACTAGAGCCGAAGCTCTAGCTGAAGCCAACAAGTTAAATATCCAACTTCTCCATACACACGGGAACCCCATTTGATCTAATACTGAATCAATGAATTTTCAGTTGACTGAGTCATAAGCCTTTTCAAACTTGATTTTAAAGAACATGACAGCTTTTTCGGATGCTTTTAACCATGCTGAAGTCTCACCTATAACAAGTGGCCCTTCTAGGATGCTTCTACCAGAAATGAAAGTGGTTTGTTCGGAGCTTACGATCTTTTGAATGACACTTTTCAATCTAATTGATAAAATTTTTGAGATAATCTTAGTGAGGCATCCAACCAAGCTAATCGGTCTATAATCATTGATTGATAATGGGTCACCTTTCTTAGGAATAAGGGCTATAAAGGATGAGTTACACCCACGAGTGATCGGTAACCCCACATGAAAACTATCCATAACCTTCTTCAAGTCATCTTCCACTAAATACCCAAACATTTTCAGTTACAAGTTATGGAAGATTTTTCAAAATGGGTGTTTCCAGTTACAAGTTATGAAAACTATCCATAACCTTCTCAAAATGAGTGTTTCCAGTTACAAGTTATGGCTACATTTCCAGTTACAAGTTATGAAAACTATCCATAACCTTCTTCAAGTCATCTTCCACCGAATACCAAAATGGTCTCTCATCCACAAAGAAGGAGATCAAAGATCGGGTTTGAATAAGATGAAGTCATGACATTCTATGTGTCTAACATACCAATAGGCGTTTCTAGCTACAAGTTATGGAAGATTTTTCAAAATTTTTGTAGGATCAAGGATGCTTTTATACCAAGGAATCTGGATAAAAGCAAGAAACCGTTCGCGTTTGTAAGATTCGCAGGAGTTACAGATAAAGTGGCATTCCAGGAAAGTTTGAGCTCGGTTCATATTGAAGGACAGAAGGTGGATGTAAATGTGGCCAGACATGGCCGCCCCCAATCGAAGGTAAGCGGCCCGCTATTTGTTTGCTCCAAGGTTATCAAAAGGAATGAAGTCCATGCTCATGCGCTGAAGTTGCAAGGGTTGTCATACAAAGAAGTGTTGTCGAATAAGGGTAGTGGGGAGGTATTCCGGACCATTCATCTTTGCTACAAACAAACGGATTCTTTAGTAACGTGGAGGTTATTATCCCTAGTTGGGGAAGCAAGGAATTAGATGTGTCTAGAGAATATGAGGAGGAATCTTGATTCAAAAGGACATTCGGAAGTTGAAATGAATATTTAGGAGGGCTAAGGGTCTTGCTGTGTTCCAAGGCTCTAGTCTTGCCAAAAATTTCTGGAGGAGAGCAAGTCATCATGGGTGAATTGGTTCGTATCACTACGAGTATGGAAGGAGAGTCACGGGACTACCAAAGAATCGCATGGGTGTCCATCGGGGGTTACTACCACATCTGTGGGATAATGAAGTTATGTCGGAAATTGGTTCTAAGTTCGGTAAAATTGTAATACCGGCAGATGTCTTGGTTCGGGACACTAACATATCTTTGGTGAAAGTGGGTTTGCTGATAGATACGGGTGAATGACTAAATGAAAGATTATTAGAAAATTGGAATAAAGAGTGGTTTCAATTTTGATTAGACTCCCTAAGCATTGGATTTACAAATTTGAGATCATCGTTGATTTCTCATAGAAGACTCACTTTAGAAGAACTGTACAAGACCCTAGACGAAGATAATGACTTTGAGGAATAGACAATAATGACCCTAAGGCCTTTTCCTATGATTTTGTTAGACACATGTCGAGTTGTAATACAATTTCGTGGAAACCAATGGCTCATTTTCATTAATTACATAGTTCCTATTGTGTTTATTGATATTCAGTTGTCTAATGATAAAATTCTAAGAAAATAAATTCACAGGCTCGAATTGAAATAATCAAACAATCAGAATGTGGAAAATAAATCGATTCTAATGATAAAATTCTATGAAAATGAAAGAGCAGTAGTCCGAACACCAATAGAGATTATGTGATATAAGGCACGAACTGTAATACAATGATTTTTTTTAATCCTAGCGTTGACTATGAGAAAACATAGTCCACAATAGTGGATATGATAACACTATCATAATCATCAGCCACACAATCTAATAAGTACTTCAGATGAAATATAGATTTCATCGTTATAAACTTATATGAGATACTTGTAAGTAACGTCTACATGAAAATATTTTAAGGGTTAAGATTGCCTGAAGCATTAAAATTAGTAGCTCGAGATATGAATGTCTGATATTTATATAGTCTTTAATAAGCTGATCGTATTGGATACAAACGACTCAATAAATAACTTGAGGTATAAGTTTGATAGAATGATAGTTAATATGCTTTGCATGACTTAACTATTCTCGATCTATAGTTCGAGTATAAGTATTATGGATTAGTCTATCAGCTCACACCTAGAAGATGTTAGCACATTTTATATTAATATTGTTAATATGCTAAGCACACCTATGGATTTACGATTACTACATACACAAGGATCCTTACCATCCTCATGCGGAGGGCAAAGAAGTACGTGGTGTAGAAGTTCCATAATTAAGTGTGATCGGTGCACCGGTGTCTCTAGTAATTATCATGAGACATGGTATTGTATTTATTAGCACACGTTCAAGTGAAATATTTACTTCTAATCCAAAACATTGCACTCTTTTTCCTTTACTAAGTTTATGTCCCACTAGGGTTTCTTAGGAAAGTTTTTAATGATACAATGTAACTGATCTAGTTGAATCCATTTATTTTATAGGTCCTGAAGTACCGATTTAATATTATCCTGAAGCATGTTGTTAATTATGTATGATACGCTGACATAAACTTAATTTCTTTTCAAACCCGGAATCACCCTGACATTCTTCAGGTTCCATGTAATTCCCAGTGGAGTCATCAAATCACCCATGCCCATTACATCAAGCATTCTGCCATCAACAATGCATACTTTCCCAAAGTCACCTGTTTTAAGATTCACCATCATTTCATCGCTGTGTACGACATGAAACAAAGAACCAGAATCCATGATCCAAGTATCCACACTGTTTTCAGCCTCAAGAATTAACATGTCACTATCATTGACATCCTCAGCAGCAGTGTTCAGACTTTTCTTTGAACATTGACTCTTAACATGTTCATCCTCGTTGCAGATCCAACACCTCATATTTTTAGTCCGAGTTGAACTCTTTTCCCGACTCCCACAACCTAGGCTATTTTCCCTTCCCCTGCCAACATGTAACATCTCAGATAACGATCCAACATTTGCACTTTTCAGACATGTGTCTTCACTTGTCATAATGTCTCGGATCTTTTCAAATGTCATTTCGTTAGCCCTTATAGAACTTGTAACAACAGTCACTATCCCGGACCAACTATCAGGCAATGAAGATAGCAACATCATGGGTGAGTCTCATTATCAAATTTTATTCCCACATATATTCTAATCTGGATAGAATAGAATTTGATCATTAATATGGGAGGTGATTGAACTTCCTTCTTTCATTCTCGTCATGAACAGTTCCCTCATTAAGAACACATTGTTAGCTTAAGATAGCTTTTCGTACATATTTGACAGGAGCCAACATCATACCACTTACGGTGGTTTCTTTCATGATGTTGAAAGCAACGCTCTTCGTCAAAGATAACATAATAGTCGCTCTTACTTTCTTGTTCTTGGAATCCTAAGCTATTTCTTCAGCTTTCTCCATCCTCTCCGGTTTCTTTTCTAGTGCCATATCCAAATCCTTTTGACAAAATAATGCTCCTATTTTCATTTTCCACTGACCAAATTAGTGCCATTAAACTTTTCGATCATAGTCAACCTGTGTTCAGCCATAATAGCAAAACAGAGACAAAAACAAAAGAAACAAGCACGCTGAACAGTTGATAACCAGTTAATCAGAAGGATAAACATACCAGTTCTGGTACTTCCAAGCCGAAACCCTAGGCGGCGGCAGATTCCTAGGCGACAGGGACCGATGTGAACCTTTCATTCATCCTTGTGTTCACCAAAGAGAAAAAAACTATATGGGTGTCTTCATATAAATTATGATAGAAGAGGATAAATTGTGACAGCTTTCAAGTTATTTAAAAGAAAATGAAGTTGAGAAGGGTTTAAGACTGAACTTGAAGGTGTAGCGGAAGAGGATACAGAACGAAATATAACATCACTACTAGCTATTACTAAACTTGAATTCTAAGTCCATGTTAAACTAGCAGCTAATGTTATGTATGTTTGATTATACAATGGTACACATATGTTATATGAATTCCGATTTTATTGTTTGTATTGAAAGGGTGTTTAAATACTTATTAGTTGTCAAACATTTTTCTTAACATGTTACTAAAGTCGAATAATGAAGGTATAGTTTGGCTACATATTTTAAAAACCAAGGCAGGATGGGAAATTGGTGAATGACCTAACAAACAAGTTTATTTGCTTATCTAATTTAACATTCAAGGTTTGCTAAAACTTTTGATATATTACATTCTTCTTTTATTGTCAACATGTTTATCTATACTTGTTTGGTCATTAGCAAATTGTTTTGTAAAGTAAACGTTTCACTCGTCGCAAAGCTCCAGGCTTCTTACGAGTTAAATTATAGGAATGAGAACGACCGAAATCTAAACGCTCGGATTAAAGAAAGAATTAAAAAGGACTAAACATGCTATTATACAAATAATATGAGGGGAGAAAAGGAAGGTTGTTATCCTCTCCGTAGGATAAGATGCAATGCGATACGATGCATTTGGGTAGGGCTTCTTCACCTTCACCATAACATAACATATCAATTATCAATTATCATAACATAACATCAATTATCATATCATATCATAGCATTGTCTATCATCGATGGCTCAATCGGTAGCAACACCTTCTCTGTCTCTTATCTGCGGCAACAGCTTCTCACCGTTGAAATCCAAATCTGCTTCCAATTCTGTGTCTTTCAATCCCCCAAGGTAACATTAACAACAAGAGCGCTTGAAATCCTCAATGAATTGAATTGAATTTGTTTGCAGGTTGGGGGATTGAGCATACGATGTGCTCGTGTGGGAGGAGTGGAGATACCTAACAAGAGGGTTCAGTATTCGCTTCAGTACATTCATGGAATTGGCCGTACCAGAGCGCTTGAAATCCTCAATGACCTCAAGATGGAGAACAAAATCACCAAAGATCTCACTGAAGATGAGCTTATTCTTCTTCGTGAGCAAGTCTCCAAATACATGATTGAAGGAGACCTTGTACGTTCATCTTGATCATCTTTTTTGCCTATTATTCCGATTTTTTAAATTGGTACTTTAGGGTTTTACTATCTAATCATACACTCTTTCAATATAGTCCTCAAATTTCAAGTTAGCAAAATGTCACTTGCTCTTAGAGTTTGAACCATTTCTATTAGTTGAAAGAGGATCTATTAAGTGTAAGTTATGATATCAAAATGGAAAACATATTCACAAAGTCTGAAAAAAGGGAAAAACATGACTCATGTTTTGAATTAAAGTTTCATGTTTTCAAGTTGGAGAATAGAAGACGACTCATGGTTTTACAGTTGTATCATTTGGGAAAAACTACATGTTCTTTTGGTTTATTTTGTTTCTCTGTTTTTTTTTTTAAATCTTGTTTATCATACTGTCATGATGTACAAACAGGACTTGGGTGGCTCTAAATCTTGGGTGGCTCTAAATCTTAAAGTAAATAGTTATGTGTACAAACATGTACAATCTACTCCTTGATTTAACCATACGATGAGGTTTCGTTTGAAATGTAACTTTATGATCAGATTAACATGCTTTGTTTTGATTTGACAGAGGCGATTCAATGCGCTTGCAATCAGGAGGTTAAAAGAAATTCAGTGCTACAGAGGCATACGCCACATTCAGGGGCTGCCTTGTAGAGGACAGCGCACGAAGAACAATTGCAGGACATTGAAGGGCAAGAAGGTTGCAATTGCTGGCAAAAAGAAGGCCCCTCGTTAGGCTCGCTCTCGGTTTGTTTACTTCTTTTAAACTCTTGTTTAATGTAGATCATCAACCATTATCTTTGTTGAAATTTGACTCCATTTTGGGTTTAATGATTCAAATTATAATTGCACTGCAACTTGCTTGTTATATTACCATTCAAACTTCACTAAATGTGTGTATTTGCATCGACCATGTAGACCATGTAGGCTTGTCGGTTGGTTTGGCCAGTTTGAAATACATGTTTTGAAACCAATATCACCATTTTAGCTTTTTTGAAAGCCCAGACCTTTCATACTAAGTAAGTTGTAATAGCAACGATAATAAGATTGTAAGGTTTATAAGATCTTCAGGCATACTTAAGGAGCAAAAAAACAGTTTCATCTTACTACAAACTAATTACACTGCGTGAAAAATTGAGAATGGTTCAAACTATCAAATCGTTAAGACCATCAACGCCAAACCGTCGGTTTTCACAAAAATCATGGACAAATCGAACTGGTGAACACTGCTAATGTCGAATAGTTGGACTAAATTGGTAAGAGAATAGATAACAATTGAATTGTAATAAAGTACATACTTTAGGGGGCATAGATGAAAAATCCTTCCACCACACTACAACCACGACCCCATTTCAACCCCCTTTCAAAATATTACAAGTTCAGTTCGTTTTATATTAGATAGATATATCAACACCTCATAGTCGGTTGATAAAAAAGTAACATAATGCGGTATACTCACCCTACACCCGTTGCATATCAACACCTCAAAGTCGGCTAATGATGTAAACTACTTATATGGTCAAAACACTAATTAGAAGGTTGAAATCAATCGTCAGCTCCATCAATCTAAAACTTTTGCAACCTAAAACTGTCAATCTCCACATCCTTATCTGAAACACTTGACTCGTTGGAGGTAGATTTCAGGTGACGATAAATATTAGACATTAAAAATGGACCTACTAAAGGTTGGGAGGTGGTAGAGAAGAAAAATGGATCACAGTTAGCCTCATTTTATCAAAAAACTAACAGGGGTTAACTCTCAGTTAGTATCAGATTATTGGAGGAAATAAAAGACTAGAATTCCTTTAAGCAGTGAAATTCCTTCAAGCTGTGAAATTGTTAAATGAATGACTTGCTAAAAATATGATATTTATTGGTGGTTTTACAAAAAGAAAGTAAAAAATTATGTAATCTTAAATCAAGTTTCTTACTATTACTATCATCTTTTTAGTATCATTCTATAATGACCCCCCTCCACATCCTTATCTGAACCACTTGACTCGTTAGAGGTAGATTTCAGGTGACGATAAAGGTTAGACATTAAAAATGGACTTACTAAAGGTTGGGAGGTGGTAGAGAAGAAAAATGGATCATAGTTAGCCTCATTTTATCAAAAAAAACTAACAGGGGTTAACTCTCAGTTAGTATCAGATCATTGGAGGAAATAAAAGACTAGTATTCCTTCAAGCAGTGAAATTCCTTCAAGCTGTGAAATTATTAAATGAATGACTTGCTAAGAATATGATATTTATTGGTGGTTTTACAATAAGAAAGTAAAAAATTATGTAATCTTAAATCAAGTTTCTTACTATTACTATAATCTTTTTAGTATCATTCTATAACGACCCCCCCCCCCCCCCCCCCCGAATCTTAATTTTCTTAATGCAATTTAAAACAAATCAAATGTTCAACGAACTTATCATGAACTATATGGCATGAAGTTCATTTACGCCAGTTCATTTGTTAAATGAACAAACACAAACAAGAAATTCTCGTCTGAATAGTTAAATGGGTGAATACTAATACAGGTCTAATTCGTCCACCAATACAAGGAGCTTGGTCTATCGAGTGCATAATCCTCCTAGTAACCTAATTTACAATGTTCATAACTATAATAATTTAAGGATATGATGTTTGTTAGTACTTTTACGATGAGATTGAGAGCTCTCTAAATATATTTCTTATTATTGTATTCTATTCTAGGATCAATAATTGTACTTGAGTTTATTTGCATTCGAAATCTTCATGGAGTTATGCTTTTGTATGTACACAAGTATGGTAGTAATTAGATTTGAATTTGTGTTGCTTATAATTATGATAGTAAGTTATTTTGGATGGAAGTATTACTAATTGCGATAACATGAGTTAAACATTAGAAGGGTAATAATAATCGATTTTTAATAACCGGCATCAATTGTGTTAGTACTCGCAGCATTAATAATCATACTATTTATACTTATTTATCGTAGAAATTTTGAGCGTTCAAGTAGTACTAATGGTATTATTATCAATCGAGGCATCGTATCTGGAGTATGGTATTAGTATTATTAACCGAAGTATTATTACTATTTACTAGTAAAAGTAAGGGTAATAATGAAATAAGATGGTATTAATAGTAAAATCATATAACCAGTACTAGTAATTCTATTAATATTAATGATAGCAATAATTAGTCGCAATAACATTTTAGTAGTTTTATCATTTATAATTAGTACTCGTGATGATAATAATTTTGTTAATAGAAGCTTTACATAGTAGTTTTATAAACAGTAGTTACGGTGATAATTAAAATTAATGCTAGAAACAACATAGGTAGTCCTCATACTTCATTTTTATTTTAAGAGGAATCGTAACATATTAGTAGTTATGCTTGATAATATAAAACAATAATATCCCTGATAATGGTAATACAATGCTAGTCATAATCTTATTGAGATCATACCGATACATTCTTAATATTTTACTATTTTACGCTACTTTTACTATTATTTATAAAGACTAACAGATTTATCAAGTTTGACAAATATTTTATATTAATTATTACATTATTATTAAGTGTTATTGGATTTTAATAATCCCAACTTTTATTTATTGGCCGGGATCAATCACAACTCATGAAATATTTAAATACACTCCCAACTTTGAGCTTATTTTCCCCAACAATCCATTACTAACTGAGAGATAACACATGTTATTTTTTTTATGAAATGAGGCTAACTTTGAGTCATTTTTCAACTTCGCCGCGCCCAACCTCTATTAGGTCCGCTTTTCGGTGTCTAGCCTCCATTGTCACCTAAAATCGACCTTAAATTAGTCAAGTTGTTCAGATCAGGAATTGAAGATTGACGGGTTTTAAGGATGAAAAAGTTTCAAATTGACGGTCCTGATTGTTGATTTCAACTTTCTGCGTAGTGTTTTGGCCATATAAGTAATCAATATCATCAAAAACTAACGGTGTTAAATCTCAGTTAGTTAGGGATCGTTGGAGAAAAAATAAGCTCAAAGTCGGGAGTGTTTTTAATCATTTAATGAGTTGAGATTAATCTCGGTCAATAAATAAAATTTACATTATTTGGGTTCTAATGGGGACACCGCAGGAATTTTGGGGGGAGGCCAGGCCTAAAGGTCACGGTTAGGCCTAATGGTCACACAACTGTCATGGTTTGCCCTAACCGTGACCTTTAGGGTACCAGTTACGAGGCACTCTGTTGATGTACCAGGTACAACTTTAAGGTACGAGGTACCAGGCCAAACCTAAAGGTCACGGTTAGGTCTAACGGTCACACCACCGTCACGGTTTGCCCTAACCGTGACCTTTAGGGTACCAGGTACTCTGTTGATGTTGACAAAAGGCTTGATATTGATAAAAGGACCCGGATTCTCACGTCAACTACTTTGAACCGTCACGGTTAGGCCAAACCGTGATGGTTTGTCGCCAAGATTTTCACAATAAATACCCTCCATGATTTCATTCAACAACCATTACCGTCTTTCAATTTTTTGAACTATTTTTATCTTCATTTTTTCAACAAAAATATCCTTCTGATTTTCAACATAAATAGCCTTTGTCTGTCCAAAAACACGTTAATTTGAAAACAATATCGGGTTTTGGAGATCATTATCAAAAGCCGAAACTTCCAGATTTGAATGAGGAGTCACATATCGAAGATTCGAACCAGGTTGAAGTAGTATTTGTTTTATTATGACTTCTTATTTGAAATATCTAACCATTATCTTTTTTAGGAATATTACGTAAATGGGAGTCACGCTCCGTGGGGGGAGGAGGAAACAAACCTGTCGAACACATTTGCTGAAGTGGCGTACAACTCGTTATTTGAACCGACGGGTTACGGTGAAGGGTACAGACATCCCCCTTACAATTCTTACGGACATGCCTTGAAAACGTACCACTCACTAACAGAGATGGATTACGGACATCCCCCGTACCAGTCAGAACTAAAAATTACACACGTGTCGGATACTTTTCATGGGAATGACACAGATGAGAGTGACGGTTCGGTTTACCTCAAAGAAAACCATAGGGGCACCGCGGAGCACGATGGGGATGTGGATTGGATCAGAAAGGCTACGGTCTCTTATAAAACCGATAAAGTACGAAGAGTTTTCATTCTTTTGTTTATTTTATTTATTTATTTGTTTTATATATTGTTTTTTATGTCTAGCTTTATAACTTTTTCAGTATTTTGATTCTCGTGAGGACTTGGAGAAGTGGGCCAAAATGAGAGGACGCGAGCATGGGTGCGTCATTGTGGTGGGTCGGTCATGAAAAAAGGATGTGGAACTATTATGCAATCGTAATGGTGAACCTAAATTCACTGACACAAGTAGGCGTACTGGGAGCATAAAGAAAGGATGCCCCTTTAAACTCGTAGGGAAGTACATAGGAAAGAGTGACAGTCGGATGTTAGAGGTGAGAAACGAGACGCACAACCACGATCCTGTTGTGTTCGAGGAGGGCCACGCGCATCTTAGGAAGATGACCGCCGAAGAAATTGATCTTGTCGAGAAGTTACACAGGCAGCACGTGCGGCCACGACACATCCATTCAGCCGTAAGGGAGAGCAGTTTCCCCACAGCGTTTGTGTTGTTCAGGACATATATAATCTGAGGTCAAAGTTTAGGGTTGAGGGGAGAAAAGGCATGACACCCATGCACGAACTTGAAAACCTGCTACAATATAAAGAGTTCGTGTATAAAACACGGACGAATGCAGCTACTAAGACCGTGGAAGATGTTTTCTTTTGTCATCCTACTTCGTTCAAAATGTGGCGCGCATTCCCGCACTTGATGTTGATAGACACGAGGTACAAGACCAACATGTACAACATTCCGTTTGTTCAGGTTATTGGCATTACGTCGACGTCAAAGTCGTTTTGTATTGCGCACGCATTTATATCGAGGGAACGACATGACAACTTCACATGGGTCTTGGAGCGGATTAGAGATATGCTCGATAGGTGTGTGGAGTCCCGCGTTATTGTCACAGACAGGGACCTGGCCCTGATAAGCGCATGTGACACAGTGTTCCCGAGTGCTACTAAAAACCTATGCAGGTGGCACATTAGGGAGAATACCAAAAGACGGTGGAACATCCTTTTCAAAACCGACATGTGAAAGGATTTTCCATACTGGTGGAAGACCCTGTGTTCGTCTCCCACAGAGGCATTGTACGATTACAATTGCACAAAGATAGAAGAAAAGTTAAATGAAGATGGTAAACATGGTAAGAACTTTATAGTTATTGTTACTCTAAAAATCTATTTGTTCATTTTATAAATTTATTATTTCTTTCAGAGGTATGGGAATATAAACAAACAAACAAACAAACCCAGTATATCCCACTCAAGAGCAGGGTCTGGGGAGGGTAGGTGTAGGCGAGTCTTTCCTCTATCTTGTTAGGTAGAGAGACCGCTTCCAATGAGACCCCCGACTCGATAGCAAAAGCCATACTGGTAGCAAGACAACATACAATAGATCATACAACATATAGCATACAGTATACAAAAAGCCATATCGATAGCAGTACATCATACAATAAATCATATAACACATAGCCTACAGTACACAATAAATCATACAACACATAGCGTACATATATCCTAGGTGCATGTAGAATCACCGATAAAGGGCAGATATGGGCTACTTAGACATCAGGCCCCGCAACCAGACTTCAAATACCCTTCCTGCCTATAGGTCACATTAGAAGTCCTTAATTTTAATTCTACGCCTCCACTCAGTCCTATCCTCGATCATGTGCTCAGAGAGGTGCAGGTGTATCATATCTCGCCTAATTACCTCATCCCAAGTCAATCTAGGTCTTCCTCTACTCCTCCTACCCTCTAAGATGATGTTCTCTACTGCTCTAACTGGTGCCGCCATTGGTCTCCTCTGACATGTCCAAACCATCTTAATCTTCCCTCTCGTATTTTATCTGCGATACAGGCCACTTCTACTTCTAGCTTCTGTCGATACATTCGCATTTCGCTACCTCTATTTGTTTCTCGTGCGATTTCTTTATGGCCCAGCAGTCTGTTCCATATAGCATAGCTAGACGTACTGCCACTCGATATAGCTTTCCCTTTAGTTTTGCTGGAAACCTCTTATCACATAGGATCCCAGATGCTACTCTCCACTTGCACCATCCTGCTTGAACACGGTGCGCTACATCGCTGTGTATCTCTCCGTCCTCCTGCAAGTACGAGCCCAGGTATTTGAACCTAGACGTTTGTGGGACCGCCATACCCTGAATACTGATTTGGATGTCCTCTTTTGCCTCGCCACTAAAGTTACAATGCATGCATTCTGTCTTTGAGCGACTTATCCTTAAACCTTTGCGCTCTAGTGCCGCTCTCCACTGTTCTAGCTTGTCGTTTAGCACCCTTTTAGATTCCGATATTAAGACAATATCATCCGCAAAGAGCATGCACCACGGAGCTGGCTGCTGTATAGACTTGGTCATCTCATCCAACACTACTGTGAAGGAAATGGGCTCAGTGCCGATCCTTGGTGGAGTCCCACTTCCACTGTGAATGAGTCTGTGTCTCCGATCGGGGCTCGCACACACGTTTTTGCCCCATCATACATATCCTTGATTATTTTGATATACCTCTCTGGTACCCTTCTAAGTCGTAGACTTTCCCAAATTAGTTGACGCGGAATGCTGTCATAGGCCTTTTCTAGGTCGATGAATACCATATGGAGGTCCCTTTTCTTTTCTCTGTATTTCTCCATTATCCTCCTTATGGCGTGTATTGCTTCTGTCGTAGAGCGTCCTGGCATAAATCCAAATTGGTTTGACGCTATCTGAGTTTCTCGTTTAATTCTCGTGTCAATAACTCTTTCCGATAATTTCATCGTGTGACTCAATAGCTTTATTCCCCTGTAATTTTCGCAACTTTGTACATCTCCTTTTTTCTTATATATAGGGACTATAACACTGGTTCTCCACTGGTCCGGCATCTTCCCTGTCGTAAAGATAGTGTTGAATAAATTTGTTAGCCATTTGAGCCCCTCATCTCCCAGGCATTTCCACACTTCAATCGGTATGTTGTCTGGCCCCACCGCTTTAGCCCTTCCCATTTTCTTCATAGCTCTCGTAACTTCGTCTACTGTGATGCTTCTACAATAGCAATTGTTTGTGTTGTGTTGTTTGGGTTGTATTATCTATCTCAGCTTGTTGATTTGGGTTCTTTATGTTGTAAAGGTTATCGAAGTAAGTTTTCCATCTCCCCTTGATGTCCTTGTCGTTCACCAAAACTTTCCATCCGCTGCCTTTATAAACTTCACAATTCTCAGGTCTTGTCTTCTGCTGTCTCTTGCCTTGGCTAACTTAAACATGTCATGCTCTCCTTCTTTCGTCTCTAGTCGTTTATACATCATCTCATACGCCGCGTTCTTTGCCTCTGACACCGATTTCTTCGCCTCTCTCTTAGCCTCCTTGTATTTATCCTTTTAGCTCTGGGCGTTCTTCCTCATTGTTACAGCGTATAAGCACTCTGAAACTTTGTTGTTTATTCGTATCTTCTCCTGTAGATTTTCGTTCCACCACCAAGATTCCTTATGGTCGACTGTCCTCTTTGTTGTAACTCCAAGCGTTTCTTTAGCTGCTTGGATGAGCGTATTTGCCATGGCCTCCCACTTTTGGCTTGCGTCTTCCCGTGGTCCAGGATGGTTCATTGGTATGACCTTATCTCTAAAAATGGTAATGTTTTCGTCCTTGAGCTGGCTCCATTTGATCGTATGTCTAATTCTCTTGTTTTGTTGGACAATTGGTCTCTTCACGCGTATATCCGCCACTAACATATGATGTTGTGTCACAACTGTCTCCCTGGGATTGTCTTACAGTCCTTCCACGAGCTACGATCTTCTCTCCTCGTCAACAAATAGTCTATCTGCATGTGTCTCCCGCCGCTGCTAAACATGATTAGATGCGATTCTCTTTTCTTAAAAAACGAATTTATGATTCCTAAGTCATGCGCTACTGCAAAGTCAAGAACCTCCTTACCGCCTTCATTCCTAAGGCCATACCCGAAGTCTCCATGCACCAACTGGAAGTGGTCATTATCCTTACCGATATGCCCATTAAAATCTCCTCCTATGCATATTTTTTCGTCTCTAGGTATGTCACCCATAACGTGATCTAAACTCTCCCAGAACTTTTTTCTTTCTGTTTCTCCTAGTCCAACATGTGGAGCATATAACGTACTACTACTACTGCCACTACTTCATCCCCTATTACTATTCTTAACAGCATAATTCTATCATCGTATCTTCTTACCTCCACTACATTATCTTGGAGTTCCTTAGCAACTAGAAAACCTACTCCATTTTTCGTTCCGTCAGACCCTAAATACCATAGTTTGTAACTATTGCACTCTGTTGCTCTCCCACCCCGCCATCTAGTCTCCTGGAGACATGCTATCTGGACCCTACGTTTCCTTAGCACATCAATTAACTCTAGTAACTTACTAGTTAGGGTTCCTACATTCCACGATGTCACTCTTAATCTAAAATCCTTTTTCCTTGTATTCGCACCTCTCGTCACCGAACATGATCTCGGGGCAGCATAATGACACCTGCTGTCTATATTACCGCACTAACACCTTAAACAACCGCTAAAGACAGGGCAACAAAACAAAGGTGAACAAACACAAGCCAAACAATGCTTTAAACGGCACAACACAGGTAATAGCGAAATAGAATCAACAGAAGCACCTAAAATTAATCAAAGTGTGAATGCACGCACACAAGAAATATCAGTCAAATGATGCACCACTATAGTCAGAGGACAACAGAAATATATAACACAGAGAACGCAGGTAACAAAAAGAATGTATGGGAATATATTTGGAATAATTGGTTGGTGCCCGTACAAAGAGAAAATTGTTACTTGTTGGATGTATGACCGTCTTTACTTTCGTGAATTTACAACTAATAGGGTTGAGGCCAAAATGGAACTTCAAGAGTTACCTCACCAGGGACAAATAATATGTTGTACACACTTGTCGGATATGTTTGTGACCTCGTGCGTGGCCAGGAGATTGAAATTCGTAAAACATTCGAGGTGTCCCGTGTAAAGATAAAAAAAAACCATCGACTGTAATTGTTTTCAAAATTGCATTATAAGTATCCATTTTTTGTATTAGCCTCCTTGAATCAGAGTGGAAGAAAATGAAAATGATTCAGGAGTCTGGGTTCATAGGACACCAGTTGTCCACATCCATGGGCTTGCCATGTGCTTGCCATTTGGAGATATACTTCCGGGAAGGTTTTATATAATTGAAATACATTTTTTACTATTGTCACACGGTTGAATATTTTTCACTAATATTTAACCTTTAAATCCACGCATAAGTATTCCACTTGATGCGGTAGATCCACACTGGAGGAAGCTTGATTTCGAGCCAGCGTACGTCGCGCCGCCTGAACCCGACAACGATGAGAAATTTGATGACTTGAAACAAAAGGTCATGTCGTCTCCTAATCCTCAAGTAAAAAATTGTTTAAGAAAATTGTACGACTCTTTGTTATCAAGCAAGTCAAAACTTAAAGAGCCTGAGGTGCGTCATGACGGATGTGGTCGTCCAAATATTAAGGAGCAACAAAAAAGAGCGGACTCTAATACATCACAGTATGAGACTGCTAGACACAGCTCATATACTTCCCTACAACAAACTATGCCTTATCCGGCGAGGCATAGCTCCTATACCCATCAGTTTTAAAATGCCCAATGACCATTCTAATCAGGCAAAGGCTGCTTCAAATGTACCGATTACGGGAGCTAGCCCTAGGGTTTCCTTTACTATTGAAACCAAGGACGTGTTGAAAGTTATGAAGTATAAGGATCAGCTGCCCCAATGGATTCAGCGGTACGTTTTGAGTATAAAAGATATGCGGCCTGATGGTAACTGTTTTCAGGTGATCGCAATGGCTTTAAGAAGAAGAAAAAAGAATGGGAGTGGGTTAGGCGACAAATGTTGTCGGAGATAGACAGAACATGTGGTATTGGCGGAGAAATTTGAATCGCGAGATGCCTGGCTATTATGATTCTGTTCGTAATAGCTTAAATTGTTTTGACACGACTCAACCCGCACCCGATACCCATTGGCTAACTTTTCCGGCCGATGGACTCGTAATTGCGGAAACATTCACTTGTATTGTCCATTTTATTTCTTCATTTGGCAGCCAGACATGGTTCCCGCTAAGAACAGCCCCAGAACCATTATTTACCTATCTAGTTGTAGCACTTGCTAATATTAACCAAGATCACTTTATTTGCATACAACTTGAAGGGGATTACCCAATGCCTAATGTGGGCTATCATTGGTCAAGATTTGCATACAACAAGCACTAGAATAGCAAAATGTGTACCAAAATCGTATAAACAATTACGTCAGAATAATAGATCGTCAAAGAGGCACTAACCCCAAACACTCCCCACAGTTATATGTTAGGCTAAGTCTACGTATTAATGTATCTTTTTGTATCATTGTATTTATCGCAGTTTATATATGTTTGTTATAGTAAATTCGTTCTAACTATAATAATAATAATAATAATAAATAATAATAATAATAATATAATAAAATAATAATATAATAATATGATGATGATGATGATGATGATGATGATGATGACGATGATGATGATGATGATGATGATAATAGTAATAATAATAATAATAATCATAATAATACTAGAAATAACAGTAATAATAAACAAACAAACAACAAACATACCTAGTATATCCACTCAAGAGTAGGGTCTAGGAGGGGTAGTTGGTGACGAGTCTTTTCTCTATCTTGGGGGATAGAGACACCGTTTCCAAAGAGACCGCTGACTCAATAACTAAAGCAATAGCAATAGCAAGTAATAGCAAGCATCTTATATATCATACAACACATAGGTAAATACACGTAAAGATTTAGAAAGTGCATACAACAAAATACATGGCATGTTTCATCTAGAAAGGGCTTCATTTATCTTCCCTATCCACAAATCCCACTAAAGTCCTTACTTTTAATTCTACGCCTCCACTCACTCCTATCCTCGATCATGTGCTCAGAGAGGTGCAAGTCTACCATATCCCGCCTAATTATCTCTTCCCACATCAACCTAGGTCTTCCTCTACCCCTTCTACCCTCTATGCTGATGTTATCTACTGCTCTAACGGGTACTGCCATGGGTCTCCTCTTCACGTGCCCAAACTATCTTAATCTTCCCTCTCGAATTTTATTTGTGATACAAGCCACCTATAGCTTCTGTTAAAGCACGTCGTTTCTTATCCTATCCAGTCTTGTGTGTCCACACATCCACATCAGCATTCGCATTTCCGTGATCTCTATTTGTCTCGTGCGATTTCTTTATGGCCAGCAGTCTGTTCCTTATAACGTAGCTGGGCATCCTGTCACTCTATATAGTTTTCCTTTTATTTTTACTGGAAACCTCTTATCACACAAAATCCCTGATGCTGCTCTCCACTTGCACCATCCTGATTGAACACGGTGGGATACATCGCTGTGTATCTCCCCGTCTTCCTGTACGTACGAGCTTAGGTATTTAAACCTAGATGTCTGCGGGACCGCCATACCCTGGATGCTGATCTGGTGTCCTCTTCAACTTCGCCATTAAAGTTACAATGCATGTATTCCGTCTTAGAGCGACTTATCCTTAAGCCTTTGCGCTCTAGTGCTGCTCTCCACTGTTCTAGCCTCTCGTTAAGCACCCTTTTAGATTCTGATATTAAGACAATATCGTCCTCAAACAGCATGCACCATGGGACTGGCTCTTGCATAAACTTGGTCATCTCATCCAACACTACTGTGAAGATGAATGGGCTCAATACCGAACCTTGCTGGAGTCCCATTTCCACCGGGAAATCTCCGACTGGTGCTCGCACACATGTTTTTGTCCCGTCATACATATCCTTGATTATTTGATATACATCTCTAGCACCCTTCTAAGTCGTAGACCTTCCCAAATAAGTTGACGCGGAATACTGTCATAGGCTTTTTTCTAGGTCAATAAATACCATATGGAGGTCCCTTTTCTTTTCTCTGTATTTCTTCATTAGCCTCCTTATGACGTGTATGGCTTCTGTTGTAGAGCTTCCTGGCATATATCCAAATGGTTTATCGCTATCTGAGTTTCGCGTCTAATTCTCGCGTCAATAACTCTTTCCCATAGTTTCATCAGTGTGACTCAATAGCTTTATTCCCCTGTAGTTTGCGCAACATTGGAATCTCCTTTTTTCTTATATATGGGGACTATGACACTGCTTCTCCACTGCCCTGGCATCTTCCCGTTCTTGAAGATAGTATTGAATAAGGTGCTGTTTGTTTCTGAAGAGGTAAAACGTCTGCAGTCTGCAGACTACATCTGCAGACATCTGCAGCAGAAGAGGTGGACCAAATGTCTGCAGTCTGTAAGAAAAAGACTGTTTGTTTGTTTAACATCTGCAGAATGCTGAAATATTCTGTAATTAAACTAAATTTATTTTTTAAACTTTAAAAACAACTAATACATTAATATTAAATAAAAGTCATAGAAATACATTAAATATAAATAAAAGTCATACAACACTACAATAATATTCATAAAATCATACGATTACATTATAAATATAAGAAACCCATTATCGTCTACAATCATCGACCCATTATCGTCTACAATCATCGACCCATACATCTCAATCCAATTCCCCTGTTCATATAATAAAAGCCATTATACTAATGTAAAGCTCTTCATCCAACCGTCTGAATTCACCAAGAAGAAACCCATTATCGTCTACAATCATCGACCCATACATCTCAATCCAATTCCCCTGTTCATCTTCTTCCCTCAATCGAACACCACCACCACAATTCTCACCAACCACCGGCGATTGAAATGCTCCGATTTCCGATTTGGGGGTCTGTGATTCATCGCCGTGAGATCTTTATGCAACAAAGAATCGATCTTTGAAGGTGGAGATTCAACCTCATCGTCGGAGAGAGTGATTACTTCATGAATCGGTTGATTTGATCCCACTGAACTTTCATAGTCTTCTTCGTTGTATTCGCCGCTGATGTCGTCGGAAAAATTGATCTCGTTTAGCCCATGAATTGAATGTGAAACTGTTGTTAGGCCTCGTGACTGGACCACCGGAGGGCTGCTAGGGCTCGCGGTGGCCGGAGGTGGCTGCGGTGGCTGGAGGTGGCTGCGGTGGTCCGGCAGGAGGGTGCGGTGGGGGCGGACGGTGGGGGAGGTGGGGCGGCCGGTGGGGGAGGTGGGGGAGGTGGGGGAGGTGAGAAGAGGTTAGAAGACCTCAAAGTGGTAAGTCCACCTCTTCTCCACGCAGACGTCAGGAAGACGTTTCTTAATGAAACGTCTACCAAAATCAAACAGTCTGCGCACTCAAAACCTCTTCCCGCGTCTGCGTGCGCGCAGATGAAGAGGTGGGGAAGAGCTTTTGAAGAAAATCAAACAACACCTAAGTCTGTTAGCCATTGCAGACCCTCATCTCCCAGGCACTTCCACACTTCAATCGGTATGTTATGTGGCCCTACCGCCTTAGCCCTTCCCATTTTCTTTAGAGCTTTCATAACTTCGTCGACTGTGATGCTTCTACAATAACATGTGTTTTTGTTGCGTTGTTTGAGTTTTTTATCGATCTCAGTTTGCTGATTAGGGGTTCTTATGTTGAAAAGGTTATCGAAGTAAGTTTTCCATCTCACCTTGATATCTTTCTCCTTCAGCAAGACCTTTCCATCCGAAGCCTTTATAAACTTCACCATTCTCAAGTCCCGTCTTCTACTTTCTCTTGCCTTAGCAATCTTAAACATGTCATGCTCTCCTTCTTTCGTCTCTAATTGCTTATACATCCTCTCATACGTTGTGTTCTTTGCCTCTGACATAACCTTTTTCACCTCTCGTTTAGCTTTCTTGTATTTATCTTTTAGCTATGCTCGTTCTTCCTCATTATTACAGCGTAAAAGCTCATTAAAACTTTGTTGTTTAGTTCTTATCTTCTCCTGTACATTTTCGTCCCACCACCAGGATTCCTTATGACCTACTGTCCTTTTTTGTAACTCCAAGAGTTTCTTTAGCTGCTAAATGACTCTAGTTGCCATATCCTCCCACTTTTGGTTGTGTCTTCATGTGGCCCAGTCTAGCTCATTGGTAGGAACTTATCTCTAAAGATGGTAATCTTTTCGTTTCTCTTAGTTGGTTGGACAATTGCTCTCTTTACGCGTAGATCCGGCACCAACATATGATGTTGAGTCACTACTGTCTCGCCTGGTATTGCCTTACTGTCCTTTCACGAGCTACGATCTTCTCTCCTCATCAACAAATAGTCTATCTACGTGTGTCTCCCGCCGCTGCTAAACGTGATTAAATGCGAGTCTCTTTTCTTAAAAAATTAATTTTTATGATGCCTAGGTCATGTGCTAATGCAAAGTCAAGCAACTCCTTACCTCCGTCATTTCTAAGACCATACCCAAATCCTCCATCCACCAACGGGAAGTGATCATTGTCCTTACCGATATGCCCATTAAAATCTCCTCCTATGTATATTTTTTCTTCTCTAGGTATGTCTACCATAATGTGGTCTAAACTCTCCCAGAACTTCTTTCTTTCTGTTTCCCCTAATCCAACTTGTGGTGCATACGTATTAACTACTGCCACTATTTCATCCCCTATTACTATTTTTAACAACATAAGTCTATCATTGTATCTTCTCACCTCCACTATATTATCTTAAGTTCATAAGCAACTAGAAAACCTACTACATTTTTGTTCCATCTGACCCTGAATAACATAGTTTATAACCATTGCACTCTTTTGCTCTCCCACCCCGCCATCTAGTCTCCTGCAGACACGCTATCTGAACCCTACGTCTCTTCAGCACATCTATTAGCTCTAATAACTTACTAGTTAATGTTCCTGCACTCCACGATGCCACTCGTAACCTATAACCCTTTTTCCTTGTAGATGCACCTTTCGTCATCGAACATGATCTCGGGGCAACATAACGGTTCCTGCTATCTATTTTACTGCACTAACCCACCGTAACCAAAAACAAATATGAGACAAAGTTCACGAATACCCCCACTAGTTATGGAAAACACCTTAAAGTGGAAGTGCAACACTAGTAATGCATAATGAAATGCAGTCACTCACACGAGGTCAACAATACACAGATGACACATAATCAAACAAGAAGCAGAAATATATCAAATCACAAGCAAGTTGAAATAACATAAGAAATGGGAGATGACTCTTTCTATTTCAAACCAAATTGGTCGTACCCTTAACCCAGCCAAACAATCTAAATGAAAAGATATAAGTAAAGAAGACTAAGAGCACATATGAAAACCCGAGATGGAACGATCTCACTAAATGTGTACCCCAGTTAGTGTTCTTCGATTAGGCTCAGTCGAGGTGGGATGCGTACGAACTGCGATAGGAGTGGTATTAGTTGGCGGTGGTAAGTCGGCTGGTGCTAGAGGGTTGAGGGTGGCCGTTGGGCGGTGGCTGTTTGGCGGCAGCTGTAGTTGGTGGGTGGGTGATGTCGGCTGTGGTGGCTGTGGTAGGTGGGTGGATAGCGGTGAAGGTGAAGGTGGGGAATGGTGGAGGTGGGGAATGGTGGAGGTGGTAGCGGTGCTGGTAAGGTGAAGGAGGCCGCGGTGCTGGTAAGGTGGTTGGGTGGTTGGGTGGTCGTGGTGGTGTTGTCTGTAACGGTGGGGGGCGGTGAAGGGGATGGTGGTCGTGATGGGGAGATGAGGGTGGCGTAGAAGGTGGTGGGGGAGTTTCGAGTGGCCGGTGATGGTGGTGACGGTGGTGACGGTGGTGACGCTTAGGGCTCCAGCGAAGAAGGTGAATGGTAGTTTCAGAACCGCGAGTTACAGCAGCGCGAGTTACAGGGGAGTTGCAGCACTGCGAGTGGTGGTATAGAAGGTGAAGGGGAGTTGCAGCAGCACGAGTTACAGGTGGCCGGTGATGGTGGTTACGGCTGTGGTATGCCGACTAGGGCTCCGGCGAGTTTTTGGTGGCCAATGGTGGTGGTGATCGGTGATGGTGATGGGTAACGGTACTAAGCAAGTACCGAATAGAGGGAGAAAGCTTAGAAAGAGAGAGAGAAAGTCCAGAGAGAAAGCTTAAAGAGAGAAAGCGCAATAGTAATAGTATAATATAATAATAATAATAATATAATAATAATAATATAATAATTATTAGTATTATTATTATTATTATTATTATTATTATTATTATTATTATTATTATTATTATAATGATAATAATAGAAATAATAGAAATAATAGAAATAATAATGGTAGTAGTAGTAGTAGTAAGTATAATAATAATAATAATAATAATAATAATAATAAGCATAATAATAATAATAATAGAAAAATATTAGTAATAATAATAATAATAATAATAATAATAATAATAATAATAATAATAAATCAAATAAAGGAGGATGAACCATGACGGTTAGGCCTAACCGTCACAATTGGGGTTTATGACAAAAGGTAACGTTACCTTTAGGGTTTTTGACAAAACAACAACTGTCACGGTTTGGGCAACCGTGAAGGTTAGGTTTCCAATTATTTAAAACATTTTGTTTTCCAATCCTCTCAGCGAACCACTCCCATCCCGACCGGTTAAGACGGTAGGGCAACACGGGAGTGGCGTGGGCTCGAAACCCACTACCACCGGTTCAATAGAGGTATTATTTTTTTAAATTATTACTTAGAAATTTTTTTAAAAAATAAGACAAAAGGTGCCTAACCGTGACCTTTTGTCTTTTTAAAAAACTTCCTAAGTAATAATTTTAAGAAAATAATCCGCCAATGAACCGGTCGTAGTGGGTTTCGAGAACACGCCACTCCCATGTTGCCCTACTGTCTTAACTAGTCGGGATGGGAGTGGTTCGCTGAGAGGACTGGAAAACAAAGTTTTTAAATAGAGTAGCACCACAATGTGACATTGTGGCCTAAACATGACACCTTAGTTCACTGGTGGCGTGGTTGAATGAAAGTGTCACAGTTTTTTGACAAATGAGGTCACGTTGTGACCTAACCGTGACCGTTTAGATGTGCACAAGGTCACGGGTAGGCTAAGCGTGACATGTTAGGGTTCCCCGAACTCATATCTTAACCGTTTACTATCATTTAGGTACATCGAAACTGATAATTTTTTCATGAACATGCACACACATCAACATATATAGACAATAAGAACAATACTCTTCGTAGACGTACATACAAACATGCATACATGTATAAAACGTGACGTTTTAATGATAACCTAAACAATCTGTTCGTGAACATATCAACATATACACATTAGATTCGTAGACCTGTGTTCAAACATACATAATAAACTCTAATAATAATAATAGTAATGATAAATAATAATAATATAATAATAATAATAAAAATAATAATAATAATAATAATAATAATAATAATACTCTAATACAAACCATGACGTTTTAATCATAACCTAAACAATCTGTTCGTGACATATCAACATATATACACATTAGATTTCGTAGACCTATGTTCAAACATACATAATAAACTATAATAATAAAAATAATAATGATAAATAATAATAATAAAATAATAATAATAATAATAATAATAATAATAATAATAATAATAATAATAATAAAATAATAATAATAATAATATTAAAATAGTAATAATAATAATATAATAATAATATAATAATAATAAATAATAGTAATAATAATAATAACAACAATAATATACTTTAATATAAAAAATATTAATAATAATAATTCTAAACCCTGATAATAACGATAACGATAACGATAATGATGACAACGACGCCGCCGCCAACGCAGCCGCCAACGGCGCCGCCGAAGACGATGACGAGGACGAGGACGACGACGACGCGGAGGAGGAGGAGGAGGACGATGACAATGACGATGACAATGATGATGATAATGATAATGACAATGACGATAATGTAATAATGATAATAAAATGGAACTAAAGTGTGACGGTTTGGTCAAGCCGTCACACCTTCAGATATTTTATAATCTGATTTCCCCTCGATTAGCTCAGCTGCCCTATCTTAAAGTGTGATGGTTTGGCCAAAACCGTCACACTTTACTCATTTCCTCTCAGATTTCTTCCCGATTAGCCACCTGCCCTATCATAAAGTGTGGGTTTGGCCAAACCATCACACTTTACATTTTTTCACAGTTTTATCTCCTTCAACCGTCCAATTTCACCATTCACCTTTCACCATTCCTATTCCACCACCACTACCGCACCGTCACCGCGAGCCCTCCACGTCACAGTTTCACCACCACCGTCGCTGCACCACCACCGCTGCTGCACAACCATCTCCACACCACCACCGCCGTTGCACCACCGCCGCTGCACCACCATCTCCGCACCGCCACCGCCGCTGCACCACCACCGCCGCTGCACCACCACCGTCGCACCACCATCTCCGCACCACCACCGCTGCTGCACAACCGTCGTCGCTGCACCACCGCCGTTGCCCACCAACTACTTTTCAGTATGTAAATTTATAGCTTTAAACCATAGAGGTGAACATAGATTGATAAGTTTTTCCCATATGTGTAGCGTAGTTTCTCGACGGTTTTAATAATAATAATAATATAATAATAATCTAATAATAATAATAATAATAATAATAATAATAATAATAGTAATAGTCATATAATAATAATAATAAGAAATAATAGTAATAATAATAGTAATAATAATGATAATAATAATATGACCCTAATAATAATAATAATAATAATAATATAATAATAATAATAATATAATAATAATAATAATAATAATAATAATAGTATAGTAATAATAATAATAGTAATAAATAATAATAATATAATAATAATAATAATAATAATATAATAATAATAATAATAATAATATAAAATAATAATAATTATAGTAATAACAATAATAATAATAATAATAATAGTAATAGTAATAATAATAATAGTATAATAATAATAGTAATAATAATAATAGAAATAATAATATTAGAAATAATAATAAATAGTAATAATAATAGTAATCATAATGATAATAATAATAGGGACCCTAATAATAATAATAATAGTATTAGTAATAATATAATAGTAATAATAATAATAGTAATAATAATGATAATAGTATTAGTAATAATAATATTAGTAATATAATGATAATATAGTAATAATAATAATAATAGTAATATTATTAATATAATAATAGTAATAATAATAGTAATAGTAATAATAATATGATAATAATAATAATAATAATAATAATAATAGTAATAATAATAATAATAATAATAATAATAATAATAATAATACCGTCAACCATTAATTTATAACAATATAAATAATGATAAATACGAATTTTTTCTCAGAGATGGATGCCAACGCTGCGTTTATTCCCGGGATTGACGACTGCCCGCATCTGCAGTTCGACGAGGGGACTACATCATACTAGCGGTCAGGGCCTGGAGTACGCGCATGCCATGTCCCAGCTCCCTGTAACACCCCGAAAAGTCAAAACGAGTCATCGAGAATAATAGGCTTAATTATGGGTATTTAGTAAAGGAAGAAAAATGGATATCGGCTAATTAGGTTTATGGACAAGAGCCTAAGTGGATTGAGGCCCATAATCAGTCCTTAACCTACCCAAAGCAGCCACCCTTCTTCATTTCAACCCTAACTCCAAAAATTCATAGAGAGAGAAAGTAGAGAGAGAAAATGCAAGAAAATCAAGATTTGGAGCTTCTAAGGTCAAGGAATCAGAGATCTGGGCGTTTGGGCATCAAATCTTAAGAAAGAGTCACAATCCAGGTAAGAATTGACCTCTAAACCCTTCTGTAGATCAAACCCGGATTCTAGGGTTTTGGGTTTTGAAAAGTTGCAAAGAATCGCATAAAGGTTACATTTTTACGTATGAAAACATGTATAAAGCTTAGATTAGCCTCATGGATGATAAACTAAGAGGTTGGACGTAAAAGTTATGATTTGGGTTAAAGACGGACTGGTTCGTGATTTTTATGCGATCTGCGAAACTGTATATGCATCCAGCGAAACTGTGCACTCATCCAGCGAAACTATGAAGCGAAACTAAGGGAAGTTCCAGCGAAACTGGGGCGAAACTATAGTTTCGCTGATAAGTTCGTCGGTGCCCAGGTTGACCCTTAGATATTGAAAACTAGGAAATTCCAACGAAAGTTGGGCGCTCAAGGCAGCGAATCTGCCCAGCGAAACTGGCAGCGAAACTGGCAGCGAAACTAGCAGCGAAACTGCCAGCGAAATGGGGCGAAATTATGAAGAAAATGACGTTTTTGTGTATTAACTTTCGTGCAGCTAGAGTATTCGGACTGTAGCTTAAGTAGCTTAGGATTGAAGTTATATAGCTAAGTTCAGGTGAGTTCTAGATCCCCTTATTTAAACGTTTTTCCAGCCCGGCCCCAGCCAGGGGCGTTGCCCCTTGGACCCCACTAGGGGCTGCTGCCCTAGGACCGCTATCAGGGCTGCCGCCCCCGAACCCCCGCTGTCCGCAGGGGCGGTTACGTGTTATGATGACTAGTACTTGGTATGTTGTGTACTTAATAAGCTAAGTATTATATATATATTAAGTGAAAGATAATACTAATGAGAAGTGGAACTTAACGAAGTACCCCCGGGCCGTTGATGATGAAAAGTCTTGCAGCACTATGATAGACTTCACTTGCGTGAGTCTTATGTATGAAGATGGATCCGTATTCATAAGCGGGCTATGTGCCTGGTAGTGTGGATCAACTGTCGAGGGTGCTACATGAAGATGTGTACCGACAGGGATCGATCAAGTCGGGGGTAGCTACCATGAAAAATGTGTACCGACGGGATCGACATTCGTTGTCGATCAACATGGAGCTCTTGCTTTGTGCAATCTCGCCTATGATGAAGTGAAACATAATGAAAGAATGAAAGATAATGAACATGCTTAATGTGATGCAAGTAATGTTGTTGTATGATGTATGGTGTTTATTATATGAGGAAAAAGATATATTTTCTTATATATAAAACTAGAACTCACTCAGCGTAGTGACTTTTTATGCATAATAGTGGACAGGTAGGCGCTGATGCTGAGGATGGCACCACGAAGCTACTTGGGGAGATATGGATGGCATTCCTGTTAATGAAGTCTTATGTAATTAATGAACAAGGAATATTTTGTTTACTTTAAGGACAAATTATGAGTACAATGGGGTTTTTAAGTTTTAAATGAATGTTTAATTATTTTCCGCTGCAATGTTTGTTATAAACTGATTTTATGCTATGAATTGCCAACTGTGAGGTTTCCCGGGAACGGGCCTACACTCCCACTGCCTACGATTCCTGTGTGCGATACCATGAGCTAGTGCCATGGTGCCCGAGCTGTTGATGGAACCCACTCAAGTTTGCAGGGGCTGAGGTCTAGGTTCAGGTTGCTCCGAGCAGGTTGGGGAGGGGAGGATCAGCCGATTCTTCCGCCGCATGACCAGGACCCGCCCCAGCATCCTCAGCGTGTACCATATCGTCTATTGCTGCTCACTTATAGATATGCTTCAAGACAACGAGCCAGGGTCACGAGGCTGGAGGATATGATGGACTGGGTCATCCAGCATATGCTTGCAGACTATGCGTCTTAGGTACGCCGTTGTTGTCACCGCCACCCAGGCGGTTAGGCCATGACGTGCTAGCACCTCTGGTGCGGGCGGGTCAGTCAGGACATGATGCAACATGTAGGTTAGATAGATATTATTTGCATTTGTTTCTTTTTGTAGTACAAACTCGTTGTATTTATATATTGTAAGGCCCACCTCTCAGGGAAGCCTCACAGTTGGCTATTCCAGCAAACATAGATTTAAAGCAATCATTTACTCATATGTGTATAAATATATATTGCAGCGGAAAATATACTGTAATTCAACCATACAAAGTAGTTAAATAAATTATAAACATTGTCTTAAAACATCAAAACTATTTATATGTTCTTTTAAGCTTTTCTTTATCGGGGGCCAGTCTTAAGTGCCAAGAAGCTTCCATCCATGCTCACATCCCATAAGCTCTAACTCTACCTGTCAACTGATATGCATACAAAAGTCAGCTTCGCTGAGTGAATTCTAGGTTTACTTGCTAAATAACTTGCGTAAGAGATATTAGCTTTATCAGTTGAAAACAATCATTGTCTATCAAAATATAAATACACACGGCTATCACTTTATCATTACTTTATCTTTATTGTTATTATTACTCTTCTTTATCCGTCAATTCTCTGTCACTATCGGTGCCTAGCTCGCCTAGGACTTTACCGACATGCCAATTAAGGACTTACTGCCGTACCCGATCAGGCCATTATTGTCATGCCAATTTAGGACTTACTGACCTGCCTGTTCGAGCATACTTTATCACTTTGTCACTGGTGAGGGTACAACGAATGCACCTCCTTTATCAATTGCTTGCAAGACTTTACTTTATCACTTTATCAAGGTACATTATGGGCCTCATAACCTTTCTTTATGTTTCACTGTCATGTTTATTATACATAAATAACACAACACAAACATAATAAGAAGCAAATCTTAGTCTAAGCATTCACTTCATCAATCATGAGAGATAAACCAGATACTGACCCTCCGCGGGACAGCGGGGGGGGGCGGCAGCCCCTGATAGCGGGGTTCTAGGGCGGCAGCCCTAGTGGGGTCCAAGGGGCAACGCCCCTGGCTGGGGCCGGGCTGCAGGTCAGCGCGCCGGAAAATTATTTTGAACAATTTACATGGCACATTTACTTTAGGAAATTTTATTTTCTTGATAAAAGGTCTTAAAAACCGTCATCATAAAAGTATGTAATTTAGTATGCATATCACCCCAAAACATTGAAAACGGGTAAAGAAGGGGTCTAGAATCACCTGAACTTGTCCAATAGCTTAGATTCTAAGTCACTTAAGTATGCCTGAACACTCTAGCTGCACGAAAGTTAATATGCAAAAACGTCATTTTCTTCAGAGTTTCGCCCACAGTTTCGCTGGTAGTTTTGCTGCCAGTTTCGCTGGCAGTTTCGCTACCAGTTTCGCTGGGCAGCACTTCTGTCAGTTTCGCTGGACAGATTCGCTGGCATGAGCGCCTAACTTTCGTTGGAATTTTCTAGTTTCGCAATGTCTAAGGTCAGCCTAAGTACTTAGCGAAGCTATCAGCGAAACTATAGTTTCGCTTTAGCGAAACTGTAGTTCGCTAGGATCTCCTAGTTTCGCCGGTTAAATGCCAGTTTCGCTGGATGAATACTTAAATTCGCTGGATCGGGGCCCAGTTTCGCTGGATGAACAAAAACTCAGATCCAGCCGTTTTTAACCCAAAATCTTAACTTTTACGTCCAAATCCTTAGTTTACCTTCCATGAAGCCAAATCTAAGCTTTTTACACGTTTCATACGTAAAAATTCGACCTTTATGTGTTTCTTTAAACTTTTCAAACCCCAAAACCCTAGAATCCGGGTTTGATCTACAGAAGGCCTTAGAGGTCGATCTTACCTTGTTTTGTTGTCTTTTCTCAGATTTGATGTTCAAATCTCCAGAACTTCAATCTTCCAACTTCCAAGCTCCAAATCTCAAGTTTCTCCACTTCTCTCTCTACTTTCTCTCTCTACTTCTCTCTCTATGAATTTGGTGGCTAGGGTTGAAATGGTGAAGATGGAGCTGTTCATGCATGTTTAAGGGCTGATTAGGGCCCTTAACCCATTAAGCCTAGCCCATTAAGACTAATTTACCATAGCCCACTAATTTACCCCTTATTTCTTAAATAACCCTTAAAGCCCATTATTATTAATGACTCGTTTCGGGAAATTCGGGGTGTTACATATATACAGTTTCAGTTATAATGCTTTTGTTGTATTATGATGACTTCTAT
Organism: Flaveria linearis; assembly: GCA_024085815.1. NCBI lineage: Eukaryota > Viridiplantae > Streptophyta > Magnoliopsida > Asterales > Asteraceae > Flaveria > Flaveria linearis. The sequence goes on along the minus strand of CM044006.1, from coordinate 3,124,319 downwards.
ATTGATTGTGTTTGTTTGGTGTGTGTTTGTTTGTTTGTTTTATATATGTAATGTGATAATGTTAATGTTTATGTATGAACCAACTTATTATGTAACTGTATAATAACAATCGATTTTACAAACTCGTAAAATGATATGATAAATTGTGTTTGTTTGGCCAAACCGTGACGCATGTGCACACAAACTCGTAAAACACAAACTCGTATGTTACGATTAGGTTAACCGTGTGATAAAATAAAATTAAAATAAACAAGTATGATTACAGTCCATTTAAAAAATATATACAATATGTCACGGTTTGGCCAAACCGTGACGCATGCGCACATATAGAAAAAATACTTATAATATAATAATTATATAAACATAAACACAAACTTGTATGTTACATTAGGTAACAGTGTGATAAATAAAAATAATAACAAACTAGTATGATTACAAAAATTTAAAAAATATGTCACGGTTTAGTAACCGTGACATATACACCTCCAAAACCTAAGTGTCCAACCGGACCACAACCAATCTCCCCCAATAATTATACACCCATTATTGCAACTAATCCCGAGGTATTTCTGAATCTAAAGGTCATGGTTAGGCCTAACCGTGACAGTAGTTTCTAAACCCGACCTAACAGTCACGTTGAGACCTAACCGTGGCCTTTTGAATTGGTGTAACCTAAAATTCTAGCGGTGTGTGCAGAATTACCGTATTAAAACCCAAAACCCTATTATAACTACAGTCAATATTCAGGTAACGCTTAACGAATCGTTATGCATGATAATAATAACGATAAAAGTAGTGTGACAATATCATAATAACATTATTAGAAATAATAATATAGAGCAACTACATAAATGACATTTGCAGTGATTATTAATAATAAAATAACTATGGGTATTATGGATAATTATAGTAAATCTAATACTATAATATTTGTAAATCATAAGTATCCTGTTATTAGTAACAACATAGTAGTTTAAACCATTGTTGTTGAGACCGGATCGGACCGGCCGGTCCGACCGGTCCGACCGGAATCGGTGCCTGGTCCAGTCCGTGGGGGGGGGTGGTTCGTTTTGGAAGGTTGACCGGCCGGTCGTACCTGAAACGGTGGTTGGACCGGCGAACCGGGCCGATTCGGACCGGTTTTCAATTTTTTTGATTTAGTGGGTAAAAACGGGGTGAAACCATAAATTAGTACGTCGGATATACAAATATAGTTAAGGCGTCCGGTTCGACGTCCGATCCGGTTCTGAAAACATTGGTTTAAACTTTTTAACCAATAATTTTCTAATATGATGATAATGCTAATAATAGTCATGTATCAGCAATATCAATCGTGATTGGTAATAGTGAAATCAATAGCTACGTTAACGGTGATGATAGTACCATAGTCACAATGACGTTAATTGAAAATGTTAATTACTAATAACAATAGTGTTAATGATAATGATACTATTATTATGATTAGAAAATATTGTATTGTCGGCGATAATAATCACTTTTAGCCATGATGATAATAATAGAATATTAACCTTATTGATGTCGCGCGTAAATATGTAGTTAACAAAAATCATAGTAGTATTAAAGATGCTCATAAGATTTATAATTTCGTTGTAAATTCCATAGTGTTACTAAAAATATATATTAGTATAACTATCATATGAACCAGTGTCGTTTTGTTAATTACATATACTATAACCGAGTAGTCCCGAGTTTCGAAGTTATTCGTCTGCAATTTATTACTATTATGTTACTAAATGACTTAGCCATATATTTTTTTATTAAGGTTGTTAACGGGAATAATAATTACTGTCATATCTCGGTTTATAGTCGATATACTAGTTAACTAAATGACTTAGCCATACTCTGTCACCAACCGCTGCCTTACTTCGCCATAATTTGGTTATCCATATGAAGATCCATGTATGAGGGTTCGCTGCCAGAACATGCATCACTGCTGGATCGTGTAAAAAGGAGTTGTTTTATTTATAGGGCTTTGTTTATTTTATTTAGACTTTGTTTTGGGCCAAATAAAAAAATTCAGTCCTAAATTTTGGAGTTGTCACACTCACACATAGACTTTGTCTGGCACTAAAATAAATTATATGTTAATAAAGAAGGGAAATGAACAGTCTACAGGACACACCCCCTTCTATCGGCCCCCTCCTTCGATCGCACCCTCCGTCGCTGCCCTCCCGTTGCCGCCCTCCCGTCGCAACCATCCACCTTCGCACCCCTCACCGCCGACCATCCCACCGCCCTAACCCTCTCTATTTGCCCTCAATCTTCGATCTCTCGTTCGTTTCCACCTACAAACCGACGCGCATATCGGGCACATCGTCACCGACACCTTCGGCGAACAGGCCGGAGCAAGGGGAAAGCGGGAGCCGCGGTGCCGAACTCGAATTACATGGTGCCGTTGGACAATTCGCTTCGTGCATCACGAGGCCCCCTCATTGAGATCCTTCGGGACCTCAATACGGATCCCTGATAAATCATTGTTAAGCATGATGATAGTGCTCGATCGTCGTCCTTCATCCCTTGGTATTGTACTATTGTTCTATATGCACTCATAAACTGTTTTTTAGTGAACTGATTGATCTGATCGATTGGTGATTGAATTGTTGGTTATAGGTACCATGCGAACAGGATGTTGAGTTTCTATGCCCCAGGTGAATTTAATCAATCACCACATTTGTCATTTAAACAATTTCCGACTCCTTTGAACATCGAATTTATGCTGGAAGTTGTATCGCTCTTCAAATTTTTTAGTTTAAATGTCTTTATAATCTGCTGTGTACCTGATACTGATGATAGGAAAATATAGATGAAGAGGAAGTGAGGAACCTAGGTGTATGAGGGATATTCCTTATAGTTAGGTTCGTGCGAGTATATACCAACTATTTGTCATTTCAGTCTACCTTAACAAGTTTGTGAGAAAAGTTATGGTGTTATATGGAAATGCATGGTGCATTAGCAGATTTAGTGACTCATATCTTGTGAATTGTTTGATTTGGGAGCCTATATATATTTGGTGAAAATTGAAGGATCTGGTCATGAACATAGACCGAAAACAAAACAAATATAGGTGAAGTCTAGACAACTGATTATAAGGTGGACATGAAAGTAAGATGACCTTATACATGTTCATTGTATATAGATTGGGAGCTATGTGAAGAAGGGATGCCTACAGATTAGGGAGAAACAAGGAGTACAAAACAGAATTTAACAGTCGGTAGATTTCTAAAATATGCAGAGTATTTAGAAGTTTTACAGAGATACTGTGACCTGCACATTTGGCCCACATGACATTTTTGTATCAGGAATTTAACCAAAGCTTCTATCTGCGTCTTAAGAGTGTTTAAGGAATAGCCAAGGATTGTTCCTTTCTAATGTATCAAGTTTCCTAAACTGCAGTTGCTATGTATGTATTCAAGGATTGTTCTCTTCCTTCTGCATTGTTATGTTTAATTTAACCTGTACATAGTCACAGATGCTAGCTGTAGATTTCTACTTTAGAATCAATACTTAGTCTCATATTTCCCTATTATTGCCTTGCAATACTTTCTTCAGGTGGTGTGGAGAAATACGTGGCTATGATGATATTCAAAAATGGTTTCGGGTTGCTTTGGCGTGGCTACCGTTTACGGTTAAGCGCCATAACTGAAATCCGGTCCTGAGTCCCATTCATCACATGCTGCATTCGGAAAAATGAATCGGTGCTTTGTTTCAAGTCGGTGACGATGAAATTGTCTTCATCTGAGACTGTACATGTTGTATGTTGGTATACATTTTGAATTTAGTATAGTGTCGGGCTATGATGATATTCAAAAAATGATTTCAGGTTGTTTTGGCGTGGCTACCGTTTAAGGTTAGCAGCCATACTGAAAGTGTTAGCTTGTGGCTATAGATGACAGAGTTCTGATCCGCCTTTTAGCATACCAATCTTGTGGTTGAGGTAATGCAGGTTTTTGCCAGCTTTGGTTGGTGTTTGTGTGTCGCCATTGCCGCTGGTGGCTTACACACCCTGTGCAACAGATTCTTTGGTCACTGGTATTTCCCATTTGGTCATTCGGGGAGCTTGCGTATACAGGATATGGGTCGTAAAAAAGAGTTTGAAAGTGCAAAGGTTCAAATTAAGGTCAAATATCTACCATAATGGTTGGGGTTATTGGCTTTTTATTGTGCTGCTGAGCCTTTGTTTAGATTAGTAATGGGCATTTCGTTTATAATGTTGATGGCGAGACTGGTCTTGCTCCATACGAGGTTTGTTTCTTTTTGTATACATTTTCTTCACATACCCTTTTGTTCTAACCTACATCCGTGATGAACATATTAGAAAAAAAAGACCGGTATTTTTTTGCCAAACAAAATGCAAATTTGATTGTATATTTGAAAATTTAGAAAACTACATAGAAAAGTAAGATATACTGACCTTATTATGGATCTGTGACTCCTGCTTTAAAGATTTTATATGATAATGACATGTTTGTATATTCATATTTTCATTTATTAATATGTAATTGGTAGCTAATGTTCTTACTTTACAGGATGCAAATCCTTATGTTTGAGCTAATGTCCTGCAATTCAGCACGAGGTACTCACTTCTTATTGCATATGATATGTATTGTTAAAACTACATATTAAAGTGTTTTTGGTAGGAGTTGTTTCGTGCTTCTTTATTTGATCAACGCACCATTGAATGTTCGTTTCAAAGGTGGTGTTTTCGATCTGAGGTCAACAACGATACTGCTTTATTTTCTTGACATGACCATTTGACCCATTTACTTATAAATGGATTGGTTTTTGCGTGTATCTTAACTCCGCCGGGTAAATTTTCAACGGTTTGGGTTGGGTTGACTTGACAAATACTTTTCCATTAAAGAAGCACCACGGTTTGGTGGTGGTGTGGGGGGCGGTGGGAGGCGGTGGTGGTGGGGTGGCGGTGATGACCCACCCACGACTGATCAAACATATGATGATCCATTAGAGGTATGGATTTTATATTGTTTCTGATCGTGTACTCATTTATCAAGCAGCAAATCTCATCATATGAATTGTGTTTGGGCATGTTTTTGTAGGATGATGATAATGATGAAGGTGATTTGAGATGTTACCGTGTTCAGGGAACACTAAGGGAGTGGGTTACTAGAGATGAAGTGCGTCGTTTTATTGCTAAGAAGTTCAAGGAATTCATTGTTACCTATGAAAACCAAAGACCCATGATCATGTATATCTTAGACAGATAAATGAGATGGTTTCAGGTGAAGAGTCTCGTCTGTGCTATATATACAAGTTCTCTTTTTTTGGATAATAGGTCATGTGATTGAGGTGATTGTTATATTGATTAAATTATCCATCTTTGCAGTCAACAAGTGCAGTCTGGAGATTGATTATAAACAGTTTATCTATACCCACCCAAATATTGCTATCTGGCTGGCAGATGCACCTCAGTCTGTTCTTGAGGTATGGAGGAAGTTGCAAATAAAGTTGTGTTTAATTTACATCCAAACTACAAAAGAATTCACCAAAAAATCTATGTTAGAGTTACCAACTTACCTGTTTATGACCAAATTCGCAACATAAGGTACACCTTTTTTCTTTATTGCTTGGAAGCTGCTATGTAGTTGACTTGAATGTTTGCATTTTGACCACTTAGCATTTTTTTGTTTCAGGCAAATTCATTTGAACACAATGATCCGTATAGGAGGTGTCGTGACCCGAAGGTCTGGAGTTTTTCTTCAGTTGCAGCAAGTGAAATACAATTGTAACAAATGTGGGGCCATTTTGAGACCTTTTATCCAAAATTCATATTCAGAGGTGAAAGTTGGTTCCTGCCCGGAGTGCCAGTCAAAGGGACCATTTACAGTCAATATTGAGCAGGTAACGTATATTTAATGTTTCTTTTTCGGTAACATGGAAAATGACCTTATACATGTATTATACTCTTCTCGCTTAGACTGTGTATAGGAATTATCAGAAGCTTACCCTTCAAGAAAGCCCTGGAATTGTTCCAGCAGGTCGATTGCCACGGTACAAGGAGGTGATACTTCTGAATGATCTGATTGACTGGGCCCGCCCTGGGGAAGAGATTGTAATATTCTTTTCACTCAATCGATATTTTAGTGTTTTTTTCGCATATCATCAAACATTTTAATTTTGTTCTTTTCTTTTTCCTTTTCATTTTCAGGAGGTTACAGGAATCTACACAAATAACTTTGATTTATCATTGAATACAAAAAATGGATTCCCTGTTTTTGCCACAGTGATCGGAGCAAACCATGTTACAAAGAAACAAGACTTATTTTCAGCCTATAAACTTACCCAAGAGGACAGAGAAGAAATTAAGCAGTTGGCTAAGGACCCACGAATTGGAGAAAGGGTATATTTTTATAAACTCATTTAGAAATAAGCTGTTGAGTATACATATTCATGTCTGTTGCATACCATCTCATTTTAGTATGGATATGTTTGAAAATGATCAGATTATCAAGTCAATTGCTCCATCAATCTATGGTCACGAAGATATAAAGACTGCAATAGCTCTTGCAATGTTTGGAGGTCAGAGAAAAATGTGGAAGGGAAACATAGGTTGCGTGGAGATGGTTTTGGTTGCTTTTTGGCGTGGTTACCATCTATGGTTTGTGGTCTAAAACAAGAAGCAGGTTAGATGAACTCATAAGTTTTCATTCAAAGAACAATTAAATAAGCGTATACGTGTGATGGTTTTGGTTGCTTTTTGGCGTGGTTACCATCTATGGTTAGCAGCCACAACCAAACACCCGTTCCGAGCCCGATTATCGTGGTAAATTACGCGCGCAACGCGCGTTGATGATACATCCTAGTTTAATTAAAGTGCAGTTGATCTTTTGTCCTAATTTCTATAATTGTTGGTTAATGTAAATATTATTTACTTTAATGTAATAATCTATTACATCAATGTAATACCCATGTTGCATCAACGTTTTTCATCTAGTTCATAAATTTTCTTGAAGTATACTGATGCAAGTGTTTGTTATTATGGTGTAGTTATAGTGTAAGGGTTTGTTACACTGGTCATTGCTGCAAAATTGTTATCATATTGATGTAAATGTTAGTTACATTGGTCAAAATTTATTTTTTGGCAAAACTATAATGGAAATAAAGAGAAAAATATGATGAGTTTTATGATGTAATTTTAATCTAATGATCTAAACACTCATTAACAATCGATCCATAACGAAACATAAAGATCATGTTGCAACTTTATCCCAATTCCTTTTATACCCCTATAACCCACACCTTGGTTAGTTGAAACATAGAAATTCGTCAAGTTACGACATAAACCCATATCAGATGTGCTAGCGCCTGCTTTACATAACCTTTGAGGCATAGCTCTTGAAGTAAATGGAGAACAAAGATTGCGAACAGATGTGTATTATTGCCCAAATAGCAAAGTAATATCATAAGTCTAGGGCGACTTATCGAATATGGATGTGACATCTGCATGTGGAGTAATCATTTTACCATTCATGTTTAAAAGGAGAAGTTTTTGATGCAAGTGTAGGAGCCAAGAATCGACTGTACAAAATAAATCACATGAATGGGAAACTAGTATGCTTACAGAGTAAATCGGAAGATGACGCTTGGATGTGACATGCAAGACTCGAGCATGTTAACATGATTGAGACAATGAAGATGATGAAAGCAGAGAACACATGATTGGGCTTCCTTCTATTCCTAAAAATAATTAACTTTATGAAGCGTGTCTAGTATGAAAGCAAACAAGGCTACTATTCCTAAGTGCAACGAGCTATAGTGCTACTCATCCCCTTGAGCTACTGCATGGAGATTTATGCGGTACTATCACACCACCCATTATTGCCAATAACAAATATACCTTTGTTTTAATTGATAATTTCTCACGTTTTATGTGGATTTATTTGTTGAAGATTAAGCATGAAGCGTTCGAAGCATTCAAGAAGTTTAGAACTTTGATGGAGAAGGAAACCATGTGTGTAGATAAGGCTATACGACCCTATAGGGGAGTAGAATTTTATTCCAAAGACTTTACCAAGTTTTATGAAAAACATGGAATGTCTCGACACCTCACGATACCATACACGCCACAACAAAATGGTGTGTTGGAAAATAGAAATCAGACACTTATGGAGATGACAAGGAGTATAATGAACACAAGAAACATACCGAACTATATGTGGGGTGCAACAACAAGGCACTAAGCATACTTACCATATAGCTTCCCGAGCACTTGAAAACCTAACTCTATATGAAAAACTTAAAGGAATAAAGCCAAACATATTACATTTAAGGATATTTGGTTGTGTTCCTATGCAAAAACAAATGCAACACATCTAAAAAAATTGAAGACCGATCGAGAAAGATAGTCTCCATCGGAACCAAACCTATCTCTAAAGCTTTTCAGTTATACGACCTTGAAAATCAAAAAATCATTATAAGCCAAGATGTAATATTTGATGAGCATAAAAGTTGGGTTAGGAAAAAACAAATTCAATAAAGGATGTGTATTCGTCGGGCATATTCATAATACAAGGAGATTGTTTTTATGACTCCAGAACGAGTCAAGTCGTGACTAATACAAACACTAATTTGTTGGATGAGCAGCCTACTAACCCGATCGCAACCGAGGGAAGCAGTCCCTTAGCTCAAACCTCTCTGGTTGGAACAGAGGGGAGTGGCCATAATTTTTCTCTAGCAAAAGGAGATAAAAATCGGGAGAAGGAGATGAAAGAAGAAATAGAGTAAATCAAGATGAATAAAATATGGGTTCTAGTGAGTCGATGAAGTGCAGCCAAGACAGTTAGACTCAAGTGGGTTTACAAACTCAAGAAGAACTTGGATGGCTCGAGCAATAGAATTTTTTTGAAATGGGTATATTTAGGAGTTTGTGTTGATGTTTGGTGGTTTTAAAAGATGTTTGACTTTTAAGGATTCTGTAAATCTCATTTACGGATTCATCCTATGTGGCAACACCCCCCACCTTCAAATGATTAGTTGTCAAAAAAATATTGATTCTGTAAATAGGATTTACGGATTCTATTAAATCCATTATTCCACTTAGACCGACCCATCGCTACGCCCTTGGGCCGCCCGTCGCCGACGTGGAGGCCGGCCGCCGGAAGGGCGCGATGGGAAGAGATGGAGGAGATCATCTGTCCGTGGCCAAGGGCTGGGAAGAGAAGGGGATTGTGGGTCCCACCTCTTTAAAATTAATTTTAAAATTTAAATAAATTGGTGGGCCCTACCACTATAAAATGATTTTTAAATTATTTTCAATTAAAATGTTTTATTAAAAAATTATAAATCCTTTTAATTAAAATAATAATTTAAGTATAATATTTTAATTAAAATGTGTTAAATAATTTAAAAAAATTTAATTTTTTACGCCATAATACTAAACTAATTAATTAGACTTTATTTTTATTTTTTAAAATCTTTTTATTTTATTCATAACGACTACTTTTTTATTTTTATAACGGCTAGTTTTTTTGTTTTTTTCATAACGGCTAGTTTTTTGTTTTATTGATAACAGCTAATTTTTTTTGTTTTTTATAATGGCTAGTTTTTTTTCTTTTTTCTAACGGCTACTTTTTTGTTTTATTCATAACGACTGGTTTACATATTATAAATATGTTTCATTCACTTCAGAGTTTTTCTCAAATCACACTCCATCTTCTTTCTAGTATTCTAACTCTCTTCTAAAGACAATTCAAAATTCAATTCTTAATGGATCCAAAAGCTCCATTCTCTTTCACACAAATGTTAAATGATGAAACCAATGAAGAATACACACATCAGCAACCCTTGTTCTCCTAATATCAACACCCTGGGTTCTCTCAAATTCCCACAACCCGGGGCATTCCTACATGTTCAACAACCTGGGGGATTCCACATGTTCAACAACCTGGGAGATTCCCATATGTTCAACAACCTGGGAGATTCCCATATGTTCAACAACCTGCCTTCTTACAATTTTCACAACCCAGGGGATTCCCATATCTTCAACAATCTCAGTCTTTGTTGGAAAACTACCAACAATATCAAGCATGGCTTAAACATAAAGAGCATCAAAAAGTGCAGCAATCGTAATCACAACTACATAATGAACACCTAATTGAAGAAGCACCTTCGTCACCCAAAAAAACACCAACAAAGAAGAAAGGGAAAGGAAAAGGAAATGAAAAGCTGAGAAGTTTGTTCGTATCAAGTGGGCAACTGACAATGAAGTCTTGTTGGCTAAGGCTTATGTAGCCATTTCTGAGGACCCAATAATTACCAACAGTCAAAACCAACATGCATATTGGGGGAGGATTGAACAATATTACAATGCAGGGAACCCTCAAATTCCAAGAAATGCTCACAACCTTAGAAGTCACTGGCATATGGTCAAAGGAAAGATTGCTCACTTTAATGCGTGTTATGTTCGTATCAAGTCACAATACAAAAGTGGTTGGTCAGAAGACCAATATATGACCCGAGAAAAATATCATTACATGAACACTAATAATGCTGCCTTCACATATAAACATGTGTGGAGGATAGTGTGACATCCATCACCAAAAGGTCCGTCTTTAACGTTGATTCCGTTAAGTTTTCTTTGAACGTTCGTTCCTCACCTTTATAAACTATTCATGTGGATATTATACTTGCTTTATCATCTTTTACACTTGTGTTCTCATCGTTAACGTTGCCATCATTAAGAGCTTTTACAATCATCGTTATCGTTGCTATTAAACCTACCGTATTTATTATTATTGCTATTAATAAGACCATTTTGAGTTATTAACACCATCATTTACATCTTTATCATTAATATAACTAGCCGTTAAGGTCGTTTTTAACCGAAACAAACTTGGGAACTCGAGGGCTAAGTGCAGGGACCAAATGTGACATTTTGCCAAACTAGGGCTAGGTATAAATACCCATATTCCAGCCCTAGCCCCCCATTTCATCTTCTTCTTCATCTTCTTCTTCTTCCATTTTTCCCTCCTCCTTGCACCGAACCGCCCCGTTTCTTCGCGTTTTCACCGGCAAAGCCTCGGCTACAGCTGAGACTACTCCTTTCTTGCAGGTAGACGACCTTGGTCGTCCCTTTTCTTGCTTGTTTACTGCTGCACTTTCAGGGTTTCGGGTGCTCGGGACCAACCGAGCACATGAGGTCGCGTGGGTGCGTGTGTTGCCTTTCTGCGTGTTCTTCTTGTTTGTACATGTTTGAAATGTGTTTCTAGAAGTCCTTGAGGTGTGAATCTCGTGCACGGACTGCACTTCTGCAGTCACGATTCTCCTGTTCTGGCGACTGGGTCTGCCGTGCGACTGAGCCATGCGACTGGGTGTGTCGTGCGACTGAGTCATACGACTGTGCCTATCGTGCGACTGAGTCATGCGATTGTGTGTGTCGTGCGATTGAGTCATGTGACTGTGTGTGTATCATGTGACTAAGTCATACGATTGTGTGTGTCGTGCGATTGAGTCATGCGACTATGTGTGTGTCCTGCGACTGAGTCTATGCGAATGAATGTGTGCGATTGTCCGTGTATCGCACGACTGAATGCTGAGTCATACGAATGAAGGTTCAGTTGTACGAATGAAGCTGATTCGTGCGAATGAAGGTTGATTCGTACATATGGATGTTGAGTCGTGCGATTGAGTGTTTGTGTGGTACGACTGAAGGCAGAATCGCACGAATGGAGGTTCAATCATACGAATGAAGCTGATTCGTACGAATGAGGTTGATTCGTGCGGATGGAATGTTGAGTCGTGCGTCTGGTCCAGTCGTGCGACTTGAGTTGTTGTGTGTGAGTTTCTTCTTGTTTATGGTGTGTGTATGTCGTGTGATGTTAAGGTGACATCGACACGGTTACTGTTGCTAAAGACAATATTTAAGTTAACACTATCAAACTTACTAATGTTATCACAAATCAAATCAACTTTAACATTTTACAATTATCAACAATCGATTTGCAACGCTAATATTTGCTAAGTATTTCTCTAATAACAATGACACTTTTACACAAATATCGTCGGCAATGGCAACGATTTCTAGTACTTGGATCTACATAAGATCTAATACTTATGATGTCTGTTTGTGTGTGTTACACGTGACCGAACCAATACAACCCGAACCGATCAAACGTTACTATATGCTTTACACATATCATTAATGCTTAACAATAACCGTCAAATAGGTGTTTGACCGTTTACTACATATAACATTTGGAAACTTTGATCATTCATACTTACCACCTAACAAGTGAGTTTCGTGGCCCCTTTTTATGCTTATACAATATTTCAATCATTTACAAACATGGGGAAAAGTATGCTCACCCACTTTCTTATGCTGTACAATTTACATACAATTTACATACTTCGATTCAACGTGATACTGTTTTGTGAGTACTTATCTGATGCATACATGAGTCGCTGTGTGGTACTTTCTTTACAACCATTTAATTCCAGTGTGTAACAGACGGATAGGTATTGGTAGTACTACTGGGTTGACACCCCCACCCTTGTCAGATGGTTTATCAGTTGGTACCATCATTAGCCAGGAACGGGCTTTGGGTGAATATATTCTGATAAGATTCTGTGTGTACGTCATTAGGTTTGGTTGTAAAGCTCATTGTATGTGATTTTGCTTACTTATAACTGTATGCACGGTATTCCGCAACAATTTCTATACAGCATCAACCACTTATTTACTATTTAAACCTACGAGCTCACCAACAATTTTGTTGACCGTTTGAGCATATCTTTTCAGGTGACAATGCTAATTGAAGATCTAGATGTGCTGCCTTAGTGGAGACCCTAGGATGCATTTTTGAGACTAAACATATTTGACAAACATTCATCTTGAAACATTGTTGTAGTCTGATTAAACAACTTCATACTTCGATACTTGTTCCTGGGTTGTGGGAATTACATTACAATGTTATCATCTTTTGATTATGTGAACCATATACAAGTTTATGCTTATGGCTATGTGACATGAATATTGACTAAACACGACACAAGTCTCCATTTGTGTCGGGTGTCGTCATGACACGCTTTATCATCAATTACATACTTTGTGTCTCTATTGTTAACAATGTGTTATGACGATCCCGTCTTGTTACATCCCCGTGTTTCCGCTCTCAGCGGGGGTGTGACATACTGGTCTCAGAGCCATTGGTTATAGAGAATTAGGCAAATCACTTGACCTAGACTATAACCTAGGAACCTTCATGTAGAATGCATGCTAGGATTGGCTTGCATATGATATTACATGTATGTTCCTCTATACTTGTTCTTTATCTCTATGTCTTGTTATCTGACCATCCTGAGGAAGGCACTATTACTCTTACTCTTTCCTCACGGGATGCCTTCTACTAGAATCTTTCATTCCTCTGCGCGCCGCATTATTCTAGTAGGTTTGAGATACCAAACCTAAAGGGATCTTCACAGATCACGCGAATCGTTGATCCTGGATATTGAGTTCGACCCTGAGATAGTTATGGCTGAAGTCCCGAAAGAAGTAGGGATAGGGAACTTTTGTTAGACTATTTGAGCTTATGTGCTTGGATTCTATTTGTTATGGCAGACTACGATTGGAATACTATTGGTTCATGGACATGAGAACATTACATGACCCGTGCATGATGAATGGTGTCAATACTGTGATGTTAGCTTGGGTAGGTGAAGCTAAGGGTGACCATGCAGGGCAAATTACCATTACTGGTGCACACGTAATTGCAATTTACAGTGCATGTGAAGCCTGGCGAATCTTACCATGAGGTAACGATCATGGTTATTACAAGTCTTCCATTCTATACCTTAGGGTAAATTCTAGTAATACCTTGTAAATGGTTATAAAACATTCATAACCTCTACTATCACTTAAGTCCTATTCTACTTAGAGCCTTCATGGGATTTCAATTATGATATTGATATTAATCTCCATGAACATCTCTCCACTTAGCATTTCAGTAACTATGGAACTGATTAAATGCTTAGAATGAAAGTGGACTTCAAATAAATGTAGAAGAGTGATGATACTCCCTACACATACATTACGTTATTCATTGGGATGATGTTAAGGAAAATCGGATGTCATGTAATCGGTTTAAACATCGTTCTTGGTATATCATGGATGTGGTGGGAACGCTGCGGGGAACCCTATATATAAGCATCATCGATATACCAAGAATGTGCTTGAACTGGGCTATGTGATGATCTTGATTGACTGGAGCATGAAATGTTGGAACTTGATGAGTGGAATTAAATGTGTATCTTAAAGTGACTAAAGTTTACATGTTTACTCCTTTTATGATTAGAAAATGCCGCCTCGAAGAGTCACCCGCAGTACAAATCGCGAAGGTGAGACCCCACGGGGCAGAGGTAGAGATAGGCCACCAAGAACAGGTGGTGGTCCCACCGGCAACAATCAGGGAACTGAAAACCCCGACATAGCTGCCCTGATCGCTCAGCAGCTAGCCGCACTGATTCCTACAATAGTGACCCAAGTGAGCGACACTCTTCTGAATCATAATCTCCACGGGGATAATGATACTAACAATGAGCATAACCAAGGAACAGGGGAAGGAACTGAGAATGGGGGTACTACTGGCGATGAAACTGGGATTGTTAATACAACACGGGGATGTTCATACAAGGAGTTTGTGGCCTGCAAACCAAAGGAATTTGATGGGAAAGGTGGAGCGATAGCCCTGACTAGATGGCTTGAAAAGATGGAGGCCATCATTGATATCAGTGAATGCCTAGATAGCCAAAAGATTAAGTATGCCATGTGTTCACTACAGGGCAAGGCACTAACTTGGTGGAACACACAGATTCAAGCGAGGGGAAGAGAATCAGCAATGCAGATGACTTGGGATGAGTTTAAAGCATTAATCACTGAAGAATACTGTCCACTTAATGAGATGCAAAAGTTGGAGCAGGAGTTCTGGAATCATGCTATGGTAGGAGCTGGGCACGTAACTTATAATGATTGATTTCACGAGTTGGCAAGATTGGTTCCACATCTGGTGACTCCAGAATCAAAGAGGATTGAAAGGTATATCTGGGGACTTGCGCCTCAAATCCGAGCAATGGTAACAGCAGCTACTCCTCCTACGATCCAGAGCTTAATTCTGAAGGCTGGCGCTCTAACTGATGAGATGGTGAGAACAGGGGTCTTAGGAAGAGGGGCAAAGAAAAGAAAAGATGTTGGGGAAACGAGCCGGTCGAGCACCGGGAAATTTGATAAAAGGGCCAAGACCACCAGAAATTTTGTGGCCGTGACGCAGGGCAAGAGAGAGTATGTCGGGCCGCACCCCAAATGTGATAGGTGTAACTATCATCATCCCCCAGCGATGCAGTGCCGGGTGTGTGTGAACTGTAGACGCCTGGGGCACCTAGCGAAAGATTCTAGAGTAGCACCGAATCTGGTTGCCCCTGTTAATGCGGTTAACCCCGCCGGGAATGCCAGGGTTTGTTATGAGTGTGGAAACCCGGGTCCCTACCGGAACATGTGCCCCAGACTGAATCGGGCACAGGGTCAGCAAGGAAACAACCAACCATAAGTGATGGCCATAGCTGGTAATCAAGGCCAAGGGAATCAAGGAAATGCTGCCAGAGGGCGTGCGTTCGTCATCGGAGCAAATGACACCCGTCAGGACCCGAATGTCATTACGGGTACGTACTTGCTCAATCACCACTTCGCATCTATATTGTTTGATACTGGAGCAGACAATAGTTTTATATCCTCTGATTTTGCTCACATGCTTGACTTGAACCCTAGTAGGCTAGAAACTAGCTTCTCCATAGAAATGGCCAACGGTAGAGTTGTAAAGGCCGATGAGATTATTAGAAAGTGCACGATGATATTGGAAAACCATGCCTTCGATATAGACTTGATACCTTTTGATCTGGGAAGTTTTGATATGATTATGGGAATAGATTGGTTGTCGAAACACGGAGCTAAGATTGTCTGTCGAGAAAAAGTAGTACAAATCCCCATGCCAGACGGGGAAGTACTCAGGATTCAAGGAGAACGATCGGGGAGAACCCTAAAGCTTATTTCTTGCATGAAGACACGTCGATGTTTACGAAAGTAGTGTTACACGTTTCTGGCCCATGTAGTGGAAAAGAAAGAAGAGGACAACAAGTTAGTAGATATTCCTGTAGTACGAGATTATCCGGATGTATTCCCTGTCGACTTGTCGGGTTTGCCTCCTCTACGCCAGGCGGAATTTCGTATAGAGTTGGTTCCTGGAGCCATGCCCGTAGCAAAAGCACCGTATCGGTTAGCATCATCAGAAATGCAAGAGTTATCTAGTCAATTACAGGAACTACTAGAGAAGGGTTTTATTCGGCCGAGTCACTCACCATAGGGAGCATCAGTATTATTTTTCAAAAGAAAGATGGGTCATTCCGTATGTGCATCGATTATCACGAGCTAAACAAATTGACCGTGAAGAACCGATATCCTCTTCCCAGGATCGACGATCTGTTTGATCAGTTGCAAGGAGCCTCGTATTTCTCCAAGATCGACCTTCGTTCGGGATACCATCAACTCAGGGTTTTTGAGGATGACATACCGAAGACAGCGTTTAGGACTCGTTATGGGCACTATGAGTTCTTGGTCATGCCGTTCGGATTGACTAATGCACCAGCTATGTTCATGGATCTGATGAATCAAGTGTGTAAACCTTACCTGGATAAGTTCGTGATTGTATTCATAGATGACATACTCATCTACTCCCGATCGAAAGAGGGTCATGAAGAACACCTTCGGGCAATACTAGAACTGTTACGGGAAGAGAAACTTTTCGCCAAGTTCTCGAAGTGTGAGTTTTGGTTACGAGAAGTGAAATTTTTGGGGCATGTGGTGAATGAAAATAGGATTCATGTAGATCCCGGTAAGATTAAAGCGGTGAAGAAATGGGAACCACCCCAGACACCTTCAAAAATACGGCAATTCTTAGGATTGGCGGGATACTATCGACGCTTCATCGCGAATTTTTCAAAGATCGCTCAGCCATTAACACTGCTGACTCAGAAAGACAAGAAGTTTGATTGGGGACATGCACAAGAACAAGCATTCCAAACGTTGAAAGAAAAGTTATGCAATGCACCGATATTGTCCCTTCGAGACGGAACTGATGATTTTGTGGTATACTGCAATGCTTCACATCAAGGATTGGGATGCGTACTAATGCAGAAGGATAAGGTGATTGCCTCCGCTTCATGGCAACTTAAGGTGCACGAAAAGAACTATACAACTCATGATTTGGAGTTGGGCGCTGTAGTATTTGCACTTAAGATATGGAGGCATTACCTGTATGGAACCAAATGCATCATCTACACACATCATAAGAGCCTTCAACATATCCTGGATCAGAAAGAACTCAATATGCGTCAGCGACGTTGGGTAGAGTTACTTAGTGACTACGATTGTGAAATCCGGTATCATCCGGGGAACGCGAACGTGGTGGCTAATGCTTTAAGCCGCAAAGAACACGTGAAACCACTACATACTCAAGCGTTGGGATTAACTATTCAAACGGATCTAAAAGCTCAGATCCAAATTGCACAAAGTGAGGCATTGAAAGAAGAAAACCTTGCGGGAGAAGAATTCCGAGGGTTGGATAAACAGATGATTTGCAAGGATGATGGTATACAATATTTCATGGATCGTATATGGGTACCCAGATAGGGACATGTTCGTACCCTAATCATGGATGAAGCATACAAGACACGATATTCTGTTCATCCTGGTGCAGACAAGATGTACCACGATCATAAAGATCTGTACTGGTGGCCAGGCATGAAGAAAGACATTGCTATGTATGTAAGCCGATGCTTGACGTGCTCGAAAGTTAAGGCTGAACACCAGAAACCATGAGGATTATTACAGCAACCTGAAATTCCGAGTGGAAATGGGAGAATATAGCCAAGGATTTCATTACCAAACTCCCTAGAACAAGTAGCGGGCATGACTCGATATGGGTTATAGTGGACCGTATGATGAAGTCAGCTCATTTCTTACCAATCCGAGAGGATTACAAGATGGATAAGTTGGCGAGATTGTACATAAAAGAGGTCATGAGAAGGCACGGAGTGCCGGTGTCGATCATATCCGACCGTGACAGCCGATTTACTTCATGATTTTGGCAGACACTACAGAAAGCGATGGGCACTTGATTAGATATGAGTACCGCCTATCACCCACAAATAGATGGTCAAAGTTAACGTACAATACAAAAATTGGAAGACATGCTTAGGGCTTGTGTAATCGACTTTGGTGCTAGTTGGGACACTCATCTACCTCTCATTGAGTTTTCTTACAACAATAGCTACCATACTAGCGTTGGATGCGCTCCATTTGAAGCATTGTATGGGAGGAAATGTAGATCTCCAGTTTGTTGGGCAGAGATTGATGAAAGCCAGTTGACAGGCCTAGAGATCATTCAGGAAACAACAGACAAGATCTTCCAGATCAAAGATAGACTAAAAGCAGCAAGAGATCGCCAAAAGAGCTACGCCAACAACCGTCAGAAGCCTCTGGAATTCAACGTGGGAGATCATGTTTTACTTAAAGTCTCTCCCTGGAAAGGGATTGTACGATTTGGAAAGAAAGGGAAGTTAGCCCCAGGATACGTAGGACCATTCGAAATCACAGAAAGAATCGGTCCAGTGGCATATCGATTAAGGTTGCCACCAAAACTCAGTGGTGTACACAATACATTTCACATATCAAACCTCAAAAAGTGCCTGGTGGATAAAACTCTTCATGTACCAATTAAGGAAATCAAGATTGACTAAAAGCTTCATTTTATCGAAGAACCCATAGAGATCATGGACCGAAAGGTCAAACGATTAAGGCGCAACAAGATACCGATTGTCCGCGTGAGATGGAACTCCAAACGAGGACCAGAATTCATGTGGGAACGGGAAGACCAGATGAAACACAATTATCCGCATCTATTCGTGGATGACACTTTTGGATCTAACTCCAGCTGAATTTCGGGACGAAATTCTCTCAACTGGGGGATACTGTGACATCCGTCACCAAAAGGTCCGTCATTTAACATGGATTCCATTAACTTTCTTTGAACGTTCATTCCTCACCTTTATAAACTATTCGTGTGGATATTATACTTGCTTTATCATCTTTTACACTTGTGTTCCCATCGTTAGCGTTGCCATCATTAAGAGCTTTTACAATCATTGTTATCGTTGCTATTAAACCTACCGTATTTATTATTATTGCTATTAGTAAGACCATTTTAAGTTATTAACACCATCATTTACATCTTTATCATTAATATAACTAGCCCATTAAGGTCGTTTTTAACCGAAACAAACTTGGGAACTCGGGGGCTAAGTGCAGGGACCAAATGTGACATGTTGCCAAACTAGGGCTGGGTATAAATACCCATATTCCAGCCCTAGCCCCCCATTTCATCTTCTTCTTCATCTTCTTCTTCTTCCACTTTTCTCCTCATCCTTGCACCGAACCGCCCCGTTTCTTCGCGTTTTTACCGGCAAAGCCTCGGCTACAGTTGAGATTACTCCTTTCTTGCAGGTAGACGACCTTGGTCGTACCTTTTCTTGCTTGTTTACTGCTGCACTTTTAGGGTTTCGGGTGCTCGGGACCAACCCGAGCACATGAGGTCGTGTGGGTGCGTGTGTTGCCTTTCTGCGTGTTCTTCTTGTTTGTACATGTTTGAAACGTGTTTCTAGAAGTCCTTGAGGTGTGAATCTCGTGCCTGGAGCAGCTGAAGGCTGCTCTGCACTTCTGCAGTCGTGATCTGCTGTTCTGGCGACTGGGTCAGCCGTGCGACTGAGCCGTGCGACTGGGTGTGTCGTGCGACTGAGTCATGCGACTGTGCTTATCGTGCGACTGAGTCATGCGATTATGTGTGTCATGCGATTGAGTCATGCGACTGTGTGTGTATCGTGCGACTGAGTCATGTGATTGTGTGTGTCGTGTGATTGAGTCATGCGACTGTGTGTGTGTCGTGCGACTGAGTGTATGCGAATTAATGTGTGCGATTGTGCGTGTATCGCACGACTGAATGCTGAGTCGTACGAATGAAGGTTCAGTCGTACGAATGAAGCTGATTCGTGCGAATGAAGGTTGATTCGTACATATGGATGTTGAGTCGTGCGATTGAGTGTTGTGTGGTATGACTGAAGGCCGAATCGCACGAATGGAGGTTCAATCGTACGAATGAAGCTGATTCGTACGAATGAAGGTTGATTCGTGCGGATGGAATGTTGAGTCGTGCGTCTGGTCCAGTCGTGCGACTGGAGTTGTTGTGTGTGAGTTTCTTCTTGTTTATGGTGTGTGTATGTCGTGTGATATTAAGGTGACATCGACACAGTTATCGTTGCTAAAGACAATATTTAAGTTAACACTATCAAACTTACTAATGTTATCAGAAATCAAATCAACTTTAACATTTTACAATTTTCAACAATCGATTTGCAACGCTAATATTTGCTAAGTATTTCTCTAATAACAATGTCACTTTTACACGAATATCATCGGCAATGGCAACGATTTCTAGTACTTGGATCTACATAAGATCTAATACTTATGTCTGTTTGTGTGTGTTACATGCGACCGAACCAATACAACCATAACTGATCAAACGTTACTATATGGTTTACACATATCATTAATGCTTAACAATAACCGTCAAATAGGTGTTTGACCGTTTACTACATACAACATTTGGAAACTTTGATCATCCATACTTACCACCTAACAAGTGAGTTTCGTGGCCCCTTTTTAAGCTTATACAATATTTCAATCATTTACAAACATGGGGGAAAAGTATGCTCACCCACTTTCTTATGCTGTACAATTTACATACTTGGAATCAACGTGATACTGTTTTGTGAGTACTTATCTGATACATACATGAGTCGTTGTGTGGTACTTTCTTTACAACCATTTAATTCCTGTGTGGAACCGACGGATAGGTATTTGTAGTACTACTGGGTTGACACCCCCACCCCTTGTCAGATGGTTTACCGGTTGGTACCATCATTAGCCAGGAACGGGCCTTGGGCGAATATATTCCGACAAGATTCTGTGTGTACGTCATTAGGTTTGGTTGTAAAGCTCATTGTATGTGATTTTGCTTACTTATAACTGTATGCACGATATTCCACAACAATTTCTATACAGCATCAATCACTTATTTACTATTTAAACATGCGAGCTCACCAACAGTTTTGTTGACCGTTTGAGCATATCTATTCAGATGACAATGCTAATTAAAGATCTAGGTGTGCTGCCTTAGTGGAGACCCTAGGATGGATTTTTGAGACTAAACATATTTGACAAACATTCATCTTGAAACATTGTTGTAGTCTGATTAAACAACTTCATACTTCGATACTTGTTCCGGGTTGTGGGAATTACATTACAATGTTATCATCTTTTGATTATATGAACCATTTACAAGTTTATGCTTATGGCTATGTTGTCATGAATATTGACTAAACACGACACAAGTCTCCATTTGTGTCGGGTGTCGTCATGACACGCTTTATCATCAATTACATACTTTGCGTCTCTATTGTTAACAATGTGTTATGACGATCCCGTCTCGTTACATCCCTATGTTTTCGCTCTCAGCAGGGGTGTGACAGATAGTTAAAGACATTCTAAAGTATTCTGGGCCTACCAAAGTGTATGGTCATCAAGATTACAAAAGAACAAAGACAAGCAGCACAGGGGAGTATGCCAATTCTACTTCGGATGCCAACTTTGGCAATACTCCCGAATCAACTCAAGAGTGGGGGTATCACTTGATGATGATAATGATGATGATGTTCTTGTAATGCAATAGGAAGATCAAGAGGAAGAACCTCTAGAAGAAGAGTCTCGAGAAGAACCTCTAACACGTCCAATGGGGAGGGACAAGGCCAAGAAGCTGGCCAAAATAAAGGGAAAAGGCATGACTTCTTCTTCTTCACTTGCTTACGGAGCAAAGAGACAAAGTCTCGTTGAAGACTTGGCCGAGACGACAAAGGCAAAGAAGAAAGCTATCCAACATTTCGACAAAAAAAATGATAATTTTTTTGAGTTGGAAGAGAAGAAGATCCTTTTCATCGACACAAGTCATATGGATCCATTCTAGCATGCTGAACATGAAGAATTGTGCAACGAGATAAGAGAGAAATATAGAATGCCTCGTCGCAACTAATTTATTTAGTTTAAATGTTGTGGTTTTAGTTTAAGTTGTGATTTAGTTTAATGTTGTTTTAGTTTAATTATCTACTTTTATGTAATTTTAGTTAATTAATGAATTTTTTTTCTAACGGCTAGTTTTTTTGTCTTTTTTTGCTAACGGCTAGTTTTTTTGTCTTTTTTAACGGCTAGTTTTTTTGTCTTTTTTTTTCTAACGGCTAGTTTTTTTGTCTTTTTTTCTAACGGCTAGTTTTTTTATTGTATAAGTACCACAATCTACACCACAATCATTACAACACTTCACTCATTTTCCACACGAATACTTTGAATCCAAAATTCTAAAATGAGCATTGATGATGATAGAATACCCATGAATATTCTTCAAATGCTCACACAAGAATTTCAAAATCTTATTTCTGATGATATTGAAGAGCTTGCTAATCGTTTGTTTGAGTTTGACCAAAAGAAGAGGGAAGTTCTTCCCGACAACATAAGAAGCGTAAGGAGATAGATAGAGGACGTAAGGATGGAGACGCATCATTATGGAATGATTACTTTGCTCTAGAGCCGGTGTATGATGAGAGTTTGTTCAGACGGCGGTTCAAAATGCGCATTGGTATTTTTAATCGCATCGTCACGGATTTATCTGAACCAGGTAAATCTGCTCACTGGAAATATTTTACATAAAGATATGATGTTGTAGGTTGAAATTGTCTATCACCAAGACAAAAATGCATAAGTGCCATTCGTCAATTGGCATATGGCACAACAGCTGACCAATTTGATGAATACTTACGCATTGGTGAAAGTACTGCTATGGAATGTCTACAAAAGTTTTGCAGGTCTATCGTGGAAATTTATTCATCTGTGTATTTAAGAAGACCAACCCAATATGACGTTGACCGGTTAGTAGGTGAATATGAAGCCCATCACGGGTTTCCTGGAATGCTTGGAAGCGTTGATTGTATGCACTGGAGTTGGAGAAAATTTCCAACTGCATGGAAAGGTCAATATACGTGTGGTGATCATGGGCATCCCACCATTATGCTAGAAGCAGTTGCATCACATGACCTCTCCATACATTCTTTGAAGTAGCTGGATCAAACAACGACATCAATGTGCTTAATTAATACCCAGTTTTTAAACAAATCTTAGAGGGTATTGCACCGCAATGTTATTTTACAGTGAATGTTCATAACTACACCACAGGCTATTATATTACGAATGGTATTTATCCAGAATGGACAAGACTTGTAAAGAGTTTTACATATCCACCAAAGAATAATCTGAAAATGAAGTGGTACAAAAGGCGTCAAGAGTCCGCGAGAAAAGATGTAGAAAGAGCCTTCGGTGTTCTTCAAGCTAGGTGGGTAATGATACGATCCCTAGCAAGATCCTCGAACTTACCGGTATTAGGTGATATAATGCATGCATGTATTATATTACATAATATGATTGTAGAAGATGAAGGACGTTGCATAACTAACTGGTCACGTAAAGAGCAAGAACCAGAGCTAGAAAGTTACAATAATCGGGCACCACCATCGTTTCAAACACACCTACAGAGATTTATAAGCTTACATAACAAGGACGCGCATCATGCATTGCGGAAAGATCTAATAGAACATCTCTGGGCGAATAGGGGGATTAGAGAGTAGCTTTAATATTTTTTCTATCTATTAATTTCGTATGGTCGTTTTTATTTTATAGTTTTACGTTGTTGTTTTATTTATTTTAATGTAGTTGCGGTTTAATTTTATTTTTTATTGTTTAAAATTTTTTAATTTAAGTATTCAACTTGATCATTTGATATTTAATTCTATTATTAATTTTAATTCAATATATTTATAGTAATTTAAGTATTTTTGTTGGACCAAAAGAACCAATGAGCCAAGATCAGGAAAACCTCTAAGTCCCACATGCCACTGCTACAACTGCTGAAGACTCCCATCAGTTACAATGTTCTCTTGCTTGAATGTCAGACTCGAGAACATCTGAAGACTCTCATCAGCTATTGTGTTCTCTTGCTTGAATGTCAAACTCGAGAGCATCTTAGCTCCAGCCTTCTGCTGTTATGACAAAGTCTGAAGAACAAAGTATGAAGATCAAAGAACTGAAGAACATCAGCTGAAGAAGACTCCAAAGTACTGAAGACCAAGTACTGAAGTCTGAAGTACTGATCTTACAAGTACTGAAGACTTCAAGTACTGAAGACAAGTACTGAAGAATCAAAAGCTGAAGAACTAAAGAACTGAAGACCTTCTACTGAAGCACAAAGTCTGAAGACAAAGACTGAAGACAACAACTGATGATATCTACTGAAGTCATCAGTTGTTATATCATCTGAAGCCAAATCTGAAGACCAAGTACTGAAGACTCAGAGTTTGTCACAACAACTGAAGAAGTCTTCTTCAGTTGTTGTGGTGGTTTTTCTTTTTCAGTATATTTCATTTCAGTAGTTGTACAACAACTGAAGAGCATGTTCTTCAGTTGTTATAGTATCAGTAGTTATAAACGACTGAAGAGTTTGTTCTTCAGTCGTTGTAGGATTTCAGTAGTTTACTTTTGTCAGCACTTAGGAACTTTTGTAAGAAGATGTCAGTTGTTGACATCTTCAGTAGTTTTATGTTTTTGTCAGTTGTAATTTGAATATTCAGTGATGTCAGAAAAAGGACATCAACCCATCCTTTTGCCGCCTATAAAAGGATGGGTAACCATACAGTTTTAATTGCCGAAACGTGCGACCAATAGAACATTTATTGCTTCGCAGAACTCTTCTCTCTCTATGTTTATGCTTTAATTGCAATATCTTTTATGTTCTTGCTTTAATTGCTAATTAATGCGCTAAATCCGCTGCAAACATAATCTAATTGATCAACACGAGAGGCTGAGATCCTGTCAAATGGTATCAGAGCAGGTTAATCATTGATCGATCTCACCATTGATCATTTGAAACTGCTCTTTTGATCTCTCAGTTTGATCGAATTAGCAATTTGCAAGAGTTAGTCATGGAGAGTGAGTTTCTGCTGTTTCCGGCCAAAATCTTGAGGTCTTTTGGTGGTTTTGAGTTACGATTGTCGTGTTTAAACTTGTTTTTGACCAAACCCTGAGATGACAACACCAAACAATGATCCTCACAATACTGGTTCCGCAACCAAGCCTCCGATGCTGGTTAGGAACGAGTATAACATATGGCAAAGACGTATGCTACACCACTTGGCTGTCAACAGTGCTGGTTGTTGGAAGTCAGTGGTGCATGGGCCATACAAGCCTATGGTGAGCGTCCCGGAATCTAATGAACAGGTTGCGAAGAAACCTGAACAGTATTCGGACGAAGATCTAAAGCTGTTTGAAATTGATGCTAGAGCCCATGGAATTTTAGCCATGGCCATTCCAAACGAGATATATTCAGGGCTCTTGCATCATGAGTCTGCTCATGACCTATGGGTTGCTCTAAAGGAACAATTTGGAGGAACTGATTCGGTCTTAGCAAACAATAGGGAAATCCTTGCCCAATAATATGAGACATTCTCATATAGAAAGGGTGAGACTCTGACCCAGCAATATGAGCGGTTCTCTTGTTTGATCTCTGAGCTAAAGATGGTCAAACAAGAGTACTCCAAAAGCCAGATGAACAACAGGTTCCTCAGGTCATTGCCTGAGAGGTGGGACACATATACCATTGTCCTACGCTCCAGTGCTGATCTGGAAACTCTATCTCTCACACAACTTCATGGGAAGTTGCTTACTTTTGAAAGAGAGATAGAGCAAAAGAGGAAGCTGTCCTCTTCTGGCAAGCTTGCTGATGACTTTGTCCAAGGTAATGCTGCCTTGATAAGTCATGAGTCAGAATATGCTTCATCAGAAAGTTCTTATGATGAGCATATTGATTTCTCTACAAACTCAGAACAAGCTTTTGTTGGTGTTAGTAGTTCAGGAGGTGGTGGTGACAACTTGTGTTTTCTGATGGAGGATTTGAAGGGCATTCCAGATGATGATCTGGAAGAGATGGATATTTTGAACCAAATGGCAATGATAAATATCCGCTCTCAGAAGTTCTACAAAAGAACTGGTAGGAAATTCCCAGGACTCTCTGGCAAAACCAAAGTTGGTTTTGACAAGAGCAAGTTGAGGTGTCACAAGTGCCAAAGGCTTGGACACTTTGCAAGAGAGTGTAGATCATCTGGATCTAACTCATCTGCACCCTTTGTGACTTTTCCCAGCAATAGCTCACAGCACAAAGGGCAACCTTCCTACAGTTCTTCCCATCCATCTCAGGCACAAGCACCACCTGCTTATTTTGTGCCACAGGGTCATATGCCTTATCCTTACCCCTGTTACTACATGCCTCAGCCTGGTCAAACTCAAGCACCCCCGGCTCAACCACCTCATGCTCTTCCAGAGCCTCATTCTTCCCAATCTCATCACCACACACAACCTCAACAACAAAGCTTTTTCACCCCAACTGCTGTTGACTGGAGTAGTCTACCAGAAGAGCTATCTGGTCAGGAACCACTACTCCAAGGTGCTGGTCAACATGGTGGTGATCAACCTTTTGGAAATCTTGCTCTGATGGCCCTTGATTCTGCTGAAGGGTCATCATCCAATGCCTCATCTCAGGTATCCACTGAGGCAAAAGCCAAGCTTTGTTCAGAGTCATGCATAGCAGCATTTGCTTCTATTAGAGAAGCAAATGTAGCTTTAATAGATAAAAATCTTGAGCTTGAGCACACTATTTCCAAAAGAAAAGCTGATTTTGAGGTTGTTCTAAAAGATAAAAATGATGAGATTTACAAGCTTAAATGCCAAATCAAAGATGCTAAAGCTAGGGAAGATGTACTTCTAGAGAAGTACAAAGACCTTAAGGAAACTCTTGCAACCACCCAAGTTGAGTGTGATCGATGGGTGCAATCATGCAAGGGTTTTGAAATGCTTCTTAGCAAGCAAACAGCTTCCAATGTGAAGTTTGGCATTGGTTATAATCACACTGCTCCTCCCACAGACTTCATTTCAAGAGCAGAAGTTGAATCTGATGGGGAGAGCAATAACCAATCCTTCTCATCATGTGACTTACTATCCTCTAAATCAGCATCATCAGAGATAGACTGTCACATGACCAATAGGCTGATCAACTCAGGTGTTGTCACTAGTAGTACTGAAGGTACTAGAGAGCAAGTGACAACATCTGAAGTTCAAACCTCAAATACTGTTAGAACTAAAGAGAAGAAAACTAACAGTAGGAAAGGTTTGAAGACAGCTAAAGAGGATACCAGGAAAGCAGGCACTAGGAAGAAAACTGCTAGTACTGATGACAAACAGCTGAAGAAGAAGTCTTCAGCAGTTAAATCCTCTTCAGCTGATGATCAGCATAAGATGAAGAAAAAGCCATGTGAGATATGTGGCTTGTTCAATCATCTTACTGATGATTGTTGGTACAAAAGGGGTTCCAAACTCAAACAGAAGGAGGAAATTACTGAGAGCATCAATAAAATGAAGAATGAGTTTGAAACCAAGTTTGTACTGGCAACATCCAAGCCTGAAATCCCTAGGCCCAAAGTTAAATCTAAGAAGGTAGGGATTACTCAGGCAACAGCTGAGGTTGCTCAGAAAAAGATGGTACAACATAGGAACTCATCATCAGCAAACTCCAATGTGTCTGAAGAGCTGAAGGCTTTATCATAAAATCAGACACAGTTGGTGATGATGGTTCAGCAACTAGTGGGAAGAGTCAACCACTTAGATGCTCCTATGTTGAAACCACAGAAAAGGAAGTCCAAGCCAAAGGGTTCCTCTTCTGTACCATCTTCTTCACCTCAAGCTGTCACTCTTAACACACCTATTAGTGCTACACCTGTAGCTGAGAACAGACCCAAAGCCAAGCAGGTTTGGGTCTCCAAGACTAACTAACACATGGTTGTGTTTGCAGGGTTCTTCAACATGCCATAGAAGCATCTGGTATGTAGACAGTGGAGGATCCATGCATATGACTGGAAGCAGCTCCCTTCTTAATGACTACTCTCAAGGAAAGAAGGGATTTGTTTCTTTTGGCAATGATGCAAAGGGTTACATCGTCAGAAAAGGCTTTGTTTCCAACGGGGAAATAAGTTTGATGATGTTAACCATGTGGAGAATCTCAAGTACAACCTCTTGAGTGTCAGTCAAATGTGTGACAAAGGCCATGTTGCCCTTTTCACAAGCCAGAACTGTAGGATTCTGTCATCCAAAGTTCTGAGTTTGATTGACAAGGCATTGGATGAACACACTCTCCTGAAGGCCAACAGGACAGGGAGTGTATGCCTTAGATCTTTCCAAAAAGATGGATCTAAAAGGCCATCCTTGCCTATTCTCCAAGGCATCTCCTCAAGAGTCTACACTATGGCATAGAAGGCTGGGTCATGTTAATTTCAAGAACATGAATCAGCTTATAAGCCATGGTTTAGTAAGAGGATTGCCTCTGAAGGAGTTCAAGTGTGAAGATGACTGCACTGCTTGCTTGAAAGGAAAACAACACAAAGTTTCATTCCCTTCAATAGAAGAACCAAAGTCCACTGCCTGCTTACAACTTCTGCACATGGATCTCTTTGGTCCTGTCAGAGTAATGAGCATGGCAAAGAAGAAATACTGCCTGGTAATTGTGGATGATTACTCCAGGTTTGTATGGACTTTCTTCTTGCACTCCAAGGATGAGCAGCAAAGACAATAATGAACTTTGTGTTACTAGTAGAAAAGCAGCTCCCCTACAGGTCAAGTGTGTGAGGAGTGATAATGGAACAGAATTTAGAAACCACACACTTGATGGCTTCTACCTGTCCAAGGGAATTAGAAGGCAGTTTAGCATTCCTAAAACTCCTGAGCAGAATGGTGGTGGAGAGAAAGAATAGGACCCACATTGTGTTGGGAAACAAGCGGTCTCAAGGATCCCCAACAACCCTCCCATGCTAACAATAGAGAAATAATTGAACACAAGAATATACGTGGAAACTCCAAAACCGGGAAAAACCACGGGCCTCTAGAGAGAAAGATCCACTATGCGACAAATTGTTACAATCACATAGACTAATCTCTCAAACCTCCCCCCGCCCAATTACACCCACACTCTCCAAAGTGTTTAACTAAAAACTTTCTACACTCTAAGACAAGAGTACTAGAAAAGAAAGAAAGAACCAAACACTTCAAGTGTATTTTTGGTTAGGGCACTTTGAAACCAAAGCCTTGGACTTCTTTTATAAGCTTGGAGTCCTCCCAAGCTTTCATCCTTGCACCAATGTGGGATGGGAACTTTTCATATAGCCAAAAATCCTAACAATCTCCACCTTGGATATATGAAAAACCAACCACATTAAAGTAACACCGTCTTTAACCGACGATCATACTCCACCATAAAAGAGTATCGCCACTTAGAATAGACCATTCTAAGAATTCTCTTCTCGGCACATGTTGAAAAAACCTGCTGAAAATTTATGGTGCAACTTCCCCCTTGGCATACCTGGAAGTTCATCAGCTATCAACATCAATTTTTCACCACACATTTGCATCTATGCCAACCCAATGCCCATGTGTAAATCCGTGAACCCGCTAACAAAATTGCATCCCCTTTCATGGTAGCGCGGGCATACCATAGGGATAACATAACCTCAAAGGCAATCATCATCGTCAACAACGACGGAGACATTGTTAGCTGACTTGGAGCTGCTAGCCGAATCTGCTCCACCTGGACAATTTCTCTTGACATGCCAGACTGTCCACACTTCCAGCATACAGGAATCTTCTGTGAGTGCTTCTTCTTCCCGTTCCCGCATATTAAAACTGTTCCTTCTGATGAAGTATGACTGCTACTTCCTAGTCTTTTCTCTTCAGATAATAGCTTCTCAGTAACACCGCATACTTCAGGGTTTCTTTCCCATACATCAGAATGGGCTTCATATGCTCATAGGAAGATGTCAAAGATAATATGAGCCTTAGTGCTTTATCCTCATCTTCAACCTTCACTCCAATAGCCTCTAGTTCTGACACGATATTATTAAGAACACTTAGATGATCTGAAATTTTTGTATCTCCATCCATACAAAGGGTATGAAATTGTTCCTTGAGATACAACCGTTTGAGATGCCTTTGCCTTGATACAACTGCTCAAGCTTCTCTCCCACAAATCCTTTGCAGTTGATATCCCATGCACATTTGCAAGAACTTCTTTGCTAGACACAAACGAATCGCACTTGCTGCTCTCAAATCCAATCTTCCCATTCTTCATCATCGTCTTTACTGGTTCCGCTTGAATCCTTGCTTGAAACAGGGGTCGGTTTCCCCTTCAACGCCTTGTGTAACCCAGATTGAATCAACACATCCTTGACTTGAACTTGCCACAAACCAAAGTTGATTCTTTCCATCATATTTCTCTACGTCGAACCTCATGGGACTGTATTTCGACATCGTATCCGTTTCTTCAAACAATATTGATCTGTAGAAAATATACACCAAGCCTATAAGCAGTTACCCAACAAAGGATTCCCAGGAAAGAGAGGTGAGTCACAATGGACACACTTAAGTACCAAGTCTTTCCTAGCCAGAACCTTCTCAGGACAATGCGTATATCCGGCTCCTGTATAATTCTATCGTATACAAAATAGTCAACCGAAAACCCGTTTCTCTGTTGGAAGATCAGACTAAGCTGCAACCACAGAGCATACTACGAACCTTCTAAACCGAGACCTCCCCCAAAAACCTGGGCTTTGATACCACTTGTTGGGAAACAAGCGGTCTCAAGGATCCCCAAACCCTCCAATGCTAACAATAGAGAAATATAATTGAACACAAGAATATACGTGGAAACTCCAAACCGGAGAAAAACCACGGGCCTCCAGAGAGAAAGATCCACTATGCGACAATTGTTACAATCACATAGACTAATCTCTCAACCTCCCCCCGCCCATTACACCCCCACTCTCCAAAGTGTTTAACCTAAAAACTTTCTACACTCTAAGACAAGAGTACTAGAAAAGAAGAAGAACCAAACACTTCAAGTGTATTTTTGTTGGGCACTTTGAAACCAAAGCCTTGGACTTCTTTTATAACTTGGAGTCCTCCCAAGCTTTCATCCTTGCACCATGTGGGATGGGAACTTTTCATATAGCCAAAAAATCCTAACACATTGAAGCAGCAAGTCAATGTTTGCTGACTCTGGGTTGCCACTGACCTTTTGGGCTGAAGCTGTCAATACAGCTTGCTATGTACAGAATAGAGCCTTAGTAAATAAGAGGTTGATGAAGACTCCCTATGAAGTTCTTCATGAAGATCAAGATAGGTTGGACTCACCATTGGATTAGTTTTTTGTTTATCTTTCGTTGTAATAGGATCTTTGTTAGTTTCCTTTGTAAGTTTGTTTAGTGCAATCTATATGTTAGCTGTGGGCGAAACTATAGTTTCGGCCTGGCGAAACTGTTGGTTTCGCCAGACGAAACTATTGAGCTCAGATCATGTTTACCCGGTGAAACTGTTAGTTTCTACCGGGCGAAATTATAGTTTCGCCTGTATAGTTTCGCTTACAGCGAAACTATATGCGAAACTACGACAGCTATATATAGATTTCTTTTGTCTAATTGTTAGGCATCCTTGCAAGAAACCCTAATCGTGTATTATTATTGCAAGAGGCTATTGTAAGCTGGTGATTTCTGAATACATTGAGCTTATTTCAATTCATTCACTTTTGTTCATCATAAAACCATGTTTGAAAGCTTTTTGGTGTTATTTTGATCATCCTTCTCTTAGTGTTGTTTGTGTGTGTTTGGTATTGAGCAATTCAAGCATTCTTCTGCATTGAAAACCGATCAAATGGACCAACAATATGGTATCAGAGCCTTAGTGCTCTTGATTGTTTGAGGTTTTGGTTATTTTTGTTCAATACCAACTTTTTCAAATTTTACTTCAAAACAGAGTGTTTTTGTCATGGAAATTGATTGGATAGTGTGCGTTTCTGATTGAGGAAGCTTCGTGAATCACTTCTATTCAAATTTCATTGAGATTTGGGTGATTTTCGATTGTTTTTGGGGTTTAAAAGGGTTTTCTGTTCTTCCAGCGAAATTACAGTTCCTTCCAGCGAAACTGTAACTTCGTTCAGCGAAACTAATACTTTTTCTTCTTTGATATTCGGTGCGAAACTGTGTTCCTTGAACGAAAGTTCATTCAGATTGAGTGATATTTGTGCGAAACTGCTGCTGAAATTCATTCGAACGAAAGTTCAAGCTTGTTTCCTGCGAAATTTACAGCGAAACTAAGCTACTGATAGTCTTTGCTAGCGAAAGTGCTGCCGAAATTACACTTTCGCCGTAGCGAAACTACCTTTCAGCGAATCTACTTCTTCTTCAGCGAAATGTTTATGTCCAAAATGACTACTCTCACCTTGGCTGATTTAGAGAGTGTTGCACCAAACCGACCCCCTAGACTCATCAATGGAGATAACTTTGAAGATTGGAAAGGTGTCTTAAGGCTTTCTTCTTCTACACCGATCACAACCAATGGGAGTCAATCATCACTGGACCACACAAGCCAACCGTTACTGTCGGTGGAACTGTCTCTCCAAACTCGGACTCCTCCACATTCACCGAAAAGGATCAAAAGTTAATTGACAGAGATCAGAAAGCATTCGGAGCCTTGACTTTATGTCTTGCACCTGATATTTACAATCGCTTTGCAGAATTCAAAGATGCAAATCCCTATACGATGCCTTGTGTGAATTTTACGATGGAAACGAGGATCTAAGGAAAGATAGGAAGGCTCAAGCTGAAAAGGAGTTCAATTCATTTGTGGGACACAAGAATGAAGATCTTACTGACATTACTAATCGTTTTTGTCTGTTTCAAGTACTCTAAAGAAGTATGATGATCAGCTAGGAAATCATGAGCAAGTGAATAAACTCCTAGACTCTCTTCCACCTCAGTGGAGTTTACAAGTAAGAATGTTGAAACAAGAAAGAAACTTTGCTGACTATAAACTAATGGATGTGATTAACAAGCTGAAGTCTTTTGATTTGGATCTAAAAAGGAGGGAGTTTAATCAATCAATCATGCCAACATCCGGTTATTCACAGAATGCTGCATTACTATCGTCCGCTGCAAGCTCTCCAATGCAGGCATCGCGTCAAGGAGCAGTGACTGTGTGTGATTTTTCTGGAAGTGGCATTAACCCCGGGAAAGAGCAAGGGAATTTAAAGGCATCTAATGAATCTACTGTTCCAGCTGAGACTATGGCACTTTTTGGGATGTTTGTTCAAAGTTATGAAGCACTTGTTGCTGGTGATCTGAAAGGAAAAGGAATGACTATGGAGGACATGTATCAAGTGGATCCAGATGATCTTGAAGAAACTGATATTCAATGGCAAATGGCAATGCTGACGCTTAGAGCTCGGAGATTTATGGAAAGGACTGGTAGAAAGAACTTTGGCGGTCAAGGTTCCAACTCTAAACTGGGTTACGATAAGTCTAAACTTAGATGTTTCAATTGCAAGCAATTGGGACACTTCAAACGAGAATGTCCATTGCCAATTGTCACTGATCCTAACAACTCTGGAGTTCCAAGATTGACTGCTGGTGGGAGTAAAGATGAGTCAAGCCATAAGAAAGAAACCGCTCTAATTTCTAACTTTGACTGGAGTGCAGAGGCTGAAGAGACAAAAGAAGAATTAATCAAGCTTTAGTAGCTGAGATTCAGAAGGAGAAAATGAAGATGAACTGTGACGACGAGTTTGATCCATTTAATGAGTTTAGAGGATGAGTTGCAGAGAATGAGTCTGAGAAAGATGAAATATGAAGGAATATGGAAAGTCAGAAACTCAATCTACAGTGCTTGAAAGAAATGATGTCAATACTGCTACCACTGTGAGGAAAACAAGTCGTATACTCCTGTGTGTCAATGTGATAAAGCCCTTGCAGCAGAGAAGGTGGTGATGGGACTTCCATATGAGGTAATTCAAGATATGTGTTCATCTGCATGTAAAATCAGATTATTTGGGGTTTATAAGGCTAATCGTTTATTAATTGATAATGAAAAGGACTTGAAAAGAATTAACGAAGAACTTAAAGTGAATGAGTCAAAATACTTTGTTAAATTAATGAAGCGCTAAAAGAATTGATCATTTAAAAAGAATTGTTTTAGAAAGAAACGTTGAGGTGAACAGTTTGACTGAAAGGGTTGCCCTAGCTGAGTTTGAAACAAGCAAACTTCAGTCAAAACTTGATAAATGGACCATATCAGGAATGAAACATGATGATTTATGTAAATCTCAACGTGGGGCTAGGATTA
The DNA here is from genome assembly GCA_024085815.1 of Flaveria linearis. Taxonomy (NCBI): domain Eukaryota; kingdom Viridiplantae; phylum Streptophyta; class Magnoliopsida; order Asterales; family Asteraceae; genus Flaveria; species Flaveria linearis. The sequence goes on along the minus strand of CM044006.1, from coordinate 3,089,821 downwards.
AAACAGGTTTGGGATATGAAAATGCTAAGGTTTATCCTCCACCTAGTACATACTGTTACTCTCCGATGCCCATTCCACATCCTTCTAATGATTTAATCAAAGAAGATTCTAACAGTATGTCTGCAGGTTTGGAAGGTGTGAATCCTATGCATGTTCGTGAGGACTACGATTATGGACCAACTAGAGGTCTTGGATGCTCTAGTCTTAGTACACCTGAACCCAAGCTTTCTGTTTTAGATCATAACTCTAGTTTAAATTCTGTTTTTGTTTCTAGTAATGCTGTAAAAGACTCTGTTTCATTCAGTTCTAGTAATGTTTCTGTTTGCTTATTAAATGCTATGGACCGTGATTCTGATTTATCTATTGATGTTGCTGATTCATTGTCTGATAATGCCACGAATAGCAATGAAGAAACAAAAACTAACTCTTTTGAAAAATTCTTCTCTCATCCCATTCCATCATTTATACCTGCAAAATTTGCTGTGCTTAATGACAGGATTGTATCTTCATCTGAGGCAAGTACTAGTGACACTAGTACCTCATGTATTTCAGATAACACTTCAGTATCATCAGCACACAATCATTCTTTTCAAATAAAATCAACTCTGTCAATGCAAATGAGGCATACAGCGATAATGATTTAACACTTACTGATTCAAGTTTATCCAAATGTAATGGAGAACATAATACATCTAATTAAAATCAATTGCTTTCAATGTGGTAAAGACGATCATGTAGTTAAGCATTGTCCTCACTACATCACAGATATGTTCATAGACGTTCTTTTGGAAGTAAACTAAATCAGTTAGTTAATAAGTTCTTTTGCAAGAAATCCACTTCGGAAAAACCTAAAGTTATTCAAACTTGGGTGGCCATTACACCTGGTTAATTCTCTTTTGATATGATTGCAGGAGTCATCCACTAAGTCTGTAAATAGTGTATGGCATGTTGATAGTGGATGCTCGAGACACATGACGGGGCTTAAAGATTTATTGACCAACTACCGCATAATCGATGGGGCTATGTTGCCTTCGCAGGAGACAAGAAAGGAGGAAAAATGATAGGTCAAGGAGAAGTTTGTAATGGTTCGCTCACCTTGGAAAAGTCAATTATGTTCCCGAGCTTGCATTTACCTATTGAGCGTCTCTCAGATTTGTGATAAAAGCATTCCAGTCTTATTCAAGTCTGATGAATGTATCTTTTTGAAGTCTGAGTTTGATATTCCAGATAATCTAGTTCTCATGCGGGCTCCCAGAAAGAATGATACATATCTCCTTGACATGAATTCAAAGAGCTCATCATCTGCAGTCACATGCCTCTTGTCAAAAGCTTCCACCTCTGAGTCCTTCTTATGGCATCGTAGATTGGGCCATGTTAATTTCAAAATAATAAACAAACTAGTTAAAAACAATCTCGTTCGGGGGATTACCTTTAAAGATTTTTCTGTGGCCGAGAAATGTATGGCATGTGCTAAAGGAAAGCAACATAAGAACCACACAAACCTAAAATTGAAAATAGCATCTTAAATCCCCTAGAGTTGTTACATACTGATTTGTTTGGCCCAATAAGTGTTAAATCTATTGCTAAGAAATCTTTTTGTCTTGTGGTTACAGATGACTACTCCAGATATTCATGGGTAAGATTTCTTACTCAAAAGGGAGAGACGACTGAGGAGTTGCAAAAGTTAATTCTCTCGATTGAATCGATAAGCAAGAGAAGGTTATGGCTATTCGAAGTGACAACGGTACTGAATTCAAAAATCAAATTTTTGATTCCTTCTGTGCCACTAAAGGGATATTAAGACAGTTCAGTGCTGCGAGAACTCCTCAGCAGAATGGTGTCGCGGAACGAAAGAATCGCACCCTAATTGAAGCCGCACGTACAATGTTAATAGAATCCTCCTTACCCATCATATTTTGGGCTGAGGCTGTAAATTGTGCTTCTTATGTTCTCAACAGGGTGCTGATAGTCAAAGATAAGATGAAAACTCCGTATGAACTATTTCACAAACGAAGCCCTTGATTGATTTCTTTCGCCCATTCGGCTGCTCGTGTACTCTTCTGAATACTCAAGCACAGAAGACAAAATTGGGTGCTGTTTCTGATGATGTTTATTCGTAGGATATTCTTCTTCCCAGAAGGCTTATCGGGTATATAACAAGAGGACACGTATAGTTCAGGAGTCATTCTATGTCGATTGGCAGGAATCTAATTCATCTAATGTTCCCACAGAACCAGCTTGGTTCTTTGACTCAGATACGGTGTTCAAATCATTCAATCTTCCAATTTTCGATGATGATGTGCCCTTCTCCAATTCAACAACAAACTTCATTCCACCTGCCCCCGTACCAACTGAGCCTATTGTGCCTCCTGTCACCACATCTGTTAATGATACTTCAGTCAGTGTTGATTCTTCCTCATCTTCATTTGATCTTCCTCCTCCACCCATATCAACATCACCTTCTTCATCTCCTTTACCGAACTCTTCTTCCCCCTCAGCTCATCATTTAACCAACCATCTACTGATATCCCTTCCATGACTGTGGATTTCAAAACTTTGAAAGATCATCCACACGACAACATAATTGGTTTCCATTACTGATGGAGTTCGAACACGGAGTCAATCTGGATTGATCAACGTTTGCTTGTTTTCTTGCTTTATATCTCAAACTGTTCCTAAAACGTTCATGCAGCTCTCCAAGATCCTGCTGGGTAGAGTCGATGCAATTGGAATTGCAACAGTTCAGAAAACTACGGGTGTGGACCCTGGTGGATCTTCCACCAATAAGTATCCTATTGGCACGAAATGGGTTTTCAAGAACAAGCCTGATGATCGAGGAATAGTGGTGCGAAACAAATCCAGATTAGTAGTTCAAGGCTTTGCTCAAGAAGAAGGATTGACTACACAGAAGTCTTCGCACCTGTCGCCCGTCTTGAAGCCATTAGAATATTCTTAGCGCACGCTGCTCACAAGCAATTTAAAGTCTATCAGATGGATGTAAAATGCGCATTTCTCTATGGGGACATTGATGAAGATATACGTGTGTCAACCCCCAGGATTTGAAGATCCAGATTTTCCTGACAAAGTATATAAGCTTGATAAGTCACTGTATGGACTTCATCAAGCTCCTCGGATTTGGTATGAAACCCTGACACAGTATCTCTTGAGCAATGGTTTTACACGAGGCACCATTGACATGACTCTATTCAAAAGAGAGGTAAACGGCGAGATGTTGATTGTGCAAGTTTACGTTGATGACATTATTTTTGGTTCTTCAAATCTCAATTATGTCGGGAGTTTGAGGAGGTCATGCGAAACAGATTTGAGATGAGCATGATGGGAGAGATGTGTTTTTCTTTCTCGGCTGCAAGTTGAACAAAAACCAGATGGAATTCTTATTCATCAAGAGAAGTATATTAAAGAAATTTTGAAGAAATTCAAAAGGATGATGCTGCTCCTGAGATGACTCCCTTCACGGCTCAGACATGTCTCACTCCGGATGAAACGGCAAACCAATCGATCCTCATCTCTACAGATCCATGATTGGCTCTCTCATGTACCTGACAGCAAGTCGTCCTGACATAACCTTTGCTGTTGGATATTGTGCTCGATACCACAGCTCCTAAAGAATCCCATGCCAAGGCAGTCAAACGAATTTTTCGTTATTTAAAGGGATCTTCTCGTTTAGGACTTTGGTATCCTTATGGTGGTAATTTTGACCTACACGCTTATTCTGACAGCGATTCCAACGCTGCAAATTAAACAGAAAATCTGTTACTGGAGGTTGTCAGTATTTGGGAAACTGCCTTGTTTCTTGGCAAAGCAAGAAACAGACTACATTTCTCTCTCAACAGGAGAAGCTGAATATATTGCAGCCTCAAGCTGCTGTTCGCAAGTGTTATGGATTCAGCATCAAATGATGGACTATGGGATTAACTTTCTTCATACTCCTTTGTTTTGTGATAACGAAGCAGCCATTGGAATTGCCAAGAATCCAATTCATCATTCCCGGACCAAGCACATTGAGACACGAATTCATGCCATCCGTGATGCTCAAGAAAGGGTTTCATTGATATCATTCCTATTGATACAAACATCAAAAAGCAGATCTTTTCACAAAACATTTGATAAACCACGTTTTTACGAATTGATTTCTATGCTAGGATTAATATCATTCTGACAAACTTTTCTGAGCAAAACAATTGTTTCACCTGTACATAAGTACATATTTTCTTTTTAGTCTAGATTGTTCTCTAACTTGTGTCACATAGATCTTTTTCTTTTAATCTTTTTTTTAATTGTTTCTTAAGAAATTTTTCTTTTAGTAGGCTTTGGAATAAAAATTTCGGGGGAGATTCATACTGACAATAAGTCTTAATTTTCCATTCTCTCAGGAATTCAAGAAAATGAAGTTAGAACAAGGGGACATCTTATGTTTGGATATGCATGATAGACTCATCCCGAAAACAAAGTAAACAAGTGATCATGCAGCAAACATAAAGATCATAACTCAGTAATAAGGATTATCCTCATGATATTTTGTCTGCACAAAGATACAAGTCTTGTGTACAACTTGGTTGAGAGTTGCTAATTGATATCAAAGGATTATCGATGTGAAACTTATGGTGTTTCTCACTGGGATGGTGACTCGGTGATAACACCCTCTAAGTCAAACGTTAAATAATCTCAAATAGCCTATTATTGTACATATAGATTATCGATGTGAATCTTATGGCGTTTCCCACTGGGATGGTGACTCGGTGATAACGCCCTCTAAGACAACATATAATCTCAAATAGTCCACTCTTGCATACACATTCATATGTTACATAAGAAAAGATGTGTGTTTATCTCCTCTGCTATGCGAAAGCATTGACCTGGAGTGATGATCTTCTCTGCTATGCGAAAGCATTGACCTGAAGCTCTCATCAACACGCCTAGATGATCTTCTCTGCTATGTGAAAACATTGACCTGAAGCTCTCATCAATTAGTTATAGGTTGTGTCTGGATCTCACATATATGTGTGTCTACATCTGTACATTATAGAGTCCCATCTGCATTGTGTCAGTCAGTGTGATTGTACATCAGTATAATGATCAGGCAATATCAATGATTATGCTCAATAAACCTTGATGACGAGACTAGGTCTTTATCAAATATCAGTGGGGACCAAGTTGCTGAGTTTCTAAGCAATTCAGAACATGATAAACAGCTGCAGATCATGAGTTGAAAAGAGATGGGAATGGGTTTAAGCGGACAAACATATCAGCAATCTCGCTAAGTCATGATCCTCTTAAAACACTTCAAGAAAATGATACTATTTCCTTTAACTATTTTATTTATTTTATTTTTATTTTATTTTAATTTTACTTTATTTTTTGTTTTATTTTTATTTTGTTTTGTTTTTATTATAAGTGAAGTTTTTTGCGAAATGCAGTTTCGCTCGGGAAACTATGATTTTCGCGGCGCCGAAACTATAGTTTCGTGCAGCAGAACTATAAGTTCGCTACGCCGAATCTATAGTTTCACAGTGTCGAAACTACATTCTCTTATTGCAGAAAGTATAGTTTCGCTTTGCCGAAATTATATCTTAAGTTCTCTGCGAAATTCCTATGTATATAACATAGTTTCGAATCAAGATACTCACTTTCGCAAAATTAGTCACTTTCGTCGAAACTGTGCACTGTTAGGGTTTTTGAGACTCGTGACACAAATCTCCGTCGTTGTCTTGTTTTATTGCATTGTCACCTGATTTTGAAGTTCTCATGTGAGTTTCGAACTCAGACCATGAGTTTTCATAGACTAATCTATCGTACATTAGGCTGGATTGAAATGCGTCGTTTGGGTAGTCTCGCAGTTCGTTCTGCGAAACTACACATCCTCCAGCGAAACTGAACGAAAGTTCATTAGATACTGCGAAACTGTGTGGTTATGCTGCCCGAGCGAACCTAACATTTCGTCAACAAAATCAGTTTCGCCCAGTTCAATCCATTATCATATCTTGCGAATTAGAGTTTCGTCATTGCGAAACTACACAAAAAAAAAAAATAAAAAATAAAAAAAAATAAAAATAAAAAATAACAAAAAAAAAAAATAAAAAATTTATATATATATATATATATATATACATATATATATATATAATATATATACTAATTAATCTGTAAATTCATTCTAATATACATGTATATATCTGTATTTCTTACGTTTATCACAATTTGTTTATTTACATTACGTTGTAAATATTTGAATTCTAATATAATTCCTAACCGTTGTGTTTGTTTGTCAGATAAAAATGGCAAACCTCAAGTTTGATGTTCGAAACAATATCACTGCTCTTCTAGACGACTCACATCCTAAAGCAGCGGGATTCAGAGATTGCATTAGGTGGCTACAAAGATCTCCTATAGCATTCGCCATATCTCATTCCGACTATTTATGATCTACACATTCGAGATTTCTGGAGAACTGCTGAGTATATCACAAGGGAGATTCGGAGAGTATTGTAGCAAAGGTTCTGGACCACCAAGTGAACATCACAGAAGAGGTTATTTCCAGGGTGTTGAGATTAGAAGAAGACACAGGAGTGATATTGATTTGTCTGATCAGGAGGTGTTTGATGCCTTCTTAACTATGGGATATGAAGGTCCTCCTTTTGGGACTAGAAAGGAAATCAAGAAATCCTTTCTGTCCAAGGAGTGGAGGTACATTGCCCATGTCTTCATAATGTGCTTAGATCACCGAAAAGGTGGATCAGATGGTTTAACTTAGACTGGGCAAAAGCCATGGTTATATGTTGCCGAGGTGAGAAGGCTAACATTTCTAATCTCTATTTAGCTGCATGGCCGAAAATGTAATGGCTTTGAAGAAGGACAAATGGCTGCTCTATCCCCGATTTCTTCAAATGATCATCGACGATCAAGTTCCCAACATTCCGAGGCATGGAGAAGTCAGCATCTAGTGTCTATGAATACCAGAATTTTTTGCCGACTGCTGTGCCATAAGACACGACTTCAGTGTCGGATCACTCATCTATGGGAAAACATGTATACTCCTGATCGATGGGATTATATCAGGAAGGTGATCCAGCTGAAGCGAGACGAACAGAGGAAGTAGACCAACTGAGTCGGAGGCAGTAAAGAAGAGAAAGAGATATGCCAAGGAGAAGATTACAACTTTGAGAAAGAAGTGGCAGAGATGGCAGCTAAAGCAAAATGGAGAAAGAAAGAGGTCAAAAGGGACGGTTGATACCGGGGAGGAGAGAGGAGGACAAAACAGAAACATCAGACATTTTCTGAGCCTCCACAATCTGAGAGACCCACTAGTTTAGACGAGGATGTGATCCGAAATCTCAATACCTCTCTCTCTAACGAACTAAGTATGATAAAGACCAAGCTGACAAATCAGGAGATGAGGGAGAACCAAAGGATAATTGCTGGATGGTATGAAGAAATGCTGGTTGATCAAAACAATTTGATCAAAGGTTATTGAAGGAAGTAAACGAGTTGAAAGCTGCCGCCGGCCTGCCGAATCAGCTAACTCAATATGAGTTAGATGATTTAACTGACACATCTAAGTACCCGTTCCTGTCTGTGGGTACTTCTTTGAAGGCAGAGAGGGCACCTCGGGAGCAGCAACAGAAGAAGCTGGAGGGTCTGGTAAAGGAATTGGAGATCCTGAGATGGAGAATTTACAAACTGACGATGATGTGGTTGATGCTGGCTTTGTAGATTTGGGAATAAACCTTGGAGATTTTACCGGTGAAGAGCAAATGGGAAAACACCCCATCAGGAGGGTCTGGTGGATGAGGAAGTTGATGAGGAGCAGTTGGTAGATTATGACTCAGAGCCTGAGTTCTATGAGGTTGATGAACGGCCTTTGACATATGTGATACAGAAGGGTGAAAATGAAAATGATATTTTTGAGATGGAGAAGATGATTGGTTTGTAAGAGAGAGGAACCTGAAGAGTTAACTCCACTGTTTCAGAATATGGAGAGTCTGAAGAAGAAAGAGGCTGATAAGAATAGTGAGCTGGAAGTTTAACCCCGACTTGAAAATGTTTATGATAAAAAGGGAGGGGGGTGGAATCACTTATCTTCACAAGAGGAAGGCATTCAAGACCTTGCCAAAATGGGATTTGAGAAGGTTGGCATCTTTGCCTTTACTTGGAGCACACTTGAGTGAAAGAGCCAGATTTCTAGAAAAAGAAATCCAACATGGGCTCAATGATAACTTTGAGGCTTTCGGTTTTATGAAAGCAGAAAGAAAAAGTCAAAGAAAGATAAAGATTGGGCTACTGGGAAGGGAAGGATTGTGTTGAGCGTGAAGCCTCCTAAGACGGTTCAAAGGGTTAGATTGGCAGATCCGTCCCCCTCGCGTCTGAAAGAGTTTGAGAAGTGGTTTTATGACAATCAGACGGGGGAGGCTGTTATCAGAGTTAAGGGTGGAATTGAATACCGAATCTTTGACCCGATGGATTGTTTGGTTTTTCAGATGATGATCTACTGGTTCTGTGTGAGAACCATATTAAGGCAGGGGCAGGAGAAGAAACGAGAAGGGAAGCTAGCTTGTTCATGATTGTAGTGAACAAAGTTAGAGGAGTGAGAGCTGAAGTGAAAGCGCTGCGCAGAGAAAGTTAGAGCTGAGGATGATTTACAAATGGACATTCAGGATTTAGCAAAACAATTTGCACAAGCTAGTGCTCATCCTGATGGAGCCAATGAGGCAGGAGGCAACCAAAGAAGATCAAGTGCTGAGGCTCAACAGAGTAAAGCTGCAGGAGCTGATCCGGAAACATCATGTGCAGGTACCGAGAAGGCTGGAGCTGAATGAAGAAATAAAGCCAAGAAGAATGGTGAGATCCAACCTAGGGGGAGTATTGAAGATCAAGATAGGTTGGACTCACCATTGGATTAGTTTTTTGTTTATCTTTCGTTGTAATAGGATCTGTTAGTTTCCTTTTGTAAGTTTGTTTAGTGCAAATCTATATGTTAGCTGTGGCGAAACTATAGTTTCGGCCTGGCGAAACTGTTGTTTCGCCAGACGAAACTATTGAGCTCAGATCATGTTTACCCGGTGAAACTGTTAGTTTCTACCGGGCGAAATTATAGTTTCGCCTGTATAGTTTCGCTTACAGCGAAACTATATGCGAAACTATCGACAGCTATATATAGATTTCTTTTGTCTAATTGTTAGGCATCCTTGCAAGAAACCCTAATCGTGTATTATTGTGCAAGAGGCTATTGTAAGCTGGTGATTTCTGAATACATTGAGCTTATTTCAATTCATTCACTTTTGTTCATCATTAAAACCATGTTTGAAAGCTTTTTGGTGTTATTTTGATCATCCTTCTCTTAGTGTTGGTTGTGTGTGTTTGGTATTGAGCAATTCAAGCATTCTTCTGCACTGAAAACCGATCAAATGGACCACACTCATCATTTTGCCCCTCTTATTTCATTCTTTAGAGCCTTTGGGTGTCCTTGTTTATTCTCAACACTAGCAACCCACTCCATAAGTTTGCTAGTAAGGTGGATGCAGGGTACTTTGTTGGTTTATTCATCAACTTGCAAAGCATACAGAGTCTTCAACTGTAGAACCAAGGGGTGAGGAAACTTTGCATGTTAAGTTCAATGAATCTCCAAAGGACAAGATTCCAAAAACCCTGTGGAGTTGTTTGATCTGACATACTGCAATATGTTCCTTATCACCTCCATCTGTTGACCTGTCAACAGATCTTCACCTGGTGGTACTGATGATGATGAAGTCAGTACTCACCTCTTCAGGATCAGTGACAATCTGCCTAAGTCCACTGAACCTGATGCTCCTGTAGCCTCAGCAGCTCCATCCACTACAAATGCTGATGAGATTTCTGCTTGCTCTACTTCGTTTAAGCTGCCATCCTCTACATGGTTTCAGGAATCTCCATCACCATCTGTTGCTGCTAATGGGTCTACAAACACTTGCACAGATATTATAGTTTATCAAGAGCTCAAGAATCACCCCACTTCACAAATCATTGGTGATATCCATGCTGGAGTTTCAACCAGGAATCAATTGTCCAACTTCTGCTTCTATGCTCTCTTCATCAGTCAGCAAGAACCAAAGACTATCATATTGCTTAAGAGACAATGGATGGGTGGAAGCTATGCAGCTTGAGCTACTTCAATTCAAGAAACAGCAAGTGTGGGAGCTTGTTCCATTACCCAAAGGTAAGTGTGCTATAGGCACCAAGTGGGTATTCAGGAACAAAACAGATGAGAAGGGCCAAATTGTCAAGAATAAGGCCAGACTGGTTGTTCAAGGGTTTGCACAGGAGGAAGGCATCGATTATGATGAGCCCTTTGTACCTGTGGCCAGACTAGAAGCAATAGACTGTTCTTAGCTTATGCTGCCTTTCACAGTCTTAAGGTTTATCAAATGGATGTCAAAAGTGCCTTCCTATATGGAAAAATCAAAGAAGAGGTTTATGTGTGTCAACCACCAGGCTTTGAGGACAATAAACATCCTGATTGGGTGTACAAGCTTGATAAGGCTCTTTATGGGCTGAAGCAAGCACCTAGAGCCTGGTATGAGACACTTTCAACCTTTCTTCTTGAGAATACATCACTAGGGGCACCATTGAAAAAACCTTATTCATCAGACTGTGGGACAACATAAGCTCCTTGTTCAGATTTATGTTGATGATATCATCTTTGCTTCCTCTGATTCAAAGTTGTGTGATGAATTTACAAAGCTTATGAAGCTAGATTTGAAATGAGTGCTATGGGAGAATTACAGTTCTTTCTAGGTTTGCAAATCAAACAACAGGATGATGGAATCTTCATCCATCAGTCCAAATATACCAAGACTTGTTGAATAAGTTTTTTTTACAAACCTGTAAGCCCTGTTCTACTCCCATGAGCAGCATCACACAACTAGATGTTGATCAGAAAGGTAAAGCGGTTGATGAAACCCTTTACAGATGTATGATTGGGTCCTTGATGTACCTTACAGCTTCTAGACCAGACATCATGTTTTCAACATGTCTTGTGCTAGATTTCAGGCTGCACCTAAGAATCCCATTTGATTGCAGTCAAGAGGATCTTTAGATATCGCAAGGTACCCAATCACTAGGACTTTGGTATTCAGCTGGGCATTCATGCAAATTAGTTGCTTTCTCTGATAGTGACTATGCAGGATGCAAAGTCACCAGAAATCCACTTCTGGTGGTTGCCAATTCCTAGGCAATTGTTTAGTTTCTTGGCAGAGTAAGAAACAACATCAATGCTACATCCACTGCTGAAGCTGAGTAATTGCTGCTGCAAGTTGTACCTCTCAAATACTCTGGCTTCAGAACCAACTTCTGGATTATGGCATTACTGAGACTAAGACTCCATTATTAATGGATAGTGCTTCAGCTCTTTGTATTGTTAAGAATCCAGTTCAGCACTCTAGGACCAAACATATGAGATCAGACATCATTTTACAGGGATTGCTATGAGAAAGGTCTGATTGATCCTAAGTTTGTGCCTAGTGCTGATGAGCTTGCAGACATTTTTACTAAGCCTTAGATAGTGCCACATTCAAAATTTGGTACTAAGGCTTGGTATGCTGCAGCTTGAATGATTTGACCTATGCTGATGCTCTTAACTCACATCTACTGATGAGTACTAGGTCAAATACAAGTACTGATGAGTATTTAGTCTTCAGCTCTTTCACAACTACTGAAGACTAAAATAACTCAAAGTACTGATGTACATTATTATTGAAAAACAACTGATGTAGTGAGGTGGATACAACTACTGATGTATGATTTTCAAATAAATAAGTACTGAAGAACAAATTTTGCTCATAAGTATTGATGTGTAATCTTACACAAATACTGAAGACAAAATTTGTTCACCAGCTCTGAAGAATATTTCATCAGCACTTGTGAACATCTGATCACAAGAGCTGAAGGCATAAATATTCACAAGAGCTGAAGGGTCGATGAAACATCTGAAAGTCAGCCAAAGAGCTGATAAGTGTGGAGGCTAGTATGAAACAACTGATTTGACAGAAACAGCTGATGAGTAATTTCTCATCAGCTGATAACAACAGCTGAGGTTTCATACACAAACAACTGAAGGACAAAACCATGTCTTCAGTAGTTCATAACTACTGAAGGAACACCAAGTCCTCAGTTGTTTACAACAACTGAAGCAATACCATGTCTTCAGTAGTTCACAACTACTGATCTCAGTAGTTCACAACTACTGAAGGCTAACACCAAGTCTTCAGTTGTTACAACGTCTGAAGAAGATACTAAGTCATCAGTAGTTCATAACTACTGAAGACTGATAGTAACTCTTCAGATGTTTACATCTGAAGGACAAAACAAGTCTCAGTAGTTTCAACTACTGAAGACTAATACCAAGTCCTCAGATGTTACAACCACTGAAGGTTAAAACCACATCATCAGTCTTATAACAACTGATCACTAACATCAAAACCTTCAGTAGTTCCTTTCAACCTTTCACCTACCCTATAAATACCCCACCTTCAGAGCATTTACTCCTCACTTGACCTAATCCTTACAAACCTCTGAAATTCCCATACACCATTAATGGCGAACATGCAACTGAAACTCGACACAACTGTGTCGCCCACTTACAAAATCGCCATTATGGCCCAAATTTCACCAAGCCGTCGATCTTATGCATGACTCACCATACACAAACGGCTTTTCTCTTGAACCCCACTCTATACACTGACTCCTTGGACGGAGTTTTGGACAAATGTCACCGTCCAACCGGAGAGCAGAATGCCGAGGTCTCCCTCCGGTCCTCCGTCAACGGCAAACCCGTGGTTATCACCCCAGCTACCATACGACAACCCTAGAGCTGGAGGATGCCACTCACCCAACTTCCTACCCCAAAGGTACCCTGGATCTCTCATTTACATCTCATGACTATCAGGGTAACCTCTCCGCCTCCACCTTGTTGAAGAACATTTCCCTGACCCTCAACGCTTGATCTTCCACATGGTGAATGTCTGTCTGGCTCCCAAGACCTCTTCGTGGGACCAGAGTCCACAAGGTGGCAGCAGGTATTGTATTCTATCCTTGAGAAACAACCATTAAATTTTACTGATCTTTTATTTTTGGAACTCAAGACATGGCCACAAAACCTTTTTCTAACGTTGGAACTTGTATCCACGGTTCATATGGCCATGATCGAAAGCCAGCTTCAGGCTGAGGGACTAGTTGGCACTGGGGTCCCTGCCATGGCTGTTCAAGCCGAGGTATACTCCAGGCACAACACTGACCAAACACTGAAACAGGCTGGCCGGCTGCGAAAACCCACGCAGCTGGAACCCACAGCCTCCACCTCCAAATCCAAAGTCCCCACCAAGCCAAAAGCCAAAAAGAAGCCCACAAAGGCTACTCAGGAGATGAGTCCCCTGAGGATGCCCCTGCCACACACAAGGGCAGGATGTGCCTGCTGGTTCGATTCTCCCAGCAGGTACCACGACTCCACCCACCACAACCGCACAGGCTTCCTCTCAACAGGAGCCTGATGCAACCAATTTTGGGGCAACCACATTACTGGGGTCTCTCTCACTTGAGGAGACTGCCATTGAAGAGCACAGTCCCCCCATGTGCATACTGCTTCTAGCCCACATACTGAGGAGACCGCCCCACTAAGCCCAACATTGGTAATAGCCAAAGTGCTGACCGATCTGAGCACTCCACCCTCCCCAGAAACCTATTACAATGGGGAGACTCCAACCAAAGAGGGGGTGGCACAAGTGCTGATAGGAGCCCACAGCACAGAGAATCAGTTCAATCTCCCAGTGTGGCTAGGGAGATAGAACAATCTGGTGAGGCTGCCACTTCCCCTGCATCAACATCTGAGCAGGGTGAAGCTGGTAACATCACTAAGACCTCACCAGAGGCATGGCCGATGATGGATCCAATCCGGAGGCCAGAAGTCCCCAGTACCATGAACAAGGGGCACATGTCATTACTGAGCCACACTCAGGACATGTTCATCCTGACAATGTCAGGAGGTCAGGTGATTCAGCTATGCTGATGATGACCTGAGCTTCTTCTACGATGTAGTAGCTCAAAACACTATCCTGAGGATGAGATAAGCAGACTCAAAGAGCTGCTTGCTCAAATGACTCAGGATAGAAGTCTATCTGCCACCACTACCCCACAGATGGCACCTTCACCCGAAGGTCTCACAGACACTGAGCCAGTCCAAACTCAGCCACCAGCCCCTGCTTCTGGCACTAGCTCTCAGGGTCAGAACCCCCCTGAGCAGCTGGATGCTATCCTCCAGAAATCCCTGCCTCTCATCACACCAATCCTTAGAGATATAATCATTCAACCCTGATGAGAGGCTTCCCACATATATCCAACCCATGGTGGAGGTTGCCATATCTAAGGCTCTTGCTGATAGTCAAACCCCAACCAATGCACCCAAAAAGGGGAGACATCAGTGCAAGACAAGAGGAAGAGGGGAGAGGGAGAAAGAGGCAGAAAAAGAGGTGGTGGTAGAGAGGGAGTTGGCTGAGAGAGTAGTAGGGTGAGGGAGAAGGGAAGAGGAAAGTGAGGGAGGTAGGCATATAGAAGTGGCTGAAATCCAAAAGGATTTCAGTATCACTGATAAGAATAAGGGAGAGGGAAAAAAGGTGGCTGATCCTGATCTAGCAGCCCTTGTCAAGGAGTCTGATGCTGAGCATAGCCGTTCAATGAACTCTGTCATTGAACAGCTGTTCAGGCAAGGCTTTGACAAGAACACTGCCTTGCTAGATCAAGAGATCAGAACATGGAGAGAAAAGAGATAAACTACCGATGGTCTACTTATAGCCAAGAGGATCAAAAGAAACTTGAGGCTATGAGTAGATTCATTTTGAAGTACCTAGGCAGACCAGTCCTTGATGTTAAGGCATGGACCAGGGACAGACTCTTGGCAATAACCACCAAGATCTGTTCGGCTGGTGATTTTACCAAGGGACTGGTCGCTGAGGCCCTATCTGAAGCCGGTGCTAGGAACAGGACACTGCTAGTAAAGCTAACCAAACCAGCCCTTATCTCCAGGCTACTAGCAGTGCCTGCCAACATTCCCACACCAACAACCCAACCACAACCCACAAAACCAACTCCTTTACCACCAAAACCCGCAGCCAATGATCCACCCTTGAAGAAGAAGAGAAGGGTGCTGAGGATGCAAGATGAAGAAGAGGAGGATGAGGAGGATAGCTTGCCACTTTCAGCAGTTATACCTCTACCCAAAGCCAAACCACAAACCATCACTCCCACCTCACGCAGGACACTGTGAGGGTTAAGTTAGAAGAGGAGGAGCAGCAAAAGAAACATGATGAGGAAATGCTGAAAAGCATTGACAAATGTTATACTGCTACCACCTCTATAATAAACATGCAGAGAGAAGCTCTGAGATTATTCACCCTCAAACAAACTTTTCAATATGAAAAGGATAAGGTGAGAACTTGGCCTGACCCAAGGATGGCTCACAGGATAGTCAAGAAGGACATGCCTGTGAGGTACAAGAGCCAACTAAAGAGAATTGTAGATGAAGAGATCTCTGTGGCTCTTGTAATACCACCCTGGGAAATAGTAGAAGAATTCGAGAAGCTTATAGAGCCGGCCAATCACCCTTTTCAATGCTAGATAATAGGTGGGTAGGAAGGGTCTGGTCTATAAGAAGCTTGAGAATTTCTAAAGGAATGAGCTCAACCTGTTGTTGGAGGGTAAACATCCTGATGAGTTTGCATATAGGCAAATCACAACACTTGAGCTCAAAAATGGAAGACATGTCAAGTTCATCTCAGAGCTGTACGGTCGGGAGGGATTGTTGATGGTGAGCCTGAAGATCTATCCAAAGAGAGCAGATGATCTTTCTTCAGGCCTACACCCGAGAATCCTACCGGCTTGTACATGGGAGGTAGATCTCATGGATGGGACAACAGCTCTGTGTCCAATTCCCCAAGACAGAGTTCCATCCATACTTAGCCAAACAAACACTTGAGACTACCTCTCTGGCCAGTGCTTATCTGGGTCAACTTCTAATCTGATCTAGAAGGAAATAGACCAATCTTTATGCCATCAATAAGTGGGACATCCAATAATTAGAGGTTTTGGCTGCATTGGTTCAGGGGGAGTTGTTGGACCAAAAGAACCAATGAGCCAAGATCAGGAAAACCTCTAAGTCCCACATGCCACTGCTACAACTGCTGAAGACTCCCATCAGTTACAATGTTCTCTTGCTTGAATGTCAGACTCGAGAACATCTGAAGACTCTCATCAGCTATTGTGTTCTCTTGCTTGAATGTCAAACTCGAGAGCATCTTAGCTCCAGCCTTCTGCTGTTATGACAAAGTCTGAAGAACAAAGTATGAAGATCAAAGAATTGAAGAACATCAGCTGAAGAAGAGTCCAAAGTACTGAAGACCAAGTACTGAAGTCTGAAGTACTGATCTTACAAGTACTGAAGACTTCAAGTACTGAAGACAAGTACTGAAGAATCAAAAGCTGAAGAACTAAAGAACTGAAGACCTTCTACTGAAGCACAAAGTCTGAAGACAAAGACTGAAAACAACAACTGATGATATCTACTGAAGTCATCAGTTGTTATATCATCTGAAGCCAAATCTGAAGACCAAGTACTGAAGACTCAGAGTTTGTCACAACAACTGAAGAAGTCTTCTTCAGTTGTTGTGGTGGTTTTCCTTTTTCAGTATATTTCATTTCAGTAGTTGTACAACAACTGAAGAGCATGTCTTCAGTTGTTATAGTATCAGTAGTTATAAATGACTGAAGAGTTTGTTCTTCAGTCGTTGTAGGATTTCAGTAGTTTACTTTTGTCAGCACTTAGGAACTTTTGTAAGAAGATGTCAGTTGTTGACATCTTCAGTAGTTTTATGTTTTTGTCAGTTGTAATTTGAATATTCAGTGATGTCAGAAAAAGGACATCAACCCATCCTTTTGCCGCCTATAAAAGGATGGGTAACCATACAGTTTTAATTGCCGAAACGTGCGACCAATAGAACATTTATTGCTTCGCAGAACTCTTCTCTCTCTATGTTTATGCTTTAATTGCAATATCTTTTATGTTCTTGCTTTAATTGCTAATTAATGCGCTAAATCCGCTGCAAACATAATCTAATTGATCATCACGAGAGGCTGAGATCCTGTCAATTTTGTTTAAAGTAAATAAAAAAGAAATATGATGTGAAAAAATAAAGGTGTTTGTAGGAAGGATAGTGTTAGGGAAAAAAGTGATTGTGGGAAGAATGGGTGGAGTTGAGTGGAAAGTTGATATGACATGCTGATTACGACTGTTTGTGGGAAAATGGACTGTAGCGTTATGAACAGTCTTATCCCTTCAATTGACCGCTAACTTGAACCATGTTTATTTGTTTTAATTCTCTAATGGGGTTGGTTTGTAATAAATTTAATATTTACTTTATACACTTGTTGTCTATCTTGTTTTATTATTTGCTCTACTAATATTACTTTATAATACATTTAATAATGATATTTTTGAAATTAAAATTAGAACTAATATATTAAAGTTAATAAAATAAATGAAATTTAAAAATTATTATTTCTGGAACATGATAAAAGTTTAATATTTAATATTTAAGTAATATAAATAACTGTAACTTTCTTATTCACATAAGAAAACAATTACTACTACTACTACTACTAGTAGACCACGACGTAGACCACAACGAGACCACGACATGACCACACAACGACCACAACGACTACCACGACGATGACCACGACGAAGACCACGACAAAGACCACGTTGAAACTCATCTAGAGCTTGGGCTCGATCTCGTTGAAGCTCAGCTCGACTCAAGTTTTTTTCTGAGCCAATCCTGAGTCGCTTGCGAGCCGGCTTGACTCATTTACTACCCTCACCTAGTTTCCAATTCCAAAACCAAACCACCACCCTTCCATCAACACACCCACTACTACTCTAACGCCTCCTATACTCCCCACCCCAAACCTACCTATACTCTCTAACACCCCCTCCTATATCCCCACCCCCCGGCATACCTAAATAATATAATAATAATAATAATATAATATACTAATAATAATAATATAATAATATAATAAAATAATAATAATAATAATTATTATTATTATATTAGTATTATTATTATTATTATTATTATTATTATTATTATATTATTTATTATTATATATTATTATTATTTTATCTCCATCAAATTATGTGTACGCATGTTGCTTCTAAATTTCTTTATTTGAATTACATATATTTGTTTATTGTTTGATTCCATTTTTGTGATATGTATACATACTATAATTGACATATGATATAGTTATTGATCTAACGTACAATTTTATTTTACCCTTTTTATACACATACATATATAGTATATATATGTATGTATGTATATCTAATATGTATGTTTATATGTATGTATGTATGATGTATATGTACACACCACCCACACAAATAATTACAATTTGAAAGTTACGAGTATTTCAGAAAGTATAGTGTGCTGGCAGTGGGTATTTTTGCCATGCCTTAACTATTATATGATTTAAACATTCTGTTCTTTCAACATTGATTAATTTTGCTTTTAATCTGTACCATATGGCACTTGATGATCATAAACACCAAAACCAACCTAATAAGCATCTTAAGTCTAAAACATTCATATTTTCGCGTACTAATGCAGGTTATATTTTTAAACTTTTCATTAAATACCAACATACGTTTTTAGTTGTCCCGTGTAGTCATTGTGTTTTACTTTTACTTTGAGTCAATAAAAGATCACTGTCATGTTTTTCAGTCGTTTTGTTTGAAAAAAAATAGCTGCAAAAATGATTTATTTATAAAAATGTTTGATTATGGCAGCTGTTTAAAAAACCATACGGGCTTTTGTTAAATCTGTACATAAACTCCTGCACATTTTAGCTAAAAAGAATTTCTTTTACCCATTCAACCTGTTATTTAAAATATGTATATAGCTAACTTCTTAAGCATCTATAAAACTAAGTACTAAATTCCAAATAAGAAAAATGAAATACGAAGCTATAAATAACAAAAAGATAATGGTTTACATACCTGAGGAGTGGATTTCTATTCTGCTGCAGACACAACTTTACATGTGATGCAGACATAGCATTATTTATGTAACTGAGCCTTTAAATAACTCTTCATAATCCCAGAAACAACTTCCATTAGAAACATGTTGAACATTAATAGATTTTAACATAAGAAAAATAAATGTAATCCAACTTCTGAAAAGAAAATGGAACCCTAGATGGATATTTATTGAAATACATGATTTCCGGTTTTTGACACTTTGAGATGTTAATTTCATGTTCAGTACTTCAATTGAGCTTGTGGTTTGGATGATGTTGTTCGATGATTTGATCACCCACTGTGATTTGTTCGTTGAACTGGAATTAGGTGGTGATTGTTGTGGATTTTGTTCTTGTAAGAGTTCTAATTGATCATCTGTCGATCCGTCGGAGATCCGATGCTTTTTGATTGAATCGGAGGATACCCATTTCTTAGTTCTTCTTAGTTACAAGCAATCCGCCTGAATTTCTGGTAAAAACATGTTTTGTCGAAATTGGGAACTTTTTGTTTCTTGTTTTTTAGTTAATCTGCGTCTTGATGGTCATGTAGGCAAGCTGTTGATGAGGAATTGATGGATTCTGGCATGTGTTTATCTAACTGATGTATTGTATATGGTTTTAATGAGATCTGTGTGTTGGTTTTTTTGTTTGAATTTTGTTGATAAAATTTGGTATTGATTTGGATTGTACAGAATGGAAATGGATAATGGATAGCTGTTCATTGGTGGGATTTCGTGGGACACCAATGAAGAACGTTTGAAGAGTATTTTCAAACTTTTGGTGAGGTGATTGAAGCTGTTATAATGAAGGATCGAACCATGGGTCGTCTCGTGGGTTTGTTTTGTTTTTTGTTCTCTAACCATGCTGTTGCTGAAAGAGTTTGAAAGAAAAACATATGATAGATGGTAGAACTGTAAGTTCTTATGTGTTTAATCATGCTTTATTTTTGTAATCTCATCTTATAATGTTTATTACAATCAAGAATATTGATTGTTAATCTACCAAAACTATTCAATCTTTATATCACATAATCACCTTCAAAATGCACCAAATCAGATGAAACTGACTGAAGCATTTGATTGGATTTTGATATTTAGGTGGAAAGCAAAGAAGGCTGTACCAAGGGATGATCAACAGATCCTTAACGGAGCAGTGGCAGCGTTTAGGGTCACCTGGTCCCACGCGCACAAAAAAGATCTTTGTTTGAGGTTTAGCATCCTCGGTTACTGAAATGATTTCAAAAACTATTTTTAACCAATTGGGATATCATTGATGTTGTGGTTATGTATGATCATAACACGCAAAGGCCTAGAGGTTTTGGATTCATCACTTTTGACTCTGAGGAATCTGTTGATAGAGCGTTGCTTAAAACTTTCCATGAACTCAATGGTAAAATGGTGGAAGTCAAGCGTGCAGTTCCGAAAGAATCATCTCCTGTTTTTCTAACAGTAGTCAGATAAGTGGATTTAACTATGGTTTAAGTAGAGCTATAGAAGTGTTTTGATGTGCAGGTATGAGAAAAGTTATATGCATCAAGATGTTGTGACTCATGTGCTGTTTCAGCAGCTGATTTTTTTCATTACAGGAAGTCAAGATGGTAATATATTACTTCTAAATGTCAATACTTGCATTAGTTTGATAGTAATAACCTAATCATAGTTGTTTATACAATGTTTTATTGAACCGTGTTACAATTGTTATACAACATAAATAACCATATTGAATGATATTGTTGTTGTTATTGTAATATCTAAGCTACTAAAGTTCTTAGTAGAAAGAATTATAGCCAAATGGTACAATAAAAATAGTGGTGTTACATCTAATATTTGATTTTCTTGTTCTCTTTCAGGACACTTGAAATTTTGGAAGAGAAAAGGTCTTGGAATCGAATTTGCTAAGCATTTCAGATCCCACCTTGGGCATATTGAAGGACTCGTGGTGCGTTATGATTATTTTTGATTTTATAATAGTAACTTTTTTTATGGTTTTTTCTATCATTATATTTCACAATGCCGATGTATGCATAGATGGCATCATGTTAGGTATCTATTGATATCATTGAACTTGGTTACTGCAGTTTAGTGCAGACGGCTTGCTTTGCTGTACAATTTCAAATGATCGTTCTCTCAAAATATATGATGTGCATAACTATGACATGATGGTCATGTTGCGACTTCCAGATACACCTGGTGCTGTTCGATGGTTTGTAACCAGGGGCGGTCAAAGCCAAATTTGCTATTAGTTATCTAAATTCCCCATTTGTGCATATATATGATGCACGGTTTGGATCAAATGAAACCCATCATTTCCAAAGAGGTAGGTTGACTTTGACGTCCCCTCATCAAGTTCTAAAGAACCAATCAACCTAACATTTAAAAGAATTTTTTTGTTTTTTTTTTTCAGATAGTATTTGAACCCTGTAAAAGTGATGAGGTACAACCCTGTTTTTGATACTGTGGTATCTGCAGATACCATGGGAATCATTGATTATTGGGATGCTACTACGCTTCAGTTCCCTGAAACGGGGTAAGTTTTAAAATATCTAAAGATTACCCATCATTATTGATTCTTTTATTTTGCTTATTGATGTTTCACTTTTTTTTTCTTTTTTTTGGGTTTCAACAGGGTTAATTTTAAATGAAAAGTGATACTGATCTATTTGCAATCACCAAATGTAAACTGTTGTATCTGCTATTGAGGTAATGAAGTAAACAACAATAGCTATCATCTGAAATATTTTGTGACATTAGCATGCTTGGCTTTTTTTACCAATCAATTGGTTATATCTAGAATGTTACATTATATCCCACAAAACCAGTTTATTCGTCTCATTTTGAAACTTTTACTAAATTCTAATTTGTTTAGGATTGCTCTAACATAAGTTAATAATAATCACGTTTAATTTTAGTTATATGCATGTGCACTCATTTCCTCTATGATCAGTTGCATCTAAGAAAACGCTATTATATGCACTTTATATGTATCCACATCATTTGACTTCCATCAATCGTTTTTTTAATTGTCTTTAGGTAAGTGCCAATGGTAAACAATTTGCAACCACCTCACCTGATCGTACAATACGTATATTGGTACATAACGGGCAGCTAAGACGTGTCTATGATAAATCACTTGAGATAAATTTGTTTGTTTATGCAATTTGGTTCTTGGCACTATTTTTTTTATGTGGCAGGATTTTTTATACAAATTAACTCATTCTAAATAAAAGAATCACCACTCTTAGACTCTTAGGCTCAGATTACGCATCAAGGAACTTTGTCTATGTCCATTCTCTTCCATACTTTAATATATTTTTTATAAACTTTCTCTTAGGTTTGAAATGTAAAATAGAATAAGTTGCAAAGAGTGTCATTTGACCATCAAAAGAATGACCTTTGCTCAAGCCTCAAAATACAAAACATATTTTCTTACAAGGAGAAATAACCCTTCTTTTCTTGAATAAAAACTCCTAAATGATATACACCATTTATAAAAATTTGAATAATTTATGTTTACACTTCCTTATATCTATTGGGTAAGAGCAAGTTAAATCTTTGAGTTTCTAACGGTCATATCCTTCAAATTAGATGAAATATTTGTAGCAAAATTTGGTTATTTTTATACAAATTAAATGTAACTAATGATGTTTAATTAAGAGCTTGAGAGTACATATAAGTTCCGCATAACTTATAGTCTCATGTTTAATATTAATAATCAGTAGAAAGCAGATCACATTTGTATTTTTTTGACCGTAACTCGATCGCAGATAAACACTACAAGGCCCGGTGCAACGCGCGGGTAACCCACTAGTATATATATAATACATACATAACATATATATACATACATACATACATATATATAAATAATACATACATACATACATATATATATATATGGGTAAAATAAAATTGTATGTTAGATCAATAACTATATCATATGCCAACGTATAGTATGTATAACACATATCATAAAATGTGAATCAAACAATAAAAAAATACATGTACATTCAAATAAAGAAATTTAGAAGCAATGCGTACATATAATTTGATGGAGATATAATAATAATAATAATAATAATAATAATAATAATAATAAATAATAATATATTATTATTATTATTATTTTATTATATTATTATTATTATATTATATATTTATTATTATTATTATTATTATTATTATTATTATAACCCAGATGCATACCAATAAAAAAATTAAATAAATAATGATGTATATGTGGAGCCATGTGATTGATAATAAGATTTGACCACATTTTTTACTATCTCAAACCTATCTTTTCCTTACCATCCTACAGCTTCGAGATGATCGGTAAATATGGTAACCGCCTTTTTCAAAACGTCGTCTGTATTTGCTCGAGCTAAATTGAAATGACCTCTCAAGCACGGGTTGGTCGACCTCGTTAAACCACCGACTTAAAAACACTAAGATTGCTTGATTCCAACTACACAACCTCCCATTGTCTCCCTCTACGTTCTCCTGGTTCGACACTCCGGCAACCTCCTCACCATCTCCGGCTAACCTCTCTTTTGAACGCCTAACACAAAGCCAAACCCACATCGGTTCGGCTCCACCCGACCCCACTTCCTCTGACCACTGGAAGTAACCCGGGACCTCACTATTTTTGCAAATTTTTTTTTCCGGCGAACATTAACAACTTCTGCGGCGATTCACGGCTTGTAGATCTGTTTCAACGAGTGAGAGGTAACCTAAAAAAAGCTAAATCTAAGCTTATTGACACAATTATGCTTGAGTTAATGTTTATGGAAGAACTATCATTCTATGCAAAGTTTGTTATTTTTTTTAGCAAGATAAACTTCATAGTAATTGATTAGTTAATTAACCATGAACACCTCAAAAGAATGAATTGCTTCACTGAATATAACATCCCAAAACACCCTCTGTTAAAGATAGTATTCGAATGCTCAAGCCATATTTAATATTGTTTCTTTTTACTCAATACCCAACTGTTGCTTGGGCTGCATCTAAGAATTTACCTAAATTTATGAGTAAATTTGCGCAATTAGTATTACTTTGTATTTTTACCCAAATATACTCTAGTTTTTAAGTAGCAAATCTAGATGATTATTAATTCATGAAAATTTTGCAGTAACATATATATTATTTATGTAATTATGGGCTAGTAATAGTTGGTTGATACTATAGTATTAAAAGTTAATTAAGAGAACTAGGAAACTTTATTGTTCGTTTTATAAAAATTAAAAGAAAAAAATCAAAGAAAATAAAAAACATATAAGATTTAAACATACATGTTAATTCTTTTTGTCACACCCCTCAAAATCCACTAACGGGGTTTTACCGTCAGGCGTGTGACATAACCAGGATCTCAGATAAGCATCAGTTACACCAACGACTCGATAATTACAAATCATATAGATTGCTTAATAATAATGAAACAAACCAAATATATTAAGTATTGCGGAAGCAAAACAAGAAAAACATTTAACAACGGTTTTGGAATACGTAAACATGCGTTCAATTCAATTTATGTAAAGTAAACGAAATGAAATCTTGAAAACAGTTCGGGATGAATGCGGAATGACATGCAGTGGATGTTGTGCTCCTAAACGTGCCACATCAATGTCCTGAGAGAAACATGCAAAAGTCAGTACAAGACTGGTGAGTTCACAGGTTTATCAGAAAACAGTACGTATCAGTAATGAAATTCCCGGATTTAGTAATCAAAGCATATAATAGGTAGCTAGTCCATAATGATCACTATGTGTATGAAGTCGCGACCGAACTGACATGTAATCAAATAATAAAGTAGGCCTGGCTGTGGATCACACACCACAACACTGTAAAATAGGCTAACCGTTCACCCGTTTGACCAGCTAGCGCGACTAGCCGAGTGAGGTATGTCAATCCCAGTAGATCAACTAACAATCACCTCGCTATTTGCATATTAACGGTCCGAAGGGAAAGTATAACACCATAGTATCAAGTATATGCAGTATTACAAAACCCCAATGTAATGTAACGTTTATGAAATCAACATGTTTCTCTCCCCCAAAAGAGTATATAAGTAAAAGTGGGGCTATAAACTCACCTTGAATTGATGTAATGAAATGAACAAGAGCTTCAAAGAATAAGGTAATGCACGATCAAACACGATCAACACCTATTATTAGTTGTAATTAAGTCTTTAAAATGTATTCAACGCGAATAGATATATTTGGTCGGATTCGGGTCGGTTCGGGTTTGACGCACACGATTAGATATATATAATGAGTTTGATTATAAACTTAGTGATTTATATATTAAGTTTAATTAACTAAAGTACATTTTATAACTTATAGTTATTTTCGTAAATAATTCGTGAAATTGTAAGATGTATAATTCTTATGATTTTCATGGTTATTTCATAATTACGAACGATTTAAGATCCATTTTTATAAAGAAATAATTATTTACGATACTTGTAAATAATATTTATAAAGATTATTAAGGTTTTTAACTAAAATAAATTTACAGAAAATATTTATGTAACCTTTTAAATAAGAACAGTTATAAAACTTATTTTTATAATTTTTAAGAATTTTTATATAATTTTTAGAAGCTCAAAAGGCTTTAAAAAATAGTTGTAGGTTCGAACCCGGGACCTCCAACTCACACACACACCCGCGTACCAGTGAACCAAAGGCCTCAGCCGTGGTAAAACCCCGTTCCTTTTGTTTTTAAGCAGCCCATCCCCGTTTCCCCCAAATCGTATGAACCCTAATTCGATTTGGTCAAATTGACCCTCTATTTGATTCTGTTAATGAATAATTTCATGGGGCTTTTGTTCCCCATGATAACCGAGTGTGTGGGTATGTTCAATTACCTGTTTTGAATCAATTTGATGGTAAGAACAGTTATGAACAAGTCGCGATTATCTTGATTCCAAACGATGATCAAACTTTGATGGAAATCAAATTCCTTGCACAGATAGCTTCAAATGATTCTAATTATTGAAAGCCCTCTATTATTTTCAAGTTAGAAGGCTCAAAGGATGGCTGTTGATAGAGTTGCAGGTCGCGGATGAGAGAAGGAATCGAATTCAATGTTTGTATGTGTTTCAGATACAATCACAAGTTGTCTTCAATTTATACTCGAATAAAGTTCTTTCTGATTGAATCAATTTGATTAAAGTGATGTTTGAGTGGGTTAATTAGCCGTTGAACGATCGGGAATAAAGTGGATCC
This sequence comes from Flaveria linearis, assembly GCA_024085815.1. Taxonomy (NCBI): domain Eukaryota; kingdom Viridiplantae; phylum Streptophyta; class Magnoliopsida; order Asterales; family Asteraceae; genus Flaveria; species Flaveria linearis. The sequence continues at coordinate 3,063,483 of CM044006.1, read as the reverse complement.
GATGTTGTGAGCTTTGGATCCGAATAACTCGATGATTAAACGCGTTTTGGGGTGCATTGGGTTCGAATCTTGTACACGAAACGGTTGGCGGTTTTTGAGCTGTAAAAGCCGTGTTTTTAGGTGGTTTTGGGGTCGCCGGAATGTGGCCGGAGTTCGGCCAGAACCGGCGCCGGAAAAACGAAGTGGGCGGGGGTTGGGTTTGAAAATTACAAAATTTCACAAATGGTCCCTGCGGTTTTCTGTTTTGTTATTTCATGCTGTTAAACTTCTTTTGAAGTTTCAAAAATTACACAACACCCCCTGTACTCTATTATTATTATTATATTATTATTATTATCATTCTTTAATAATAGTGAAATGGATTGATTTGCGATAAACGGAGAAAGTTAGTTTAAATAGTATTAACCGAAAACTCTGGTTGTCACATTATCCCCTTGTTGAAGAAATTTTCGTCCCGAAAATTAGAACACTAGGTTAACAAACGAGTATACGAAAAATTCGGTTAAACCTATAAATAGACCATGAGAATACGTGAGGACAGTTAATACACACGGTGAGTTAACGAGCTTAATGTTAATTGACGGACTTATTAGTGACAAATGTCACACACCATCACATTCACCACATGATCTTCAATAAGAAGAATCTTAGGTTTCCTTCCTGATTTGGGAAAATCTTGAATGTTTCTAGAACTTTGTTCATAGAGGGTGAACATGAAACCATAGGTAGATCGTAGTGATTCTCTTTTTCTTTCTTGATGTAGTTTGTGTTTTCATTTTCTGAGGTATACTTTGAAGAGCTGATGTCATCATCTGATAACTCGTTGTAAGTCATATCATCAAATCCATCTGTATCATCTGAGCTGTCGTACATGTGAAACTTTTATGAGGTAGAACAAATGTGAAAGTAGACCCATAATGTTCTTTGCTTGATATTGTGAGATATCACAGTATCCCCCAGTTGAGAGAATTTCGTCCCGAAATTCAGTTGGAGTTAGGTCCTGAAGTTGTATCCACGAATAAGATTTCATCTGATCCTCCCGTCCCCACGTAAACTCTGGTCCCCGTTTGGAGTTCCATCTTACGCGCATAATGGGAATTTTGCTACGCTTTAGTGTCTTGACTTCTCGATCCATGATCTCCACTGGTTCTTCGATGAAATGTAATTGGTCATCTATCTTTAGTTCCTCCAATGGCACGATCAATGATTCATCAGATAGACATTTCCTCAGGTTTGATACGTGAAACACATCATGTATCACCCTGAGTTCTTCAGGTAAATTCAACTGATAGGCTACTGGGCCAATCCGTTTGACAATCTCAAATGGCCCCCCGTATCTAGGGCTTAACTTCCCACGCTTTCCAAAGCGTATTACACCCTTCCAGGGTGAGACTTTCAGCAGAACTTTGTCACCAATCTGAAACTCCAATGGCTTACGATGCTTGTCGGCGTAACTCTTTTGTCGATCCCATGTTGTTGCCATACGGTTACGAATTTGCACGATCTTTTCAGTCGTTTTGTGCACAAGTTCAGGTCCTGTAAGTTGGCTTTCTCCTGCTTCTGCCCAACAGATAGGTGATCGGCACTTACATCCATACAGTGCCTCAAATGGAGCTGCCTTGATCGAGGTGTGATAACTGTTATTATAGGAGAACTCAACCATGGTAAATGAGTTTCCCAGCTGCTGCCAAAATCGATCACACAGGCACGCAACATGTCTTCCGGTGACTGGATTGTATGCTCACTTTGACCATCGGTCTGCGAGTGATACGCAGTACTCATATTCAGCCGCGTTCCCAATGATCGTTGTAATGATTGCCAGAAGTGAGAAGTGAACCGAGCGTCACGATCCGAAATGATAGATATCGGCACCCCATGCCGAGAGACTATTTCCCTTAAATAGATACGTGTCAGCTTCTCCATTCGATCAGTCTCTCGGATTGCCAGAAAGTGTGCGGATTTCGTTAAGCGATCTACTATAACCCAAATGGTATCGCATCCACTGGGAGTCCTAGGTAACTTTGTGATGAAGTCCATTGAGATCTGCTCCCATTTCCACACTGGAATTTCTGGTTGTTGGAGTAATCCGGATGGTCTCTGATATTCTACCTTAACCTTGGAACAAGTTAGGCATCTGCTTACATATGTGGCTATTTCCGCTTTCATTCTCGGCCACCAGTAAAATTCTTTCAGGTCCTGATTCATCTTGTCTGAACCTGGATGGATCGAGTAACGTGACTTATGAGCTTCATCCATTATCAACTCTCGCAAATTCCCGTGCTGGGGTACCCAGATCCGTTCCATAAAATAACGGATTCCATCAGCTTTAATCTCTAACTGTTTCTCCATGCCTCGCATGGATTCTGCTTTCAGATTTTCCATCTTCAAGGCCTCAGATTGAGCAGCTTTGATTTGTGCTGGCAGGTCAGAGTGGATAGTCATTTGCAATGCGCGCACCCGACGAGGCTTTAGAGTTTCCTTACGACTAAGGGCATCGGCTACCACATTAGCCTTACCCGGATGGTACCTGATCGCACAGTAATAATCATTGAGTAACTCTAACCACCGTTGTTGCCGCATATTCAATTCCTTCTGGTCATATATGTGCTGGAGGCTCTTATGATCTGTATAGATCGTGCACCTGGTTCCATATAAGTAGTGCCTCCAGATCTTCAAGGCAAACACTACAGCTCCTAGTTCCAAATCATGCGTTATGTAGTTCTTCTCATGCACCTTGAGATGTCTGGATGCATAAGCTATGACTTTGTTGCGTTGCATCAGTACACATCCCAAACCTTGGATGGATGCATCACAGTAAACAACAAAGTCATCAGTTCCTTCTAGTAAGGCTAGGATTGGTGCGCTGCAGAGTTTGTCTTTAGCGCCTGAAACGCTGTTTCCTCTTTGCTGCCCCACTTGTAATTATTCCCTTACGAGTTAGGGCAGTCAAAGGTTGCGCCAATTTCGAAAATCCTTCGATGAACCTTTGGTAATAGCCTGCCAAACCAAGGAATTTTCGCACCTTAGTAGGCGTCTTTGGTGCCGGCCAATTCTTGATTGCTTCTATTTTTGAAGGATCAACATGTATACCCTTTTCATTCACCACATGCCCAAGGAATTGCACTTCACGCATCCAGAAGTCGCATTTTGATAACTTTGCGTAAAGTTGTTCGTTCCTCAACAATTCCAGTATGGTTCTCAAATGTTCCTCATGATCTTCCTTATTATGGGAGTAGATCAGTATATCATCGATGAATACAATGACAAACTTATCCAAATAAGGCTTGCAGACGCGATTCATGAGATCCATGAAAACTGCTGGGGCATTGGTCAGTCCGAACGGCATTACAACAAACTCATAGTGTCCATAGCGATTCCGGAACGCCGTCTTCGGAATATCCTCTTCTCGAACCCTTAACTGATGATAACCGGATCTCAAGTCAATCTTGGAATAGTACCTAGATCCTTGCAATTGATCGAACAAGTCATTAATGCGTGGAAGTGGATACCTATTCTTGATCGTCACCTTGTTCAGTTCACGGTAGTCAATACATATCCTGAAGGTTCCATCTTTCTTCTTAACGAAAAGCACTGGAGCTCCCCAGGGTGAAGAGCTGGGATGTATGAATCCCTTGTCTAACAATTCTTGTAATTGCTTAGACAACTCTTGTAGTTCGTTTGGTGTCAGACGGTACGGCGCCCGAGCGATCGAAGTTGCTCCAGGTGCTAATTCAATCTGAAATTCTACCTGTCTGTATGGAGGAAGGCCAGGTAGTTCTTCGGGAAATACTTCAGGAAAGTCCCTCACGACTGGAATGTTTTCGACACGCTTTTCATCCGTCTTCGTTTCAGTAACAAGTGCCAACAAGGCAAGGTGTCCTTTCCTGAGACATTTCTGAGCCTTCAAATATGATATGATGCCGACCACCGTACCCACCTTATCACCTTCCACTGTAAGAATTTCATCGTCTGAAATGGGTAACTTGATCTGCTTCTCCTTGCAAATGATCTCAGCACTGTTCTTGGATAACCAATCCATTCCGACTACTACATCAAAGCTACCGAGTGGGACCGGGACTAGTTCTATATGGAAAGTATGACCAGACAAACCTAGTTTACAATCTCTAAACACTTGGGTTGCCGTTATCGTCCTACCATCAGCTATTTCTATGGCATACTCAGAACTCAAGTCAGTAGGTATCATTCCTAGTACTTTACTAAACTTAGTGGACACATAACTCTTATCAGCACTAGAGTCAAATAGAATAAGGCATAACATTCATTAATAGTGAATCTACCAGACACTACAGTAGGGTCATTTCGAGCCTCACCTGAACCCATGATGAAGGCTTTGCCTCTGCCACCGCCACCACCATTGTTGTTGTCTTTAGGCTTATCAGCAGCACCATTGTTACCATTTCTTTTTAGTTTCGGACATTCCCTTTTAAAGTGTCCGGGTTGACCACATTCATAACACACAGTCTGATTGTAGTTCTGCTGCTGTTGAGGTGCCTTTCCCGAGAGGTTTACCCTGTAATACTTGTCAACATGCCCAAATTTTCCGCACCTCTCGCAAGTGTTCCTTGTGCACTGCCCAGTATGATGGAGCTTACATTTGTTGCACTTTGGGAGATTTCCATGATAACCGCCCGAATGAGAAGATTGGGATGGATTGAACTTTTTGTGTTGCTGTTGCTGGTGAGTGGAGGATGAAGATTGCTTCCCACCGGCAGAAGGTTCCCATTTCCTCTTGTTTTCATTGGAACCCGATGCAGCACTTCGCGGGGGCAGCTTGCCCTGCGCGACAGCCTGATACGTCAGCTTGTACGCCAGTCGGATGGCCTCCTGTATAGTAGTTGGTCTTGCAGTGGTGACCATGCTCTGTATTTCTGGAACTAGCCCATCGATGTACCTCTCAACCTGTTTGTAAGCCGGGTTAATCATAGTAGGGCACAGAGTAGCCAACTCGTGAGAACGAGTTATGTAGGCTTCGATCTCAGAACCTACCATCTCAGGTTCCAAAATTCGGTCTCCAGTTTTTGTACTTCATCTCTTGAACAATACTCCTCTTTCAGCAAGTTCTTGAATTCTTCCCATGTCGTGGCATTTGCATCTTCAATACCCAACATCTGAACTTAAGTGTTCTACCAGCTCAGAGCAGCACCATCCATTATGCCAGCAGCGTATTTTACCCTATTCTCAGTAGGGCAGTTGCAGATTTCAAACACCGACTCCAGCTTTTCGAACCAACGGAGCAGTCCCACTGCTCCCTCAGTTCCGTTGAACGGGTTAGGCTTGCAGTCCATAAAGGACTTGTAGGTGCAAGTCGATTGTCCAATAGGGTTTTGCTGTGGAGGGTGTTGGTTTGCCAACGCTGCGGCAATACTTTGATTGATTATCGCTGCCAATTCTGCAGGCGTCATGGAGATGTTACCTCTCCCGCGTCCTCGTCCTCTTCCAGACATTCTTTAAATTCCTATATACATAAATAAGTAAATATCCAACCAGATATCCAAATCTAAAGCTATCAGTCATATGAAAATAACCCCTTTTGTCTTGGAATGAAAAGGGAAGAGAAATTCAAGGATTTAGAGAAATAGACAAGCTAGAGAATCAGTCCAAATCCGAGGGATTAGTAAAAAATGTCATGGTTTGAATTCCATCTAAATTCGAGGTAAGAGTGAGTATTCATACGAGTAGAACTGTTAGATAGTTTTCACATCAGTAGCTATGTCTTATGAAAACCGAGACTTTCGTGCTCAAGGTGTAGGAATGATGACTTATACTGACTACAATGTTACCACCCGACCAAATTCACCGGACTTAGCATGCACGACAAATTACAATTACGTGTGCACCCGTAATGGTAATTTGCTTTGCATGATCACCCCTGGTTCTTCCTATCAGGCTAACATATCTTGTCAAGTACAATGGTCATCAACGATAGAAGTACCCAATATGTAAGTATTATATCGGGGTCGGTCAATCAAAGTATACAAAAGGATCAATAAGGTTCAGGAATAGTTGACATGCCAAGGCAATTTGACCCATTTGTCTTAGTGACTTGTGTATTGACCATAGTTTATCACTTATCCCAGAAATCCCCAGGTAAGCATAACTGATCTCGCAATGAGATTTATACGATATGCTTGCCTTAGCCCGAAGGCCCTTTGCCAGGAAATCCAGAATACAGGTGTCTATGCGTCACACAAATCATAAAGAACATTTAGGTGATATCAAATGCACACAAACCCTCCCGTGACTCACAGCAACTCGGAGCCACCATCCCGATAGTCATACGCTCACAGGGATATGTTAAAGCAAAAGTTCTCAGGCAACAATTTAGTAATCATAGCTTAGTAATCTATATGTGCGTAACTAATGCAAATCCAGCTATAGTCTAAAATGCAATGCAAATGAGATGCAAAGTTCATTTTAGTTCGCTACAACTAATGCTCTGATACCAATCTGTCACACCCTCAAAATCCACTAACGGGTTTTACCGTCAGGCGTGTGACATAACCAGGATCTCAGATAAGCATCAGTTACACCAAACGACTCGATAATTACAAATCATATAGATTGCTTAATAATAATGAACAAACCAAATATATCTAAGTATTGCGGAAGCGAAAACAGGAAAAACATTTAACAACGGTTTTGGAATACGTAAACATGCGTTCAATTCAATTTATGTAAAGTAAACGAAATGAAATCTTGAAAACAGTTCGGGATGAATGCAGAATGACATGCAATGGATGTTGTGCTCCTAAACGTGCCACATCAATGTCCTGAGAGAAAACATGCAAAAGTCAGTACAAGACTGGTGAGTTCACAGGTTTATCAGAAAACAGTACGTATCAGTAATGAAATTCCTGAATTTAGTAATCAAAGCATATAATGGGTAGCTAGTCCATAATGATCACTATGTGTATGAAGTCGCGACCGAACTGACATGTAATCAAATAATAAAGTAGGCCCGGCTGTGGATCACACACCACAACACTGTAAAATAGGCTAACCGTTCACCCGTTTGAGTAGCTAGCGCGACTAGCCCGAGTGGGGTATGTCAATCCCAGTAGATCAACTAACAATCACCTCGCTATTTGCATATTAACGGTCCGAAGGGCAAAGTATAACACCATAGTATCAAGTATATGCAGTATTACAAAAACCCAATGTAATGTAACGTTTATGAAATCAGCATGTTTCTCTCCCCCAAAAGAGTATATAAGTAAAAGTAGGGCTGTAAACTCACCTTGAATTGATGTAATGAAATGAGCAAGAGCTTAAAGAATAAGGTAATGCATGATCAAACACGATCAACACCTATTATTACTTGTAATTAAGTCTTTAAAATGTATTCAACGCGAATAGATATGTTTGGTCGGATTCGGGTCGGTTCGGGTTTGACGCACACGATTAGATATATATATTGAGTTTGATTATAAACTTAGCGATTTTTATATTAAGTTTAATTAACTAAAGTATATTTTATAACTTATAGTTATTTTCGTAAATAAGTCGTGAAATTGTAAGATGTATAATTCTTATGATTTTCATGGTTATTTCATAATTACGAACGATAAGATCCATTTTTATAAAGAAATAATTATTTACCATACTTGTAAATAATATTTTATAACGATTATTAAGGTTTTTAACTAAAATAAATTTACTGAAAATATTTATGTAACCTTTTAAATAAGAACAGTTTATAAAACTTATTTTTATAATTTTTAAGAATTTTTATATAATTTTTAGAAGCTCAAAAGGCTTTAAAAAAATAGTTGTAGGTAGCCGGGTTCGAACCGGGACCTCCAACTCACACACACACCCGCGTACCAGTGAACCAAAGGCCTCAGCCGTGGTAAAACCCCGTTCCTTTTGTTTTTAAGCAGCCCATCCCCGTTTCCCCCAAATCGTATGAACCCTAATTCGTTTTGGGTCAAATTGACCCTCGATTTGATTCTGTTAATGAATAATTTCATGGGGCTTTTGTTCCCCATGATAAACCGAGTGTGTGGGTATGTTCAATTACCTGTTTTGAATCGATTTGATGGTAAGAACAGTTAAGAACAAGTCGCGATTATCTTGATTCCAAACGATGATCAAACTTTGATGGAAATCAAATTCCTTGCACAGATAGCTTCAAATGATTCTAATTATCAAAAGCCCTCTATTATTTTCAAGTTAGAAGGCTCAGAGGATGGCTGTTGATAGAGTTGTAGGTCGCGGATGAGAGAAGGAATCGAATTCAATGTTTGTATGTGTTTCAGATACAATCACAAGTTGTCTTCAATTTATACCCGAATAAAGTTCTTTCTGATTGAATCAATTTGATTGAAGTGATGTTTGAGTGGGTTAATTAGCCGTTGAACGGTTGGGAATAAAGTGGATCCGATGTCGTGAGCTTTGGATCCGAATAACTCGATGATTAAACGCGTTTTGGGGTGCATTGGGTTTGAATCTTGTACACAAAACGGTTGGCGGGTTTTTGAGCTGTAAAAGTCGTGTTTTTAGGTGGTTTTGGGGTCGCCGGAATGTGGCCGGAGTTCGGCCGGAACCGGCGCCGGAAAAACGAAGTGGGCGGGGGTTGAGTTTGAAAATTACAAAATTTCACAAATGGTCCCTGTGGTTTCTGTTTTGTTATTTCATGCTGTTAAACTTCTTTTGAAGTTTCAGAAATTACATAACACCCCGTGTACTTTATTATTATTATTAATATTATTATTATTATTATCATTCTTTAATAATAGTGAAATGGATTGATTTGCGATAAACAGAGAAAGTTAGTTTAAATAGTATTAACCGAAAAACTCGGGTTGTCACACTTTTACTATCATTGGTAACACTTAGCATGAAAATCCTATAAATAATTATAAGAGAAGTAATCCTTAACATATTTAAAATGGGTGTGCCTATATATCATATAACTAACGTTCAAACGAGAAAATAGTTAAAAAGAAACTCACATGGCCAGGATATATATATATATATATATATATATATATATATATATATATATATGTATATATATATATATAATATATATAGTATAATACTAATACTAATATAATAATAATAATAATATAATAATAATAATAATAATAATAATAATAATAATAAAACATACAACCTCAAGACATTAAAAACATAAAACTCACCTATTATAAATTATTGTAGGTTATCACGACCCCTTTAGAAATCAAGTCTATCATCATTGTGATTCACTAGTCAAGGTATGGATTCTTACCCCACCTTTATGAAACCCTTTTAACTTTCATAGTTCGTTGAAATTCCTGAACGTCTTTGATATTTCAATTTGTTTTAATTGGTCGCACGTTTATTGATATCATGATTCTGTATTACTTTTTTCATGCTAATTTGGATTTAGTATCATTTGACATGCGATTAGAATTTATTGAATTGAACTTATTATCGCATGTTCCTATGTTGTAACATGATTACGTACTCGTTTGATGATTCGAGAAAACATATTTGAGATATATCATTGCAGCATTATTTTAGTTTGTTGTATTCCGTTACCCGAGCATGTCCCTACTTGTGAGGGTGACCACAAGCATGTCATTACGGCATCGATGACATGGCACCAACCGTGACGGTGAGCAGAGATCACGGCGTCTCCTTCGGTACTTGCGAGGTACATTGGCCATATTATGTTGAGGAGGCGTATGGACTGGTCCTAGGATATATGAATATGAATATGGTTGATGGTTGTTGTGTATGACCACACTCCATTTGACGTTCTGTACATAGGGTCTGCAGCTCTATGTGCATGTCTGTTATGATATAAGTTATTCGGCTTAATGAGTACATCCATATGAAACAATTTACCTTATTGACTTGTCTTACTTTGCATTGTATCATTTTATATTACTTTATCTCTTAATGTTATAGCGGTTATTATTATTGTTACTTGTGCCTTTATCCGTACTGGGCATTCGGCTCATTCCGTATATATTTGTTTCAGCAGGTTCATAGGTTACTCCAGGCGGGGTGTGAAGAGAGATAATTAAGATCTAGGAATTTTGAATAGAAAAAGATAGCCATTTTTTAGCATATGCTTGTTATCCAGAGTTGGCTGATTAAATATGTAACGAATAGTTTACCCTAGGCCTGTCAAACGTTATTTTGATGATGTACTCCTAACGTTTCAATTATAAAATCATGTCTTATGTTTTGATTACTATGATAGTGACACGTCAACCCTAATTGGGTTGGGATGTTACAGTTATGGTATCAGAGCAAAGGTTCTTTCCTATAGAAAACTTAAACAATAATAAATAAATCATGTGAGGATTGGGTAGACATTTGGGTTAGGATTCCATCTAATTTTATTATCTGTTATTCCTTTACACTAATCTTTACGTCCATTTATTTTAGATGCCTCCACGTCATCAACCTCGTAGTAACGTCCGTAGGGCAAACCGAGTGCATGCTGACACTGCTTCAAACGAGAGCCCTGTTGATCTAAATATGGTCTCTGCTATCAACCATGTTTTTGCTAGATTATTGCCTAACCTTGTTGCGCAAACCGTGGAGGATGTTCTTCACCAAACTCATTCTGAAGGTCGTGATAACTCTAATCGGGAGAACCTAATTGATGAGAAAAACACAGATAACTCTACTGAGGGCATTCACGTATGGATCCAGAGGTTCCAAAAGCAAAAGCCAAGGTCATTCAGTCATGAAACTACTCCCATCGATGTGAGAAACTGGATAGCCCATGTTGAGAAGATCTTTGAAGTGTTGGGTGTTATGAATGAATATAAGGTTAGATTAGCCACGTACAAATTGTAGGATGATGCACAAACTTGGTGGGAAGGACTTATGCAAATCAGAGGAGGGAAAGCCTATGTAGCTACTCTTTCGTGGCCTAATTTCCATACTATCTTTTATGATAAGTTTTTCTCTACAGCTGACAGAGAAGCCTACATCAGAGAATATGCCGTCATCCGACAGGGGAATGATGAACCAGGGTCAGAGTTCATTACTCGATTTGCAATGTTGGCTAATATTGTAGGAGAAGCAGCCGGGTCTGCAGTAGTTCAAGTAGAAAAGTGTAAATGGGCAGTGTGAGATCGAATCTGAAAGTCGATCATGTATATGAAGTTTAAGGATCTTATGGAGGTGGCTGATGCAATCAAAACATTTGAATTTGACAGAAAAGAATTCTTATCTCGGACAGGAGATAACAAGAAGAAGGAAAGAGATGGACACCGAATTCAATCCATAGGCCAGTCATCCAATGCTTCTAATCCTTCAAAGGATCATAGAGTTCAAGCTAGTCGTAACAACATAAATCAGATCCGACCATGGCAACCTAAAACCCATAATCAGATTCAACCGTTTGAAGGTGCTATTAGGGCACAACCACTAAATCAACATGGGAACCCAAACCAGACTTTGATTCCACCATGTAACACTCTTTTCTTTTTCACTTTGTATTGATCATATCACATGATCTCATTACCATACTCGAATTTTTTGTCTCTACGTCCCGTATTTTGATATTCAGATATGTGACTTTTCTCATTTTTGATAAAGTAATTCTTCTTCTAAATTTAATGGTCTAAACTTGAGAAAATCACAATTGTGCCCTTTAAATAAAATCTTTAAACTTCTGTCATTGATGTTGGTAATCAAAGAATCAAAACAAGAGAACAAAAACAACACTGTTTTGGGGCAATTTCTGGGTTTATATTAAAACTTGAAAAGGTTCTACAAGTAGAAAGAAAATGGAAACAAACTGATGACTCTATCTCTCTCTTACTTTGCTACGTACTACTCAACTCTATTTATTCAAAGAAAATAACAAGAACTTGCATGAAACTAGGAAACTACTCCGACACATTCCCACATTTAGAAGTGGAGCACCAACCCATTAACTTAGTCTTCCATTTTACCCGGTCAAACACTTGTTTTCTAGTCATCAATCATGATCACTGTGTCAAACATTATTTAACATTTTCCTCTTTAATGTTGACTCGGGTCTCCAATATCTTCAATGCCCATCAAAACTCTTATTTCCCCAAACTTGATTCGAGGCAGCGCCTTGGTCAGTATGTCAGCCTTTTGTAGCTCTCCACTTACATGTTGCACATGAATCTGTCCCCTTTCAATGCACTCCCGTATGAAGTGATATTTAGTATCTATGTGCCTGCTACATTTGTGAAACACGGGGTTCTTCATCAATGATATGGCCGACTAATTATCCACTAATAGTTTTATTGTTTATGCCTTTTCACCCAACAAGTCACTAACCAAGTTTCTGAGCCACAAGGCTTGACTCACAGCCTCAGTGGCAGCCATATATTCGGATTCGCAGGAACTCAAAGAAACTATACATTGTTTTTGTGATGCCCAAGTGATCAAACTATTTGAGTAATAAAACACCATACCTGTGGTTCCTCTCCGGTCTTCTATGTCTAGCCCGTGACTACTATTGCTGTAGCCCACTAACTTTCCATCACCACCTCTTTGGTATAGCAGACCATATTCAACAGACCCTTTAACATACCTTAGGACCTGTTTCATAGCCTGCAAATGACTCTGCCTTGGTTTCTCCATGAACCTGCTCAATACACCCATGGAATATCCCAAGTCTAGGCGTGTATGGAGTAGGTAAAAAAGACTTCCTATCACATGACGATAAGCTATTGGATCCACAAGTTCACCACTCTCGTCCTTTGTCAATTGCAATTTTTTTCCATCGATCACTTTTGAAGGATTGCAATCCAGCATACCTGCTGCCTTTAGGATCTTCTTGGCATACCTGGAATGTTTCAAAGAGATCCCATCCTTCCGTTGATCAAATTTGATACCAAGATAATACGACAACAACCCCAAATCACTCATTTCAAACACTTTCATTACGTTCTTTAAAATCATTTATAACTTTCTCATTCGACCCGGTCGTAATAAAATCAGCAACATACACTCCTACAATAAGCAGTGAATCTGAAGACTTACTTGTGTAGACTGCCTGTTCTTGGGTGCATCTGGTAAAACCCAAATCTTTAAGTGATTTGTCAAGACAAGTGTTCCATGCTGTCGGTGCTTGCTTCAATCCATAGAGTGCTCTGTTAAGGCGGTATACTTTGCTTCATTTAATTTTCCATTTAGAAAAGAGGTTTTGATATCAAGATGACCCTTCTTTTGCTGCAATTGCCAATAGCAATCTGATGGTCTCCAACCTCGCCACCGGTGCGAATACCTCATCAAAATCAACTCCCTCCTTTTGATTGTATGCCTTCGTAACGAGTCTGGCTTTGGATCTAGTGAGTTGACCATCTGCATCCTTCTTTAGTTTATAGACCCATTTGAGACCCATCGCCTTTTGACCAACCGGTAAGTCAACCAAAACCCAAGTATGATTCTTTTCAATTGATTCTAGTTCGGCTTCCATTGCCCTTTTCCAATCCTTGTACTGCATCACCTCCTTGAATGTTATGGGTTGATCATCTGCTAGCAACAATCCACACCTTTAATTTCATCGATCCTCTCATAAATATCGTGTAGAGAGCCGAACCCACGAGGAGGAGTGTGATCATAAGCCAAACTATTAATCAAACCTGTGAAGTCTTGTATTGAACTCGTCATATATGCAATTGAGTTTGCTCTTTCTTAATTACCTGTGAAATCAAATAAAGAAGACGATGAATTAGGGGTTATTGGCGACATAGGATTTTGTTCCCCAACAACCCCTATTGAGTTCACTTGCATGGCCCTCAACAAATTATTCAAGTTAGTGGTCATAAAATTTGTTCCGTAGTGGGCTAACTTTTGTCAGGCACCTCCTAGGCCCACTTCCTATTTTCTTCAAAAATAACGTAACACCCACTGTAATTTTCTTAGTGTTCGGATTGTAAAGTCGGTAACCTTTACTCCCCTATTCATTTCCCAGATGAACCATAGCAGTGCTCCTATCATCCAACTTCTTAACATGATTAATATTTTTCACATGAGAGACACAACCAAACACTCTAATGTGATCAAGTGTCGGTTTTCTTCCTTTCCAGTACTCATATGGTGTTCCGTCCTTTACACCCTTCGTAGGCACCCGATTAAGAAGGTAAACGGAATGACGGACCGCTTCCCCTAAAAATGATTCCGGTACCTCCATAGCTTTCAAAATTGACCTGGTCACTTCGAGCACAGTACGGTTTCGATGCACCTACCACTCCATTTTGTTACGGAGTGTAGGGAGAAGTTAGTTGTCTTCTAATTCCTTCTTGTTAACAGAATTCAACAAATAAACATGAATTAAACTCCCCACCATGATCTGTTCGAAACATCTTTATTTTGTGTGAACTCTCTTGTTTAACCTGCACTTTGAACTTCTTAAACATCACAAAGGCTTCATCTTTTGATTTAATCAAATAAACCCACATATAACAGGAAAAATCATCGACAAGTAATAGAAAATACCAATTTCCTTCTTCGGTTTGTGGTGTAATTGGGCCACACAAGTCACCATGAATCAACTCAAGTGGTTGACTAGCACGCTATTGAGTTTCTTTTGGAAATGGTTTCCTGGTTTGTTTGGCTACCACATCCCCTTCACAAACTTGCTTTGGTTGTTTGATAACCAGTACGCCATTCACAAGCCCCTTTTTTGTCATCGCCTCTAACACATGAAAGTTCATGTGTCCCATTCTAGTGTGCCATAAGCAAGCCTCATCATCGAGTTTAGCTAGTAAGCATATTGGTTGAGAAGCTTTCAAAGTAATCTTGTAAAGTCGGTTCGATCCCTGTTGAACCCGCATGATTAGACGACCAAACTCATTTAGTATCCAAAGGTAATTTTCCACCAACTCTACTTTGTATCCAATCTCTGTCATCTGACCTAAATTTATAATATTGTTATGCAGAGCTGGTATAAATTAAACATCTTCAACTACTTGTTGTTTGCCATTTTTGCATTTGAATAAAATGGCACCCTTTCCTTTAATATTTACCTTTGAGCCATCTCCAAAACGCACCGTTCCTTGCACTGTTTCATCTAAACACAGTAGACAACTCCTTTTTACCGGTCATATGGTTGCTCGCCCCATTATTTAGGTACCACGATTCCTGATTCTCTCCATCACATCCTTTGTCTCGATTTGGAAATACCTTATCTTCATTCAATAGAATCATGTTAGGTGATTCTTCACCATAAACACTTAGAAGTAAGGCAGCCTCCTCTTCTTGAGCATGAGCCAAATTAGCTTCATCCCTTTTTTCTTTTATTTCTTTGCTCTCCAATGCATAGTGACCATGTTGGTCACACTTAAAACATTTAACATGCCTCTTGTCTTTGTTCCATAAATTGTTTCCCGAGTCTTGATTTCCATTATAGCCACCTCGATTACTCCGGCCTCAGTTACTACCTCAACCCCTCGAGCCACCTAGACCGCCCCAGTCACTTCTGCCCCGAGCACTAGAAGATTGAGTCCTCCCTAGACTTTTTGTATTAGAGTGGCTCTCTTTTTTTGTACGTAGCAAACTATTATCACTACTTATGTTAATTTTTTGAGACTTTAAACGATCTTCATACGCCTTCATACGACCGATGGCCTCGTCAAACGCCATGGTCTCCAAATCAACGGTTTGCTCTATTAAAGCAACTAGTTGAAGATAGTTGTCCGCAACTGTGTCAAGGAGCTTTCGAACCAACACACTGTCTTCTAATGTTGCTCCTAGACTACTATATTTCAAAACCATCCCTGACAACTTTCCCGCATACTCATCCATCTATTCCCCATCTTTCATACGAAGGGCTTCAAACTCCCTCTTGATGGTAGCTAATTGGGCCTTTTGAACCCTATCGACACCCAAGTACCTCACCTTCAAAGACTTCCATACCTCCTTTTCCGTCTTCTTCTTCTCCACTTGTAACAGCACATCCTCCGGGATCGCTTGAAAGAGGAAGGCTCAAGCCGTGTTACTCTTCCTCTGATCCACCATTACTCCAGCCGGTGTTTCAATGGACTCCTATAACCCTTGGGCATTCATTATGGCTTCCATCTTAATTGACCAAGTGGTATAATTTGTTGCTGACAAAGTCGGGATCTGAAGAGAAACCGAACTGGTTTCTTTTGGTGGGTCTGATATGGTGGCTATGGTAGACATCGATTCGAATCAGGGATACTTTGGCATATACTGATCAAGCAGACCTCTGATACCAAATGTTGGTAATCAAGGAATTAAAACAAGAGAACAAAAACAAAACTGTTTTGGGGCAATTTTCTGGGTTTATATTGACACTTGAGAAGGTTCTACAAGTAGAAAGAAAATGGAAACAAACTGATGACTCTATCTCTCTCTTACTTTGCTACGTACTACTCAACTCTATTTATTCAAAGAAAATAACAACAATTTGCATGAAACTAGGAAACTACTCTGACACATTCCCACATTTAGAAGTGGAATACCAACCCATTAACTTAGTATTCCATTTTACCCTGTCAAACACTTGTTGTCTAGTCATCAACCATGATCATCGTGTCAAACATTAATTAACACTTGATTGTAAAATTCAAAAAGATTTCTTTGACTTTCTATTAGTTACCAAAAACCAATGAATTTTTTCAGTATTCTAATAAAATTTATATGAAAGATTTTAACAATGGACTTAATTGATCCAAAGTATTAATTTCAATTGTTTATTAATAACTAGCAAACTTAAATGATCCAAAGAATTAATTGTGATTGTTTATTAATCGCTATATGACAGTGGATTAAATTTCTACTCAAAATGATTTTTGAAATTTAATCATCAATTCAATTTAGATGGCTATGGGGGAATCGATTAAGAATATATTTAGAAAGTTCTCAAAACTTAAAAATTTTGAGGGGCAAGACTTTATAAAATGGAAGAAAAAGATGCATTTTCTCTTAACAACTTTGAAAGTTGTGCATGTCTTGACCACTCCAATACCCAGCTAACTGAAGATGAAACTTTTGATCATCAGAGAAGGCAATTGAAGTGGGAAAATGATGACTACATATGTCATGAGCATATTTAAAATGAGATGTGTGATGTACTCTTTGACGTATATCAAAATGTCGAGTCTGCCAAGGATTTATGGGATTCTTTGAAAACCAAATATATGATAGAAGATGCATCTAGTAAAAAGTTTATTGTAAGTAACTTCAATTCTTACAAGATGACTGATAATAGGACAATTATGGATCAATTTAATGAGTTGTAACATATTTTTTGGCCAATTTGAACAATGTAAGATGCATATGGATGATCAATTGTAGTCTCTAGCATCATTGATAAATTACCCCCATTATGGAAGGACTTTAAGCATACCTTGAAACACCAAAAAGAGGAGTTAAGTTTGGTTCAATTGGGTAACCATATTAGGATTGAAGAATCTCTTAGGATTCAAGAATCTAGGAAATTAAAAGGGAAACTAAAAGGGAAAATTGAAATTGGTCAAAACTCGGTTAACTTGGTTGAAAAAGATGTTAAGTTCAAGAAAGGAAATCAATTTAATGAAAAGAAAAGGAAGGAAAATGGTGCCTATCAAAAACCAAATAATAAGCTTAATGAAGGATGTTGGAGATGTGGTAAGATGGGTTACAAGAAGAAGGATTGCCACATGAAGCTACCAGGTGGAAACAAGGGTTCAAGTAGAGCCGGTCCAAATGGGTCAAAGGATCCACCGCCTCAACAAGGTAAGTTGTCTAATTTATCTTTAGACTCAATTAACTTGGTTGAATATGAGTCTAATAATCCAACTCAAACACACCAAAATATGAATTTGTTACAGACTAAATTTTTCCAAACAAATAGGTTAGAAAGTAATAAAGGTGAAGTAGTGTTTGGGGCCCAAGCAACTCCGGCCCAAGTGCCTCCATTAATAATTCAAAAAGGTGTTCAAATATTAAATTGAATAAAGTTGAACACATTTCACTAATTGCTGAATCATTCTATGTATAGGATGATTTGACACCTTGGTGGGTAGACTGGGGTGCTACTAGTCATGTTTGCAAGGATTCAAAATGTTTTGTGGAACTGGAATTAATTGAAGATGTATATGTGCTAAGGATGGGGAATGTATCAATCGAGCCTATCAAAGGGATTAGAAAATTCAAACTTTTATTTACTTCTGGGAAACAATTAATGATAGATAATGTGTTGTATGTACCAGGGATTCAAAAAAATCTTATATCCGGAATTGTGTTAAATAGTCATGGGTTTAGACAAGTAATCGAGTCGGATAAGTTTGTGTTGTCAAAACATGGTGTGTTTGTTGGATTTGGATATCTATCTAGTGGTATGTTTAAATTTAATATTCACATACCATTTGATAATGGTATGTGAATATTCACATACCATTTGATAATGGTTTGTTGAATCTATTTATATGACATCTTCATATAATAATAAAGTAGAGTCTATATCTAACTTGTGGTATGCTAGATTAGGACATATTAACTATTCTAGAATGCAAGACATGGCAAAAATGAGTTTAATACCGGGCTTTGATATGACCAATAATAAATGTCATACTTGTCGGTTAACAAAAATAACAAGAAAACCTTTTAAAGATGTAAAAAGAGATTCTCGGGTATTAAATCTCATTTATTTTGATTTATGTGATTTTCATAGCACGCTATCATTAGGAAATAATAAATATGTAATCATATTCATCAATGATGCAACTAGATATTGTTATGTCTACTTATTACATGCAAAAGACGAGGCCCTTGATAAATTTAAAATTTATAAACAAGAAGTTGAATTGTTTCATGGTGATCTAATTAAAACCCTCAGAACAGATCAGGGAGGGGAGTACTATGATCCGGTGTATTTTTAATCCCCTGGAATCATACATCAGACCATAACACCGTATACACCTCAACAAAATGGTGTGGCAGAAAGAAAGAATAGAACTTTAAAAGAAATATTCTTTGTTATCTTATTCTAGTTTGAGTGATAGGTTTTGGGGAGATGTTATGCTGACTGCATGTTATTTATTAAATAGAACTCCTAATAAGAAAAGCCAAATAACTTCTTATGAGTTATGGAAGAAAAGATCTCCAAATCTGCATTATCTTCGAGTTTAGGGATGTAGGGCAATTGTACGCCTTACTGATCCTAAAAGAAAGAATCTAGGTAAGAAAGGCATAGATTGCATCTTTATTGAATATGCTAATAATTCAAAAGCATATAGGTTCTATGCAATATAACCAAATGATTCAGTGTCTATTAATACTATGATTGAATCTAGAGATCCTATATTTGATGATGAAAGATTTACTTCAGTACCTAGACCTATTGATGTGGGTCAACTCTCACAAAGTAGGATCAATGATTCTACTGATAATGCAGTTCCTCCTCCAGAGCCTAGAAGAAGCTAGTACTAGAACTAGAAAGGCAAAATTATTTGGAGATGACTTTCAACTATATTTAGTAGAAGCTTCTAGCGATGAAATCAAACATCAATATCAATATTGTTTCCTAGTAGAGGAAGACCCAAAGACATTTGATAAAGTTATGGCTTCAAGAGATGCAAATTTTTGGAAGGAGGCTGTACAAGATGAAATTGATTCCATCATGCTTAATAAAACTTGGAAACTTACTGATTTGCCTCCAGGGTGTAAACCTTTAGGGTGTAAATAAATTTTCAAGAAGAAGGTAAATCTGGATGGGAGTATAGATAACTATAAATCCTGGTTGGTCACACAAGGCTTTAGACAAAAGAAGGGATAGACTTCTTTGACACTTATGCCCCAATTGCAAGAATATCAACTATAAGATTATTGTTAGCTCTAACAGCTATACATAATCTTATAATTCATTAAATGGATGTTAAAACTACTTTCTTAAATGGTGAATTAGATTGTAACACCCGTATTTTTCGAAGGAAATAAAAGAATAAAAGAGAAAGAAAAAGGGGAGGAAATGAAAGTCAACTTAAAGTGGAAGGGTTAAAAGTGTTAAAAGGGCAAAAAGTGATAAAAGTTGGTGAAAAAGGCGGTATGGCCGCCCATTTGTTCTGCACAACATCTTCATTCGGTTTTTAGAGAGAGAAAGCAGAGAAACTCTCGGATATTTGAAGAACAAGAAGAAGAATTCGAGTTTAAGGTAAAGTTTAGTGTTTTTGAGTTGTTCTTGGCTAAATTAGCCTCGGTTATATGTTCTTACGTGCATATGTGCTCGGGTGTGTGTGTGTTCGGTGTTATTTAGGCGTGTGAACTCATTACAAGCGGGTTAGAGAAGAAGAAGCACCCAAATTTGCAACCAAGGTGAGTTTCTAAAACCTCCTTTTTACATGTTTTAACTGATTTTGGGGCTGGAAATACATGTATATATGTTTTTATAAAAGTGGGTATGTTACCCGTATGTTTATGTGCATGTGTATGTGGATGGGGTACGTTTTGGGCGAATATAATGTTATGGTTATGTTAAGTCCATGCTTAGTATAGTATGTGAATGTTTAGAACCAGGTAATATGATATTTGGGACTGAAAACAGCTTAGGAACATGTTGAGTAGGTTGCTAATGCGCCTATATAATGCTCATGTGCCTAAATATTGCCTTAGAAATTTTAAGTGTTACTCATGTGCCTAAACAGTGCTAATACGCCCAGATAGGGCTCATGCGCCTGGACAGTGATGTGCCCAAACAGTACTCATGTGCCTGAAATTATGACTTAGAAAACTAAGTATAAGATAATGTGCCTAAACAGTACTCATACGCCTAGGAAATTCCTTAGAAATACTAAGTGCGTTGATGTGCCTGAACAGTAGTTCATGTGCCTAGTTTTTGCTAAAAACGCCTAAGTATTTGGGGTCATGTTCCCAAACAGTGCTCATGAGCCTGAAAGGCTCATGCGCCTAAGTGTTAAGCGGCTAAGTGTTGGATGGTGCGCCTGCATAGTGGTAATGCGCCCAGACAGGGCTCATGCGCCCAAATAGTCCTCATGCGCCCAACACTTAGAATTTATTGTAGAATTTTCGTGGGAGTCTGTGCATTTAGGGTTTTGGACAAATGCTGACTAAGGGTTAGTTAATGCACATGATTATGTTGATTGTCATTATGACCCTTATTATTATCAATATTATTATTATTATTACGATATTATTATTGTTATCATATTTATTAATATTAATATCGTATGACTCTACGTGGTATGATCATGATCGAGATAGAAAGTATTATCATTAATAAAGTGAAAGATTAATGATAAAGAAAAGTGGAACGTAAATGAATGAACGGAAGTCTTGCAAGCAAATGTAAAGAGGTGCACGGCCATGTTGTCGTTAGCTCAACTGTGATGCGGGTTAGCTATCCCGAAGGATGCACACAGGGTCAATCTTTGAGATTGACAATGGGGTGAGCAACTCTGTGTTGCAACAGACCGAAAGTCTTACAATCCTTGAGATTGCTAATGGGTGAGCAACTCTGTGTTGCAACAGACCGAAAGTCTTGCAATCCTTGAGATTGCTAATGGGTGAGCAACTCTGTGTTGCAACAGACCGAAAGTCTTGCAATCCTTGAGATTGCTAATGGGTGAGCAACTCTGTGTTGCAACAGACCGAAAGTCTTGCAATCCTTGAGATTGCTAATGGGTGAGTGACTCTGTGTCACAACAGACCGAAAGAGTAATGGGAAAAGTACGAATTGAACGATGATGAAGATAATAATAATATTACCTAAGTGTACGTATAGTGTGTGATCACATACGAAAGTAATGAACGGTTTGAAATGAAAAGTGAAGTATGTCATTTATAAAAACTAGGACTCACTCAGTAATGCTGACTTCTATGTATTTTCCAGTTGGCAGGTAAATTGTTGCTGAGGATGGCGCGTGGGGATGGCTACTCGGCAGGGCAAGACTGACATCCATCCGTGTTTGACAATACTGTTGTTTTGTAATTCATTCAACCAATCTTTTGCGACTCATGAACTACAATGTGTTTCTTAACAACAGTGTTTATAATAAATGAATTGCTTTTGTTAAATTAATTCCGCTGCTTAAATTTGTAATATGTAATGTTTTATGCTATGAATGACCAACTGTGAGCGTCCCGGGAACGGGGCCTTACAAGTTGGTATCAGAGCCAAAGTTTAAGTGAATCGGGTAAATTTTCAAAATAAACCTTAGCTTAAACTGAAAATGGGATATAAAGAGGGATGTCAGCCCGAGTAGCTACGTGCCATCAGGTATTTCTTTTCTTAAAGATTAACTAGAATTATGTGCGTGTGCTATTTGGCTTATGTGTTCTTAGTAGATTTAGATACTGATGTAGTCAGGATAGGAAATGCTTGGGGTGTGAAGAGTAAAGTAAGTGGTTAATGACAACTGGCCACTGTAATTAGGGACTTACTATACTTGACATAAACTGAGCTGTTTCCTTGAATGACCGTGTTAGTGTTTGAGTCCTATAGTGCATAGGAAATGGCTGGGAAGAAATCTTCCAAGG
Source organism: Flaveria linearis (assembly GCA_024085815.1). Lineage (NCBI taxonomy): Eukaryota > Viridiplantae > Streptophyta > Magnoliopsida > Asterales > Asteraceae > Flaveria > Flaveria linearis. The sequence continues at coordinate 3,041,028 of CM044006.1, read as the reverse complement.
CTTCTAGAGGCAGAGGTCGACCACGTACGACCAGGAGTGGTGCCAAGACTCCTGAGACGACCCAAGGGAACCCTGACGTTCATGACCGTACTGAAGGAAACGAGAATCCCATCCTGAACGCCTCAGCTCGGGAGGCTATTGCTGATGAGGTGCACCAAGTCATGCAGGCAGTCTTACCGTCTGTAGTGACTGAAGTTATTCGAGCTGTGAGGAACGAGGAGAGAAAGGAGAAGGAGGACAGGAAAGGGTCGACTGGGAAGGAAAGCAAGGGAGAGGAGGAACGGCCGGAGCCTGAGATAGTAGTTTCCGACGAGGAAGAGGAGGAAGCAGTAAGGGTAACGACCAAGGGATGCAGCTATGGGGCATTCCAGAGGTGCAAGCCCCCGACTTTTGATGGCAATGGCAATGCCGCTACCGCTCACCGCTGGGTGAGGGAGATGGAGGCAGTGTTGGAGATCAGTGAGTGTCGTGAAGATCAAAGGGTAAAGTTCGCGACTCACTCTTTTGTCGACTCGGCATTGTGTTGGTGGGACAATATTGTCCAAGCGGAAGGTTCCAGGGCCATCGGGAAGATGTGATGGAACAAGTTGAAGAAGCTGGTAATTGAGGAGTTCTGTCCTCACTGGGAACTCGATAAGGTTGAGAGGGAGTTCCTACAACTCGAGGCGGGAACCATGACCCACCAGTAGTACACCGCCAAATTTAATGAGATGGCGAGGCTGGTGTCGGATCAAGTGATGCCGGTGTCCCGAAAGATCAATCAGTACATCCAGGGATTGCCAACCGACATTCGTAGGCACTTGATTGCGGCTCGACCAAGCACTTTTAGGTCGGCAGTGGATTTGGCCGGGAGGCTCTATAATGAGAGGGTGGTGACGGTTGTGGAGGTGAAGAAGGCTGGTGGTGGTGACCGGAACTGGAACGGAAAACGGTTCGGGCGTGGTGGTTTTGTCCCGAACAACAAGAGGATGAGAATGGATGACCGTAGGGCAGGGTCATCAAGCTTGGGACCCAAGAGATGGGGTAAGTGCGAGAAGGAGCATACGGGTGAGTGCAGGCTGGGGCTCAACGTGTGTTTCAAGTGCGGGAAGTCGGGCCACATCTATAGGGATTGTAAGGCGGTAATGTGTTATAACTTTGGCAAGGAGGGCCATATGAGTAGGGACTGCAAGAAGCAGAGGACAGAGAGTTCTGGGGCAAAGAAGACGGCCGGAACTAAAGGGCAGAAGGCGAGCGCCAGAGCTTTCACCATGACCAGGGAGGAGGCTAGGACGGACCCCGATGTTGTGTCAGGTACGTTTCTAGTAGATCAAACTCTTGCTTCTGTGTTATTTGATTCTGGTGCTAGTAGGAGTTTTATTTCTGCTACTTTCTGTGCTAAACTGCCTGTTAGTAGTAAATGCATTGATGAGCCCTTTGACGTAGAAACTGCTATTGGTAAGTCCACTAGCGTTACTGATATGATAGAGGACGGTGCCATAGAATTAGAAGGTCATAGGTTTGCTGCTAGGTTACATGTGATGCCCCTAGGTGGATTTGATGTGGTACTAGGGATGGATTGGTTAGCAACTTATGAAGCGAATATCGTGTGTCATAAGAAGATGATTAGACTGACGGCGCCTGAGGGAAGTCCGGTGACAATATACGGCAATTGGGTTACGACGATTCCGAAAGTGATTTCGATGATGGTGGTGGGAAAGTGCATGAGACGTGGATGTAGCGCTTATTTGGCCTACGTGAAAGATGCGGACACGTCAACACCCCAATTGTCCGATGTACTGGTGGTGTGTGACTTTCCCGATGTATTTCAAGAGGACCTATCAGGTGTGCCACCGGATCGCGAAATCGAATTTCAAATGGACTTGATACCCGGTGCCCAACCTGTCGCCAAGGCACCGTATCGATTAGCTCCGACTGAGATGAAGGAGTTAATGGAGCAACTGCAAGAATTGCTCGATAAGGGTTTTATCAGACCGAGTATCTCTCCTTGGGGTGCTCTGGTCTTATTCGTGAAAAAGAAGGACGGTAGCATGAGAATGTGTATCGACTACCGTGAGTTGAACAAATTGACGATAAAGAATCGGTATCCGTTACTAAGGATTGGCGATTTGTACGACCAGCTCCAGGGTGCTAGTTGGTTCTCGAGGATAGATCTTCGATCTGGCTACCATCAATTGAAAGTGAAGGAACAGGACATTCCTAAAATAGCTTTTCGTACGCGTTATGGACACTATGAGTTTCGTTATGTCCTTTGGTTTAACCAACGCGCCAGCTGCTTTTATGGATTTGATGAATCGAGTGTGCCGGCCGATGTTGGATAAATCAGTGATAGTGTTTATCGATGATATCTTGATTTATTTAAGGAGCAAAGAACAGCATGCCGTCACATTCGAGAAGTGTTGGAGACTTTGAGGAAGGAGAAACTGTATGCTAAATTCACCAAGTGTACTTTTTGGCTACGCGAGGTGCAATTTCTGGGTCACGTGGTAAATGCGGAGGGAATTATGGTGGACCCAGCAAAGGTTGAGGCCGTGATGCAATGGAAGTCTCCTAAGACGCCAACCGAGATTCGTAGCTTCTTGGGGTTGGCGGGCTACTACAGAAGATTCATTCAAGACTTTTCCAAGATAGCCTCACCTTTGACTAGGTTGACTCGCAAAGACATGAAATTCGTGTGGGATCGAGAGCAGGAGAGTGCCTCTGAGGAGTTGAAGACGAGACTAACACAAGCTCCTGTCTTGACATTGCCCGAGGGAAATGAAGACTTAGTGGTCTATTCAGATGCATCTTATTCTGGGCTAGGTTGTGTGTTGATGCAATGAGAAAGGGTGATAGCCTACGCATCCCGACAGCTGAAAACCCACGAAGTCAACTATCCCACGCACGATCTAGAACTAGCCGCGGTGGTTTTCGCGTCGAAGATTTGGCGGCACTACCTGTACGGGACAAAGTTCACCATCTTCACAGACCACAAAAGCTTGAAGTATTTCTTCGGGCAGAAAGATCTGAATATGAGACAGAGGCGATGGTTGGAGCTCATAAAGGATTACGATTGCGAGATCCATTACCATCCGGGCAAGGCCAATGTGGTGGCAGATGCCCTTAGCCGAAAGGAGAGACCCGAGCCGATCCGGGTGAAGGCGTACCAATTAATCATGACCTCCGATGTGATGGTGCAGGTCAAGGAGTTTCAAGACGAAGCTTTGAAAGAAGATCGTCTTAACTCTGAAAGGATAAGAGGTCTAGTTACGGAGTTGGGTGAGAACACTCTAGGTGTTAAGACCCGATCCGGACGAATGTGGATTCCTCGATACGGGGATCTACGCGGGAGGATCATGGATGAGGCACATAAAACTCGATACTTAATTCATCCCGGTGCGACCAAGATGTACCACGACATGAAGAAGGACTACTAGTGGCCGAGAATGAAACGTGATGTAGGGGAGTATGTGAGTAAGTGTCTTACTTACTTGCAAGTGACGGCAGAGCATCAGAAACCATACGGGAAGATCCAACCGTTGGACATACCTGAATGGAAGTGGGAGCACATCACCATGGACTTCATTACTAAGTTGCCTCACACGTCGAGGGGATGTGATACTATTTGGGTGATTGTCGACCGACTAACAAAGAGTGCCCACTTCCTACCGATCCGCGAGACGTATTCATCCGAAAGATTGGCGGATCTGTTTATCAAGGAAATCGTAGCTCGTCATGGTGTGCCAATGTCTATTGTATCCGACCGTGACACTCGGTTTACATCAAAGTTTTGGAGGAGATTCCATGATGCAATGGGCACGAGGCTACACATTAGTACAGCCTATCATCCTCAGACGGACGGTCAGTCAGAGAGGACGATACAGACGCTCGAGGATATGCTTCAAGCATGCGTGATCGATTTTGGAGGAGGTTGGGACGACCACCTGTCGTTAGCAGAATTCTCGTACAACAACAGTTATCATGCCAGTATTGGCATGCCACCCTATGAGATGCTATACGGTAGGAGATGTAGGACACCCGTATGTTGGGGAGACATTGGGCAGAAAGAGCTGGGAGGTGTCGAGATGGTCAAAGCTACGACTGAGAAATAGGAAAAGATCAAAGCCTTCATGAAGGCGGCGAAAGATAGACAAAAGTCGTATGCTGACAAGAGGCGAAGACCGATAGAATTCAAGGTTGGCGAACGAGTCATGTTGAAGGTCTCACCTTGGAAAGGAATTATCCGATTCAGGAAATGAGGTAAGTTAAGCCCGAGATATATAGGACCTTTCCGAATCGTCGCACGAGTAGGGGAAGTAGCCTATCGACTTGAATTGCCAGATGAGTTAAGTGAAATTCATCCCACATTCCATGTATCTCATCTGAGAAAGTGCTTAACTGATGAGGACATGATTGTCCCACTGGAGGACATTGAAGTTGATGAAAGGCTCTATTACGTGGAGCAACCAGTGGCAATCATTGATCATAAGGAGAAGAGGTTAAGGAATAAAGTGGCTCCTCTTATGCGTGTACAGTGGAAGCACATAAAGGGATCCAAATCTACATGGGAGACAGAGGAAGAAATGAGACAACATTACCCTCATTTGTTTGAGGAATAACAGGTTTCGAGGACGAAACCTATATAAGGGTGGTGGACTTGTAACACCCGTATTTTTTTGAAGGAAATAAAAGAATAAAAGAGAAAGAAAAAGGGGAGGAAATGAAAGTCAACTTAAAGTGGAAGGGTTAAAAGTGTAAAAAGGGCAAAAAGTGATAAAAGTTGGTGAAAAAGGTGGTATGGCCGCCCATTTGTTCTGCACAACATCTTCATTCGGTTTTTAGAAAGAGAAAGCAGAGAAACTCTCAGATATTTGAAGAACAAGAAGAAGAATTCAAGTTTAAGGTAAAGTTTAGTGTTTTTGAGTTGTTCTTGGCTAAATTAGCCTCGGTTATATGTTCTTACGTGCATATGTGCTCGGGTGTGTGTGTGTTCGGTGTTATTTAGGCGTGTAAACTCATTACAAGCGGGTTAGAGAAGAAGAAGCACCAAATTTGCAACCAAGGTGAGTTTCTAGAACCTCCTTTTTACATGTTTTAACTGATTTTGGGGCTGGAAATACATGTATATATTTTTTTATAAAAGTGGGTATGTTACCCGTATGTTTATGTGCATGTGTATGTGGATGAGGTACGTTTTGGGCGAATATAATGTTATGGTTATGTTAAGTCCATGCTTAGTATAGTATGTGAATGTTTAGAACCAGGTAATATGATATTTGGGACTGAAAACAGCTTAGGAACATGTTGAGTAGGTTGCTAATGAGCCTATATAATGCTCATGTGCCTAAATATTGCCTTAGAAATTTTAAGTGTTACTCATGTGCCTAAACAGTGCTCATGCGCCCAGACAGGGCTCATGCGCCTGGACAGTGATGTGCCCAAACAGTACTCATGTGCCTGAAATTATGACTTAGAAAACTAAGTATAATATAATGTGCCTAAACAGTACTCATACGCCTAGGAAATTCCTTAGAAATACTAAGTGTACGTTGATGTGCCTGAACAGTAGTTCATGTGCCTAGTTTTTGCTAAAAACGCGTATTTAGGGTCATGTTCCTAAACAGTGCTCATGGGCTGAAAGGCTCATGCGCCTAAGTGTTAAGCGGCTAAGTGTTGGATGGTGCGCCTGCATAGTGGTAATGCGCCCAGACAGGGCTCATGCGCCCAAATAGTCCTCATGCGCCCAACACTTAGAATTTATTGTAGAATTTTCGTGGGAGTCTGTGCATTTAGGGTTTTGGACAAATGCTGACTAAGGGTTAGTTAATGCACATGATTATGTTGATTGTCATTATGACCCTTATTATTATCAATATTATTATTATTATTATGATATTATTATTGGTATCATATTTATTAATATTAATATCGTATGACTCTACGTGGTATGATCATGATCGAGACAGAAAGTATTATCATTAATAAAGTGAAAGATTAATGATAAAGAAAAGTAGAACGTAAATGAATGAACGAAAGTCTTGCAAGCAAATGTAAGAGGTGCACGCCATGTTGTCGTTAGCTCAACTGTGATGGGGGTTAGCTACCCCGAAGGATACACACAGGGTCAATCTTTGAGATTGACAATGGGGTGAGCAACTCTGTGTTGCAACAGACCGAAAGTCTTGCAATCCTTGAGATTGCTAATGGGTGAGCAACTCTGTGTTGCAACAGACCGAAAGTCTTGCAATCCTTGAGATTGCTAATGGGTGAGCAACTCTGTGTTGCAACAACCGAAAGTCTTGCAATCCTTGAGATTGCTAATGGGTGAGCAACTCAGACGAAAGTCTTGCAATCCTTGAGGTTGCTAATGGGTGAGTGACTCTGTGTCACAACAGACCGAAAGAGTAATGGTAAAAGTACAAATTAAACGATGATGAAGATAATAATAATATTACCTAAGTGTACGTACAGTGTGTGATCACATATGAAAGTAATGAACGGTTTGAAATGAAAAGTGAAGTATGTTATTTATAAAAACTAGGACTCACTCAGCAACGCTGACTTTTATGTATTTTCCAGTTGGCAGGTAAATTGTTGCTGAGGATGGCGCGTGGGGATGGCTACTCGGCAGGGCAAGACTGACATCCATCCATGTTTTGACAATACTGTTGTTTTGTAATTCATTCAACCAATCTTTTGCGACTCATGAACTACAATGTATTGCTTAACAACAGTGTTTATAATGAATGAAAGGCTTTTGTTAAATTAATTCCGCTGCTTAAATTTGTAATATGTAATGTTTTATGCTATGAATGACCAACTGTGAGCGTCCCGGGAACGGGGCCTTACATAGATGAAGAAATATATATGAAACAACCTGAAGGTTTTGTTATGCCTGGACAAGAGCACAAAGTCTGTAAACTGATTAAGCCTCTTTATGGCTTAAAACAAGCTCTTAAACAATGGCATCAAAAGTTTGATGAGGTTGTCTTGTTAAATGGTTTTATCCTAAACCAAGTTGAGAAGTGTGTTTAAAGTAAATTTGATTCTTGTAGAGAAGTCATAATTTGTGTGCATGTTGATGACATGTCGATCTTTGGTACTGATCAAGGACAAGTTGATAAAATAAAGGAGTTTTTATCATCAAGATTTTCCATGAAAGATATGGGGAGGCGAAAGTAATTCTTGGAATAAGAATAACCAAGATAGCAATGGAATTACTATCTCTCAATCTCATTACATTGAGAAGATATTAAATAAATTCAATTGTTTGAATTCCTCTCTGGTTGGAACTCCTATAGATCCTACTATTAAGCTTATGCCAAATCAAGGAAATCCTATTGCTTATTTTGATTATGCCAAGGCAATAGGATGTTTGATGTATGCTATGGTTAGTACAAGACATGATATAGCATATGTAGTGGGAAGATTGAGCATGTACATAAGTAATCCAAGCTCACATCACTGGCAAGCAGTAAATAGACTAATTAAGTACCTAAAAGGAACCATGAACTATGGTTTATGTTATTCAGGTTCACCGCCAATTTGCTAGGGTTTTTAGATGCAAGTTGGATAATGAATTTAGAAGATCATTCGTCTACTAGTAGATGGGTATCTCTACTAGGTGGAGGTGCAATTTATTGGGCGTCTAAAAAGCAAACTTGCATTACAAACTCTATAATGGAGTCTGAGTTTGTAGCAATAGCTTCAGCTGGAAAAAAAGCTGAATAGTTGAGAAATAAGTTGTATGAAATTTTATTATGGCCTAAACCTATATCACCTATTTCAATAAGGTGTGATAATGTTGCTACACTTGCTAAGGCGTATAGTCAAGTGTATAATGGAAAGTATAGACACTTAGGTGTAAGACATAGCATGGTTAGGGAATTAATCATGAATGGAATAATATCTGTTGAGTTTATAAAATCTTAACACAACATGGCTTATCATTTAACAAAAGGGTTAGGAAGAGATCTTATGAATAAATCAGCCATAGGGATGGGTCTGAAGTCCATTTCTTAGTATTTCATGTTAAGATACCCAATACCCATTTAATATAACGTTAAATGTTGAATTCAATGTGGAAGGATTGTCTGAGATATTGGAACACAACATAGCATCCCAAGGTATGTGTTCAGACTGCAAGATAAAAAAGGTTGAAACATAGTTTCTTAATAGTTCTTTGGTAAATTGCATTTGCAGGTGCAAGATGAGAACTACCTATAAGAGTATGAAGTTTAGCTACTTCAAGAAGCTTGGACTTGGCTTTGATATACTCTTTGAAGGATGGGACATAGGCTAGTAAAACATTATGTCATGTTAGAACTATAGAGTTATGAATTTATGTGTGTATTACCTTCAAGTATTTAGATGAATATTAGGTTCAATCATTGTGACACCTTGATATTCAAATATTTGGATAGCGTAATATACTAATGTGAAATTCAATCCGTAGGTTATTTCATTTATGCATAAGTTTGATTATGGTGAAGTTTGCTTGTGTTGATCATGAATATTACTAAAACGGGGGAGGAACATTGGAATTTTAGTAATATTGGGTTATATATATAAATATACATATTCATATTATACTATTTATAAATTAAACCTATTGATTAAGTGTAGGCTAATTATGAAACATGGAATAAACTCAAGGAGTATAAAGTGAATATGTATATTTGTTAAAATTTTATAATCGACAGTTTTATGGGATTCTGAAAGAGGATTTCATGGTTCACACACAATCTACTGAGAGAAACAGAAAGCACTCTCAAGGCACAGAAACTTCACTAATTTAATTCAGGTTCTTGTTTCTTCTTCTTGATCTTATCCGATTAAATCAATTGTAAATGCACAAATGGTTTAATCTGAAAGAGTAATCGATTTCAAGAACATCCTAGTGATTTAATTTCAATTCCAAGTTATTAATCAAATTAGAGTTTGATGAATTTGTAGAAATTTTTCCTTCATAATTTCAACAAATACTGCTTTATGATTTCTAAAAAAGGCGATGATTTCTGATTACTAAAGCAAATGATTTCAGATTGCTAAATCAAAGAAGCCCCCTCGTCCTTAAGGGTTTCACGTTTAATTCTCTTTGTCTCTATCTCTATTATGGGTCTGTAAATTCTAGCAATCTTACACGAAAATGATTTCAACAACCCTTTGGTGAAGAGCATTCATAATGGATTCCTCATCTTTATTCTTATAATTACACTAAAAACACTAACTTTTCTCACTCATTTTTAGTGAAATAATACGGTTTATACCCTTATCACTACTTTTTTTCTCTCCTCTACTCACAACCACGTTAAAAAATATTAAAAAAATTATAGGAATTGAACAGTGATTCCCCAAATATACCTATGAACAGTAACATTTTCTCTCTTTTTCACTAACAACCACTCAAAACTATTCCATATAATACAGAAAACATAGCCACATATTTTTAGGGATTCTAATGTGATTGCTCTAAAGAGGTATTGGTCTTGATTTGAGAATTTCTGATTTCGGTTTCTATGTTTGCGACAGTCTTTGTTGTGTCTTCACGATCGAATCACTCGACTTATTTCAGTTTGGTACGATCAACTCACTTGATCTTCTTCTCGTAATCAATTCATTTCGATCTCCTTCATAGTGATTGATTTCTCCCACGAGCGTAGTTTCCGCTCTCATACCAATTGATGGATTGATTGACACCAAGAGATTAATGTATGTATTCAAGATAAACAATTTGTATGAACACAATATCCATGATATGTGCAGATGGGTTTTGTACGTAAAGAACATAAGAGAGAATCCTGTATATTCATGTTTCAATACATAGTTACAAATGATATTTACATGGCTATTTATAGGTAACAACAATAACCACTTAACGGTGGTTTAACGGTAACCATCCTAACTAACATAATTTCCTGACTGTGTTAAGGGTGGTGGTATAGGGGTTGCACTTGATGATTAAATTTGATCCAACAGACTGATCAATTTTGTCTTCCATATGTCAAGGTATTTCTCTAAGAACATGTAAAATACCAAATAAGTAAAAACCGCAATCCACATAACGAGGTAATTGTTGAAATAGAAACATGGTATAAAAAATTACAGGTTAAGAAATGGTAAGATGGACGAGTCAGACATGTTGTGTAACGGGTGGAGATGAAAACGTTTTTTTTGTACCGGCTGAACCTAATGAGGTAGGATTGAGTTGAAAAGCAAACAAGCTTTTATAAACAATTAATGTATTGTGTTAACTACGGTTATAACTATTCTGACAATAATAATTAAAGCTTTGAATAAAAATGATTTTAAAAATTTTGTCCGACTTTCAACATGTGTAAGGCCCCGTTCTCGGGCACCTCACAGTTGGTCATTCATCGCACTTCAACATATAATTTACATATATCAAGTAAAATAACACAGCGGAATTGATAAGGAGTACATTGATGTGCTTCAAATTATACATATAAAACATATCAATTGCACATCAATTATTCTATAAACTCTTACGGAAAATGATGATTTGATACCTAAATCGTTCATATTGTGTTTTCAGGCTTGGAAAAGACCAAGATGAACAAAAGGAGCATAAATAAGAAGAAAATGAAGAAAACCAAGTTTTGGAATTCAAGCATGGGGCCGTGCTTCATGAGGCACGCCCCCATGCCCAGCCTGAAACACACCCCCGTGCTAATTTGACACACCCCCGTGATTGGACATCTGACAGGACAAAAAGTACTGTCTGCAAAAAGCAGTCACGGGGCCGTGCCCCATTTGTCACGGGGCCGTGACATGGCCTTTCACGGGGCCGTGCCCCATTTGTCATGGGGCCGTGCCCGACAACCTCTGCACGTACGAGCCGACCAACTTTCGTAAGCATTGTACTATCACGGGGCCGTGCCTTTTAGGCACGGGGCCGTGCTTAAACACTCCAGAAAGCCTATAAATAGGACTTCATTTGCAACTTTGAGGAGAGCTTTTTGGGAGGTGAAGTGCTGGTGTTCCCTCTCAGGAGCCCAGCCTTTGGAGGTCCTTAGAAGGTTTTGGAGGTCCATTCAACACTTAGAAGAAGCTCGGGATCGTTTAACATCATCCATAGTGAATCATCGGTTTGATTGTTCTAATTTATCGATGATTTCATTACTATCTTCTATCTTTGTTGTTAGGTTCAAGCTCATTATGAGCTAAACTTCATTTGTTATCCTATTTAATGAACTTATGTAATTTGTGATGAACTAATGGTGTGATAAATATTGTGTTAATGTTATGGTGGTCTTGGGAAAACTTTTGATGGGTAGCACCTACATTTGAACGGGGGGTTATAAGTTTATGGTTTGTAATTGTGATTGTCATACACGGTTGAAAAACATATGATCAACTTTTATTCATAACAACTATGGCTAATTAACTAGAGATGGTTATTAGAAATCATAAGACCTTAACTTTCTGATCACTTACGGGTTCCCTTTTATTAGTCTGAGAAATCTACAGTAATTGTTATGGTTTTCTAAAATTAATGGTATGTTAAATAGAACTTGATCAACTCTCTTCTTACATTAAGTTATGTTTTCAGAAATCATATGTCGAAAAGGACACAAAAGATTTACCTACATCACTAGGGCCTTGACCTAAGCAGTAAATCTCAACCTGTGTTGGTCCTGGTCACTACGGAGCGGATAGACGAGAAATCGCGCCAGCTCATCTTTATAAACGTTAACACAATTACTTTATTCAATATCTTTAATCACACCACCAATTCCTCATAGTTGCATAAGTGTAATCTAAATTAGGATAACAGCCTTACTTCACTGAAAGAATCACCAAAAGTCTCAATCTATCTTTATCTATCTTTATTTATTGTTATTTTATTTAACTTATCATTTTCCAAATCAAAACTGATAGTCAATTATGAGGGTTGTTGAGTAGGCTTAGTGTGTCCACGGATTGATACTCGGTTCTTACCAACACTATATTACCTCACGATAGGTACACTTGCCTTTTGTGTGTGTAGTTAGTATTACTAATAACCATTTAAAACTGAATCTGTGTGAAAATCCTTTATCAAAAATATATATACTATCCACACGCATCATACCTTCTCATTTCATCATAAAAGCTTTTACAATACATTACATCGTTGACTTGAATACAAAATACAAGCTTTCTTTACATTGCCTAACTTTACTATGATTACTGTGGAAGCATATGAAACCGGGGATTTCTTAAGTAATCCCGTTTATTTGAATCCTCAACAATCATAGGGTCATATACAGTGACCTCTAGTAAAAACTAATAAAAGAAGATTCCTTAGGTAATCCCGTTTATCGGGATTACTCAAGGAATCTTGCACTTGCATGCAACATAATGTGTGGCAGCATTATCAAAAGGAGAATGCCATCCCAAAAGAGCTGAGTAGCCGATTCGTACCATCCTCAGCAACCCTACCTGTCAACTGGAAACACATAAAAAGTCAGCGTTGCTGAGTGAGTTCTAGTTTTATAATAAAACATACTTTCATTCGTTAAAAACCGTTCTTACATACACGCGATCACACAACTTACGTACACATAGATAATATTATTATTATCTCCATCATTCATTCTTTAACTTTCATTCGTCAAGCATGCAAATCTCTAAGGGTCACCTCTCTTCTCTGCCCTCCTGGTTCCAACCCATGAGCTGACGAAGCATACTGTAACATACTGGTGCCCCTATGGCTCTCAGTCCATAGACCGACACCTGGTTGCCCCTATGGCTCTCTGTCCATAGACCGACAACCTTGTTGCCCCTATGGCTCTCTTTCCATAGACCGACAACACCTCTTCTGGGGTCACGTCAACCCCACGAGTGATCGTCACCACTCTTGCTATAACAACTATCCCGTGACAGGTCACAAAGACACTGCCCCGTTGTTCTTAAGGCAACTATGGCTCACTGTCCATAATCTACCATAAGGCTCGTAATAGGCCTAGTTACTGAACCAAGCACCATTTCCAAGACTTCTTAACCGTCAAATCCATCTCGTGCCCCTTAGGCCATGCAAGACTTTCTTACATTCATTCCTTCATTTATTAATGCATGCATTCATTCATCATGTTCCTCTTTCATTATCTTTCACTTTACGTTCTTATTACATTTGTTTCATTCATTCATTCATTCACGTAAAGTCACTAAAGATGATCACACATCAACACAAGGAACATAGATATTTAGAAACCATCAGTCATTACCATCATATAAGGCTACATCATACTTATCATACATACATCCTACATACACATCTCTCCTCATTCACATCAACCCTATTTGGGCGATTGAACATACTTCAGTCGCATGGCCTCTATGCGACTGGATCATGCGATTGGGAAGCTATGCGTATGGGCATAAAATCATGCGAATGGGTCTCCTATCGTGCGAATGGACACTATACGAATGGGCTTCTATGCGACTAACCCTCAGTCATGCGACTGAACTACTGTGCGAATGGACTTATGCGATTGAACCCTCAGTCACATGGCATGTCGTGCGACTGAGTCCCAGTCGTGCGACTGAACCTCAATCGTACGATTGAACATCAGTCGTTCCTCAGTCGTGCGATTGGCCCTTCAGTTGCCTAGCCCTAACTGGGCAGCGACTGGAGTTCATCCCGAATAGCAGCCGTGACCTACGGCATTCAAACTCCTCTAAACTCATTTTCAGCCCAAATTAGCCCTCCTAAACCTCAGGGATTCATATTAGGACATCATACAAACATGTGCAAGTCCTAAACCGTACCTTAAACACATTACCCAAGATTTCACTCAAATGGGTCAAACATACACTTTTTCAAAAACGGGTTTGAATGTGTTCCAGCCCCAAAATCATATGAAAACAAGTAAATGAGGGGTCCTAGAACTCACATAATCAAGGAGAAGATGAAGAGCTTCGTTCGGACTAGTCACTCGACAAATCTCGAGCCCGAATCACCACTTTCTCTCTTTCTTTCTCTTCTTTCTCTGTTCTCTCTTTCTCTGCTCTTTCTTCCTGACTAAATATGTAAGTGTGGGGAAGAGAAGGTGGCTGCCCCTCCTTTATAGCTACAGCTCAGTCGCCCAAGGTCCAGGCGACTAGACCTTCAGTCGCATGAACACCATGCGACTGGACCTCTAGTCGCATGAGTTCCATGCGGTTGATCCTTCAATCGTCCGAGCATCATGCGATTGGACCTCCAGTCGCATGGATTCCATGCGACTAAAACTCAGTCGCATATCACTCCAAAAGTCAAACTTCCGGGTGTTATAAGTCAACCCCCCTTATTTAGGTTTCGTCCCCGAAACCTGTTATTCCTCAAACAATCGTGGGTAATGCTGCCTCATTTCTTCTTCGGTTTCCCACGTTGACTCAGATCCCTTCCTGTGCCGCCACTGTACACGCACAAGAGGAACCACTTTATTTCTTAGTCTCTTCTCCTTTCGATCGATGATCGCCACTGGTTGCTCCACATAGTTGAGCCGTTCGTCTACCTCAATATCCTCCAGTGGGACGATCATATCCTCGTCTGCCAAACACTTCCTCAGATGAGATACGTGGAAGGTCGGGTGGATTCCACTTAACTCATCTAGTAGATCCAACCTATAGGCCACCTCTCCTACTCGAGCAATGATTCAGAAAGGGCCTATATACCTCGGGCTCAACTTGCCCCTCTTTCTGAACCGAATGATTCCCTTCCAAGGTGAGACCTTCAACATAACCCGATCACCCACCTGGAACTCAATCGGTCTGCGCCGTTTATTAGCATACGACTTCTGTCAGTCTTTGGCTGCCTTCATATAGGCTTTGATCCTTTTGATCTTTTCAGTCGTAGCCTCGATCACTTCGACGCTCCCCAATTCCTTCTGACCAATATCACCCCAACAAATGGTGTCCTGCATCTCCTGCCATATAGCATCTCATAGGGTGGCATGCCAATACTGGCATGATAGCTGTTATTGTATGAGAATTCAGCTAACGGCAAGTGGTCATCCCAACTTCCCCCGAAGTCAATAACACATGCCCGGAGCATGTCCTCTAAAGTCTGAATGGTCCTTTCCGACTGACCATCAGTTTGAGGATGATAAGCCGTGCTAATATGCAACCTCGTCCCCATAGCGTCGTGGAATTTCTTCCAGAATTTGGATGTAAGCGATCAGACACATCGACACTGGTACACCATAACGAGTCACAATCTCCTTGATGAAAAGATCGGCCAACCTTTCGGATGAATATGTCTCGCGCATCGGTAGGAAGTGAGCACTCTTCGTCAGGCGATCCACAATCACCCATATAGTATCATACCCTTTCGGGGTATGCGGCAGCTTCGTGATAAAATCCATGGTGATGTGCTCCCACTTCCATTCCGGTATATCCAAAGGTTGAATCTTTCCATACGGCTTCTGCTGCTCGGCCTTCACTTGCAGACAAGTAAGGCACTTACTCACATACTCCACCACATCACGCTTCATACCCGGCCACCAATAATCTTTCTTCATGTCTTGGTACATCTTGGTAGCACCGGGATGAATGGAGTATCGAGTCTTGTGGGCCTCATCCATGATCTTTACCCGTAGATCCCCAAAACGAGGAATCCACATACGCCCAAACCGGGTTCTAACACCAATTGTGTTTTCACCCAACTCCGCGACCAGATCTCATATTCTTTCAGAGTTAAGATGATCTTCTTTCAGTGCCTCATCTTGGAACTCTTTGACTTGCTTCATCACGTCAGAGGTCATAATTAGTTGGTACGCCTTCACTGGTATCGGCTCGGGCCTCTCTTTTCGGCTAAGGGCATCTGCCACCACGTTGGCTTTGCCCGGATGGTGATGGATTTCACAATCATAATCCTTTATAAGTTCCAGCCATCTCCTCTGCCTCATATTCAGATCCTTCTGCTTGAAGAAGTACTTCAAGCTCTTGTGGTCGGTGAAGATGGTGCACTTTGTTCCGTAGAGATAGTGCCTCCAAATCTTTAATGCAAAGACCACAGCTGCTAGCTCCAAGTCATGAGTAGGATAGTTAACCTCATGAAGTTTCAACTGTCGGGATGCATAGGCTATAACCTTTCCCCTCTGCATCAATACGCACCCCAATCCCAATAGGAAGCATCAGAATAAACCACTAGATCTTCACTTCCTTCGGGTAGTGACAGAACAGGAGCTTGGGTCAATCTCGCCTTTAGTTCTTCAAATGCCTTCTCTTGAGCTTGACCCCATACAAACTTTACATCTTTCCGGGTCAACTTGGTTAGTGGAGAAGCGATTTTGGAGAAGTCTTGAATGAATCTTCTGTAATAGCCTGCCAAACCCAAGAAACTTCGGATCTCAGATGGCGTCTTGGGAGACTTCCATTGCATCACTGCTTCCACCTTTGCCGGATCAACCATAATCCCATCCGGATTTACCACGTGACCCAAGAACTGAACTTCGCGCAACCAGAATGCGCATTTGGAGAATTTAGCATACAACTTCTCCCTCCTCAGCGTCTCCAGAACCTCCCGAACGTGACCGGCATGCTCAGCCTCACTCTTTGAATAAATCAAGATATCATCAATGAACACAATCACTGATTTATCCAGCATCGGCCGACACACCCAGTTCATCAGATCCATAAAAGCAGCTGGCGCATTGGTCAAACCAAAAGACATGACAAGAAACTCGTAGTGACCGTAGCGCGTGCGAAAAGCTGTTTTAGGGATGTCCTGCTCCTTCACCTTCAGTTGATGGTAGCCCGATCGAAGATCTATCCTTGAAAACCAACTGGCACCCTGAAGTTGATCAAACAAGTCATCAATTCTCGGCAAGGGGTATCTGTTCTTTACCGTCAGCTTGTTCAACTCACGGTAATCTATACACATTCTCATGCTACCGTCTTTCTTCTTCACAAATAGGACCGGAGCACCCCCAAGGTGAGATACTCGGTCTAATAAACCCCTTATCCAACAACTCTTGCAACTGCTCCATCAACTCTTTCATTTCCGTCGGAGCCAATCGATACGGTGCTTTGGCAACAGGTTGGGCGCCTGGTATCAGATCAATCTGGAACTCGATCTCTCGGTCAGGTGGCAGCCCCGATAAGTCTTCGGGAAACACATCTGGAAAATCACACACCACCGGAACATCGGATAGCTGTGGTGTTGGCGTTTCTACATCCTTTACATAACATAAGAAGGCGCTACATCCACGCCTCATACATTTCCCCGCCACTGCCATTGAGATCACCTTCGGAATCGTCGTGACCCGATCCCTGTAAACAGTTACCGAACTCCCGTCAGGCACTATCAAACAAATCATCTTCTTTCGACACACTATATTCGCCTCGAAGTCCGCCAACCAATCCATCCCAAGCACCAATCAAAACCACCCAAAGTCATCGCAAATGGTCTAACCAGAAATTTGTGGCCCTCTAACTCTACATCACAACCCTCTATTACCTCAGAAATTCTGGTAGACTTACCTATCGCAGTTTCTACATCAAACAGTACATCCACACGTCTACTGCTAACAGGCAGTTTGGCATAGAAAGAAGCAGAAATAAAACTCCTACTGGCACCCGAATCAAATATTACAGAGGCTAAAGTTTGGTTCACCAGAAACGTACCGGACACTACATCAGGGTCCGTCCTAGCCTCTTCTTGCGTCATCATGAATGCCCTGGCGCTTGCCTTCAATCCCTCATTCCCCGTCTTCTTCACGCCGGAACTCTCAGACCTGGCTTTTTGCAATCTTTATTCATATGGCCACTTTCCCCACAATTAAAGCACCTCATGCTCTTACACTCCCTAGCAATATGACCAGACTTTCCACACCTAAAACAAACATTCACCCCCAGTCGGCATTCCCCACCATGCTCCCTTCCACATTTACCACACCTCCTCAGTCCCGTACCTGGTGTGGCCACACGACGATCGTCCACCCGGGCCTTCTTGTTGCACGTCGATGCATCACCCCGACCAAATCTCTTCCCGTTCCAATTCCTGTCACCACCCTTCCTATTACCATCAGTCACCACCACCACCGTCCTTTCATCGTACAATCTCCCAGCCAGGTCCACCGCCGACCTAAAGGTAGTTGGTCGGGCGGCGATCATATGCCTGCGGACATCCGCTGGCAAGCCCTGAATATACCTCTTGATCTTTCGCAACAGAGGTGTCACCTGATCCGGCACCAGACGTGCCATTTCGTTGAATTTCGTGGTGTACTGTTGATGGGTCATCGTTCCCGCCTCCAGCTGCAGGAACTCTCTCTCAACTTTATCCATTTCCTGATAAGGACAGAACTCCTCGATCACCAACCTTTTTAACTCGAACCACTTCATTTTACCAATAGCCCTACTACCCTCAGCTTGGACTTTGTTGTCCCACCAGCATAGAGCCAAATCCGTGAAAGAGTGGGTAGCGAACTTCACTCTTTGGTCCTCCCGGCATTCGCTGATATCGAGGACACCCTCCATCTCTCTCACCCATCGATGAGCAGCAGCAGCATTGCCATTACCGTCAAAAGTAGGGGGCTTGCATCTCATAAACGCCCCATAGCTACAGCCTCGTGCTGTTTCATGCACCGGCTTCTCCTCCTCTTCCTCTTCTTCATCAGAAAGAACCGTTTCCGGTCCTGATTGCTCCTGTCTTCCTTAGGACCTGTTCCTCTCTTTTCTTTCACCCTCTCGGACGGCTTTAATCACTTCGGTCACCATAGACGGTAAGATCGTCTGCATGACCTCATGCAACTCTTCAACCACTGCCTCTTTTACCGAGGCTCTCAAATTAGCGCTCTCATCCACTCCCTCCTGATGAGGGGTCTTGGTTTCCTCATGAACCACTTTCTCCCTCCTAGGTCTTCCTCTTGTGGCCCGCGGTTTAGGACCACGTCCGCCACCACCTCCACCCTATGAGGCCTTAGAAGATCTACCACCAGCCATTCTCTATCTCACACTGAAAGATTCAAACACCAACACGGTCATTCAAGGGAATAACTCAGTTTATGTAAGTATAGTAAGTCCCTAATTACAGTGGCCAGTTGTGATTAGCCACTTACTGTACTCTTCGTACCCCGAGCATTACCTGTCCTGACTATATTAGTATCTAATTCTAACAGTAACACATACACCACATAACATGCGCACATAATACCGGTTAACTTTAAAGAAAATACTGATGGCACGCAGCTACTCAGATTGGCATTCCTCCCCTTTCCGTCCCATTCTCAGTTTAAGTAAAGGTTTATTTGAAGATTTACCCATTTCACTTAAACTTTGGCTCTGATACCAACTTGTAAGGCCCCATTCCCGGGCACCTCACAGTTGGTCATTCATCGTACTTCAACATACAATTTACATATCTCAAGTAAAATAACGCAGCGGAATTGATAAGGAGTACATTCTCATTTCATCATAAAAGCTTTTACAATACATTACATCGTTGACTTGAATACAAATACAAGCTTTCTTTACATTGCCTAACTTTACTATGATTACTGCAGAAGCATATGAAACCGGGGATTTCTTAAGTAATCCTATTTATTTGAATCCTCAACAATCATAGGGTCATATACAGTGACCTCTAGTAAAAACTAATTTAAAGAAGATTCTTAGGTAATCCTGTTTATCAGGATTACTCAAGGAATCTTGCACTTGCATGCAACATAATGTGTGGCAGCATTATCAAAAGGAGAATGCCATCCCAAAAGAGCTGAGTAGCCGCCTCGTGTCATCCTCAGCAACCCTACCTGTCAACTGGAAACACATAAAAAGTCAGTGTTGCTGAGTGAGTTCTAGTTTTATAATAAAACATACTTTCATTCGTTAAAACCGTTCTTACATACACGCGATCACACAACTTACGTAGACATAGATAATATTATTGTTATCTCCATCATTCGTTCTTTAACTTTCATTCGTCAAGCATGCAAATCTCTAAGGGTCACCACTCTTCTCTGCCCTCCTGGTTCCAACCCATGAGCCGACAAAGCATACTGTAACATACTGGTGCCCCTATGGCTCTCAGTCCATAGACCGACACCTGGTTGCCCCTATGGCTCTCTGTCCATAGACCGACAACCTTGTTGCCCCTATGGCTCTCTGTCCATAGACCGACAACACCTCTTCCGGGGTCAGGTTAACCCCACGAGTGATCGTCACCACTCCTGCTATAACAACTATCCCGTGACAGGTCACAAAGACACTGCCTCGTTGTTCTTAAGGCAACTATGGCTCACTGTCCATAATCTACCTTAAGGCTCGTAATAGGCCTAGTTACTAGAACCAAGCACCATTTCCAAGACTTCTTAACCGTCAAATCCATCTCGTGCCCCTTAGACCATGCAAGACTTTCTTACATTCATTCCTTCATTTATTAATGCATGCATTCATTCATCATGTTCCTCTTTCATTATCTTCACTTTACATTCTTATTACATTCGTTTCAGTCATTCATTCAGTCATTCACGTAAAGTCACTAAAAGATGATCACGCATCAACACAAGGAACATAGATATTTACAAACCATCAGTCATTACCATCATATAAGGCTACATCATACTTATCATACATACATCCTACATACACATCTCTCCTCATTCACATCAACCCTATTTGGGCGATTGAACATACTTCAGTTGCATGGCCTCTATGCGACTGGATCATGCGATTAGGCAGCTATGCGTATGGGCATACAATCGTGCGAATGGGTCTCCTATCGTGCGAATGGACACTATACGAATAGGCTTCTATGCGACTAACCCTACTGAGCTACTATGCGAATGGACTTATGCGACTGAACCCTCAGTTGCATGGCCTGTCGTGCGACTGAGTCCCAGTCGTGCGACTGAACCTCAATCGTATGATTGAACATCAGTCGTTCCTCAGTCGTGCGATTGGCCCTTCAGTCGCCTAGCCCTAACTGGGCAGCGACTGGAGTTCATCCCGAACAGCAGCCGTGACCTACGGCCTTCAAACTCATCTAAACTCATTTTTAGCCCAAATTAGCCCTCCTAAACCTCAGGGATTCGTATTAGGACATCATACAAGCATGTGCAAGTCCTAAACCGTACCTTAAACACATTACCCAAGATTTCACTCAAATGGGTCAAACATACACTTTTTCAAAAATAGGTTTGAATGTGTTCCAGCCCCAAAATCATATGAAAACAAGTAAATGAGGGGTCCTAGAACTCACATAATCAAGGAGAAGATGAAGAGCTTCGTTTGGACTAGTCACTCGACAAATCTCGAGCCCGAATCACCACTTTCTCTCTTTCTTTCTCTTCTTTCTCTGTTCTCTCTCTCTCTCTGCTCTTTCTTCCCGACTGAATGTGTAAGTGTGGGGAAGAGAAGGTGGCTGCCCCTCCTTTATAGCTACAGCTCAGTCGCCCGAGGTCTAGGGACTCGACCTTCAGTCGCATGAACACCATGCGACTGGACCTCCAGTCGCATGAGTTCCATGCGGTTGATCCTTCAATCGTCCGAGCATCATGCGATTGGACCTCCAGTCGCATGGATTCCATGCGACTGAAACTCAGTCGCATATCACTCCAAAAAGTCAAACTTCCGGGTGTTACAACATGTTTGACTCATTTGCCTTTTAGCTAATTTTTTTTTGATTTGACAAGTTTAGATAACAGAAATCCAATTTGACTACTTTGAAATCAAATGGGATGAAATTTCCACCTTTAAAAAAAGCAAAAACACAATACAGATATTTCATAAAAATTAAGGCATTACAAGGTTAATTAAAGTATTATCTTTAGGGAGCTAGAGACTCTTGAACTAATGTCTTGTGCAACCCTCATTGAGTTCACAAAATCAACCTCAATTTTAAAATTTCATGATAATTAAGAGGATGATTTAAATTACTCTGTTTAGTTTTAAATATTTCTTGCTACCTGCTTGTTCAGGGGTGTGTGATATGTATGGAACGAGGATACTCGAACAATACCATCCTCAAAGCCTACACACATAATATATATTCATATTGTATTTTTTTCATAGATTTTCTAAAATCCAACAAAAATGGTTGTGACAACAAGCACAGCCAACAAGATAACTGTCTATAGATTGTGTATGTCATGGACGTTAGAGAAGATATTCAAAAGTTGACTTCTTGGTTGATATGCGGGATCACATGTGTTTATAAGGCAGATAACTATGTCTAAAAAGTGCTAAAAGCATTATGGAATACTAGATTCGACGGCAAAGCATGATTCTACGCATACGACGATAAACGATTAGATTCTTTAACTTCTCGCTCATGCTTCACTTCCAACACATTTTTGGATAAAAGCTACTCATAAGAGTTTATCTTCATGAAATCCTCCCATCTAAACTTATTAATTTTACACATCAACCGTCTCCAATTATCTAAAACACCTAACATTTGGTCATCTCTGGGTTTTTGAGTGTGCATGTTACTCGAATCAAACGATCACAAAGACCACACAAACTAGCCCCTTGCTCCACTTGTGTGAGTTTTTCGGCTAACCACCTTACGACCATTTGTTTTAGTGTCTTCACCTCTGCACAGGTAAGACCATCATATCTCATCAAGTAATGTTTGATGAATCCTTTTTTCCTTTCTCCAAAAGGTTAAACCAATTTCAACTTCCTGCTCATTCCTTGAAACTGACCTCCATGATTATATTTCAACAACATCCTCCACCACCTCATCATCCGCATCCTCTCACTTACTATCGACTTCCACGACCTCCACCCATATAACAAATTCCCCTCCAAACTTTCTAACACAACCCATTACCACCTCTCCTAACTTACCACCTTTTTCCACACCTACGACCCCTCCCACATACCATAATATTGATTCCTTTACTACACTACACAAATTCTAGAAGCCATTCATATGCCATCTCCTACTCATCCCTTAAACCATCCATGCTGAGCTTCCCTATCACCTTCTCTAGACACATCACTGCCTATCACTCAACCTGACACCTCCTTGTGACAACCCGGAATTTTTTTTTTATTTAATATAATAATTAGGTGATTTTACCAAATTAGTATTTATATTTTTTTTTTGAATAATATTAATAACAATAAAAACAATGATAATAATAATAGTATATTATTATTAAAATAATGTCAATAATAATAATAATAATAATGAAAATATTATTATTATTAATAATTTATAAGATTTATTGGATTTATAAGTCTAGGGGGAATTTTCTGCAATTTTTAAAACTTAGTTTTAAAAACTTAAAACATAAATATAAACTTTCAAACCACAGGACCATTCTGTAAAATTAATATTTACAACCCAACCCCCGCCCAACCCCCGCTTTTCCGGCCACCGGATCCGCCGCCGGCCGCGACTCCGGCGAGGCCAAATCGCCCAAAATGCCCAGTTTTAAAACCCGAAACTTATACCAATCGTTTGCAAACAAGATTCGAACATATCTCCTCTCTTAATTTGATTAATGGAGTGACCTAACATTACCAACCCACTTCAAACCACTTTCGGCCGACCACGCACCAATCGAGCACTATAGCACTAAATTAATCAAATTAATCGAGTATAAATACTAAATGATCTGTTCCTAATCGAATGCACCTCTCAAATCAACCTGAAACACACAAAATCTCAACTTCGATCACTTCCTTCTTTCGGACCTGCAACATACCCGAAAGCTATCTTCCAAGCGATTTTAATCCCAATTGATTGAGGGCTTTGAATCAAGATCATCAGTGGAAGCTTCACACGACTTTAATTTGATTATAATCAACAATTTCCATTCGAACGGATTCTGTCAAAGCCGCGGCTTGTTCCGGTTGAATTTATCTTCAATTCCAACTTAATCACGTAAGTTAAACACATAAACATACTCGATTTAACATGGGGAATCAAAGCCCTATGATTCTAGATGTTAACACATCGAATTGATTGTCAATTTGATCCAAAATCGAACTAGGGTTTCGGGAAATGGGAGGAAATTGGGGATTGATTTAAAGGTTGTGTTTTAAGAATTAGAAATGGGTTTTCATCGCGGCTGAGGCCATGGTTTACTGGTATGTATGCGGGAGTATGTGTTTGAGGTCGCGAGTTCAAACCCGGCCCTCAACACTTATTTTTTAAAGCCCTTTTTAATCCTTTTAAAATACAGAAAAATTACTAAAATTATAAAAATAATTTTTATAAACTTTATCTATTCTGAAGGTTATTAAATTATTTTCTGTAAATTTATTTCATTTGAAAACCTTAATAATTTTTATGAATATTATTTACAAATTACATACATAATTATTTCTATAAAAAAATAGACTTTAAATAAGGAGTTGAATCACTAAATTATTATTTAGGGTAAACCATTATCTATATATCATTGTTTAAAGCATAAATATTAATAAATATATATTTATATATATATAAGGATATTTAAATTGTCTTTAAACTTTAATATTTCTTTCTCTAAATTAAAATGGTCAAATAGTATAGTCCATTTTTATGGAATCACAACATAACCGTTTATATCATTTTTTTTTTGATATTAAAACCTTCAAATATCAAATGAAACACTAAACCTCGATTTAACGTAAATCGTATTATTAAACTTAAGTGTTGTAACATATATATATAATCGACACCGAACCGATTTGTAACCGTACAGTTATCATACTCATAATTGATATTAATTACATATATATATATATATATATATATATACTGAATGAAACACAGGTTAATTGGAAACCCGATCTTTTGTGATTACAATTACTTGTTGCTCTACGCTCGAGGTGAGTTCCACGGCCCCTTTTTACTTTCTTTTCTTTTTGGGGGAGAAAACATGCAAACACTATTTTTGTCATGGTTGCCAGTATTATTGATATCGCTTGTTATGTTAGTGCGAAACGCATTTGAAAGTCCTTACAGTATCAAACCGTTAGTAACACGATTAGCGAGGTAATTTTGAGTAGTACTACTGGGTCTGACAACCCCGCCCGGCTAGTCGCGCTAGCTTGATTGGAGGTCGAACGGGTGCTAAATTGACCTGTAACGATTGCCACGGTCGGTTAAGACGTGTGGAAAGGCACTAAACACACACAGTCAGCTTCGGTTTGAAACACTAACTAACTTGTTTATAGGCTCGCGACCTATCGATATGCTTTATATACTAAACCATGTGAAACGCTTTTCGGACACAGTTCTGGTTGATGAAACATATGAAACGCTTTCTGGTACATTTCTTGTTGATTAAAACCTGTGGACTCACCAACTTTATGTTGACATATTTTAGCATGTTTTCTCAGGTCACAGAAACGCACAAGATTAAGAACTCAGCTAGGATGCATGCATGGCATACATCATAACACAACTGGTTTAATTTGTGAAACGCTATTGATTCTTATGGTTGAAACGCATGTTGAAACGATTCACTGTTGATTTCTATATTTGAAACGCTTCCGCAAATCTGAAACACTCATGTTTGATTTAAACAACTAATTACTTAATGTTATGTTTTGTAATTACTGTGTTTGGTGTAACTGATGCTATCTAAGATCCTGGTGTGTCACACGCCTGACGGTAAAATCCCGTTAGCGGATTTTGAGGGTGTGACAGATTGGTATCAGAGCATTAGTTATAGCGAACTAAAATGGACTTTGCATCTCATTTGCATTGCATTTTAGACTATAGCTGGATTTGCATTAGTTACACACACATAGATTACTAAGCAGTACTTATTAACTTTAGATGCCTGAGAACTGTTGCTTTAACATATTTCTGTGACACATAGATACCTGAGGAAAAGAAACTGATAACTCGTGCCTTTAATTTCTCTCTAAAGTTTTATTCCATGAACAAAGAAATTTGTGTGACACATAGACACCTGTATTCTGGATTTCCTGGCAAAAGGCCCTCGGGCTAAGGCAAGCATATCGCATATATCTCATTGCGAGACCTGGTATGCTTACCTGGGGATTTCTGGGATGAGTGATAAACTATGGTCAATATACACAATATCTAGGTCACATGTATCATCCTCGACTAACAAAGGGGTAGGGAGTTCCGCTCGCTCACTTCCAACATCTACACATGATTCTTCACTCTCGGAGTTGAAGCAACGACAACCCGAATCCACCAATACCACTTGGGAACGCGAAACTCTTTTCAAACACACACGATGACAAACAAGGAGAACAACACACATTACTTCCTTAACTCTATCGTACTTGTCTCGGTTCTCATGAAGCCCCACTATCGATATGCAAACAAATCCCCTATTCCTACTAGTATGAAACAAATTAATGTTATTAATAGTTATCATTCGATAGTGACTGTCGTACATTGTGAATTGAAGAATCATGTCTGGAAGGAGACCTGGACGCCCGAGAGGACACGGAAACATCAACCTGACTCAAGCTGAGTTGGATGCCATCATTAATGAGCGTGTTACTAATGCGCTCACAGCCTATGAACAGATCCGCAACCAGAACCAGAGACAACCAGAATCTGAATCAAGGAGGCCCAACAGCCTGTACCTACAAGATGTTTATGGACTGTAAGCCTCACTCTTTCAGCGGTTCTGAAGGTGCTGTCACACTACTTCGCTGGCTAGAGAAGCTCGAATCAGTGTTCGCCATGTGCAACTGTCCTGCTGGAAGTCGTGTCAAGTACGCCTCCGGCACACTGGAAGGACCAGCTTTGACATGGTGGAACTCACAGGTTCAGACTTTAGGACTTGATGCTGCTAACGGTATGCCTTGGGATGATTTCAAAACACTGATGAAAGAAGAATATTGCCCCAGAAACGAGGTCCAGAAGCTGGAAACAGAGTTTTGGAATCTCAAAATGACTGGCTCTGAAATTGAGGAGTACACTACTCGTTCACACGAGTTGGCTACTCTATGTCCCCAAATGGTGACCCCGGCCTACAAACGGATTGAAAAGTACATTGATGGCCTAGCTCCTCAAATCCAAGCTAGTGTTATAGCTGCTGATCCTGCCACAATTCAGCAGGCTATTCAACTGGCTCACAAGCTCACTGATCAGGCAGTGGCACATGGTATCCTACCTAAACGTGGCGCCACCTCTGGACCATTCGAACATAAAAGGAAATGGGATGGTAACAATAGTAAGTCTTCAAGCTCCGATCAACAACCAATCAGAAAGTTTGATCCATCTAGAAGCTTCACAAACAACAATCATAACAACAACAACGGTCAGGGATCGAACAACTACGTTGGCAAAAACCCAAAGTGTAACAAGTGCAACTTCCATCATTATGGTCAGTGTTATCGTTTTCGTTGCCAAAGATGTGGCAAGACGGGTCATATTGCTAGGGATTGCAGGGGTGATCTAATGGCTAGGCAACAACCTCAACAACGCCAGGGCGGAGCGACCAGGGATGTTATGAGTGTGGTAAGGAGGGCCACTACAAGAAGGATTGCCCACAACTGAAGAATGGCAACAGGGGCAATGATGGAAACAACAACCATGGAAATGGTGCCAAAGGTCGAGTTTTTGTGATTGGCTCTAGTGAGGCAAGGGATGATTAGGATGTGGTTACTGGTACGTCTCCTCTGAATAGTGGTTTTACTTCTATACTGTTTGATACCGGTGCTGATAAGAGTTTTGTTAACATCCTAGACGTAACCTTAGTTGAAATGAAACCTAGTTACACTGTAGAATTAACTGATAGGAAACTAATTGAGGCAACTCACATCATTAAGGGAGGTAAACTAGGATTACCTGGACATGAGTTAGGAATAGATCTGATGCCTGTCACACTTGATAGTTTTGATGTAGTTGTTGGCATGGATTGGTTGTCTAAAAACCAAGCCGAAATTTTCTGTCATAAGAAGTCTGGTTAATCTTACCATGAGATAACGATCATAAGTATTACAAGTTTCTACTCTATACCCTAGGTGCTAGGATCGTAATTCTAGTAAGACCTTGTTAAGGGTAACAAAACATTACTAACCCTTGCTATTACTTAAGTCCTGTCCTACTTAGAGCCATCATGGTATTTCCAATCATTTTAAGATACATACCTCCACTTAGTATTTCGGTAACTGAGGAACTGATTGAATACTTAGAATGGAAGTGAACTACAGGAAATATAGAAGAGTGATGAAACTTATTGTACATATTCTTTGGGATGATGCTAAGGAAAATTAGGATGTCGTGTAACCGGTTTAAGCACATTCTTAGTATATGGTAATGCTTATATATAGGATTATTGGGTGAGTTCAAAGCCTTGGTGATTGAGTACCATTACTTAAGGAATGAGAAAGTTAAAATTGTAATTCTAAAATCATGCAATAGTAGGCTTAGGTCGTGCTCTCCATGAATTGACAAAGCTGATGTCATACCTTATGAGATTAGACCAATTAGAATTAAGGAGGACACTGGGAAAATCTAGTAAGTAGTAGAAAGAAGTTGGAGGGTGGAACAAGCAATCTAGCGGTAAGGAAGACAAGAATGCTAATGTTGTAAACCTAGGTATGTTAGTTAATACGATTTAGCTAACATGCGTTAAACATGGACATTAAGGAGGTTGACCATTACCATAAGTGTGCCCTAGGTCGATTAGGACCTAAGGACAAGTTAGAAACAATCAGAATTAGGAAATGGCAATAGCTAGAAAGTAAGAACAGTTAAATTATAAGAATTATTGACCGAGAGGTCAAGACACTCAAACACAGTCGTATTGTCAAAGTTCGGTGGAACTCCCGGCGTGGTCCTGAGTACACTTGGGAACGAGAGGACGAAATGATGCGCAAGTATCCTAACCTGTTCAAGGATGCGGTCTGTACATCTTAATTTTCGGGACGAAAATTCCTCTAACAGGGGATGATGTGACAACCCGGAATTTTTTTTTTATTTAATATAATATTAGGTGATTTTACAAATTAGTATTTATATTTTTTTTTTGAATAATATTAATAACAATAAAAACAATGATAATAATAATAGTAATATTATTATTAAAAATAATGTCAATAATGATATAATAATAATAATGAAAATATTATTATTATTAATAATTTATAAGAATTTATTGGATTTATAAGTCTAGGGGGAATTTCTGCAATTTTTAAAACTTAGTTTTAAAAACTTAAAACATAAAATATAAACATTTCAAACCACAGGGACCATTCTGTAAAATTAATATTTACAACCCAACCCCCCGCCCAACCCCCGCTTTTCCGGCCACCGGATCCGGCCGCCGGCCGCGACTCCGCGAGGCCAAATCGCCCAAAATGCCCAGTTTTAAAACCCGAAACTTATACCAAATCGTTTGCAAACAAGATTCGAACATATCTCCTCTCTTAATTTGATTAATGGAGTGACCTAACATTACCAAACCCACTTCAAACCACTTTCGGCCGACCACGCACCAATCGAGCACTATAGCACTAAATTAATCAAATTAATCGAGTATAATACTAAATGATCTGTTCCTAATCGAATGCACCTCTCAAATCAACCTGAAACACACAAAAATCTCAACTTCGATCACTTCCTTCTTTCGGACCTGCAACATACCCGAAAGCTATCTTCCAAGCGATTTTAATCCCAATTGATTGAGGGCTTTGAATCAAGATCATCAGTGGAAGCTTCACACGACTTTAATTTGATTATAATCAACAATTTCCATTCGAACGGATTCTGTCAAAGCCGCGGCTTGTTCCGGTTGAATTTATCTTCAATTCCAACTTAATCACGTAAGTTAAACACATAACATACTCGATTTAACATGGGGAATCAAAGCCCTATGATTCTAGATGTTAACAACATCGAATTGATTGTCAATTTGATCCAAAATCGAACTAGGGTTTCGGGAAATGGGAGGAAATTGGGGATTGATTTAAAGGTTGTGTTTTAAGAATTAGAAATGGGTTTTCATCGCGGCTGAGGCCATGGTTTACTGGTATGTATGCGGGAGTATGTGTTTGAGGTCGCGGGTTCAAACCCGGCCCTCAACACTTATTTTTTAAAGCCCTTTTTAATCCTTTTAAAATACAGAAAAATTACTAAAAATTATAAAAATAATTTTTATAAACTTTATCTATTCTGAAGGTTATTAAATTATTTTCTGTAAATTTATTTCATTTGAAAACCTTAATAATTTTTATGAAATATTATTTACAAATTACATACATAATTATTTCTATAAAAAATAGACTTTAAATAAGGAGTTGAATCACTAAATTATTATTTAGGGTAAACCATTATCTATATATCATTGTTTAAAGCATAAATATTAATAAATATATTTATATATATATAAGGATATTTAAATTGTCTTTAAACTTTAATATTTCTTTCTCTAAATTAAAATGGTCAAATAGTATAGTCCATTTTCATGGAATCACAACATAACCGTTTATATCATTTTTTTTTTGATATTAAAACCTTCAAATATCAAATGAAACACTAAACCTCGATTTAACGTAAATCGTATTATTAAACTTAAGTGTTGTAACATATATATATAATCGACACCGAACCGATTTGTAACCGTACAGTTATCATACTCATAATTGATATTAATTATATATATATATATATATATACTGAATGAAACACAGGTTAATTGGAAACCCGATCTTTTGTGATTACAATTACTTGTTGCTCTACGCTCGAGGTGAGTTCCACGGCCCCTTTTTACTTTCTTTTCTTTTTGGGGGAGAAAACATGCAAACACTATTTTTGTCATGGTTGCCAGTATTATTGATATCGCTTGTTATGTTAGTGCGAAACGCATTTGAAAGTCCTTACAGTATCAAACCGTTAGTAACACGATTAGCGAGGTAATTTTGAGTAGTACTACTGGGTCTGACAAACCCGCCCGGGCTAGTCGCGCTAGCTTGATTGGAGGTCGAACGGGTGCTAAATTGACCTGTAACGATTGCCACGGTCGGTTAAGACGTGGTGGAAAGGCACTAAACACACACAGTCAGCTTCGGTTTGAAACACTAACTAACTTGTTTATAGGCTCGCGACCTATCGATATGCTTTATATACTAAACCATGTGAAACGCTTTTCGGACACAGTTCTGGTTGATGAAACATATGAAACGCTTTCTGGTACATTTCTTGTTGATTAAACCTGTGGACTCACCAACTTTATGTTGACATATTTTAGCATGTTTTCTCAGGTCACAGAAACGCACAAGATTAAGAACTCAGCTAGGATGCATGCATGGCATACATCATAACACAACTGGTTTAATTTGTGAAACGCTATTGATTCTTATGGTTGAAACGCATGTTGAAACGATTCACTGTTGATTTCTATATTTAAAACGCTTCCGCAAATCTGAAACACTCATGTTTGATTTAAACAACTAATTACTTAATGTTATGTTTTGTAATTACTGTGTTTGGTGTAACTGATGCTATCTAAGATCCTGGTGTGTCACACGCCTGACGGTAAATCCCGTTAGCGGATTTTGAGGGTGTGACATACACTTTGCTCTCCATACCATATAACTCTTCTACACCACCACCATTACATGCACCACCCCCACCATTATACCCTATAACTACTTACTCATGTGTGGAGATCACCAAACCAAGTATCCACTTCAACATCAATGTTACCTCCATTTCACCACTCCTAAAATCCCGTATCCACACCAATCTGATCTGAATTGGTATGATGCTATGAAAACTGAATAAAGAGCGTTATTAGAAAACAACACATGGGACCTAGTACCTCATCCATATAATGCACACATTATACATTGCATATGGATGTTCCCCTACAAATATCATTCAAATGGTACTCTGGAAAGATATCATGGATGTTTGGTAGCCAATGGAAAATCTCAATAGATTGGTATCGACATTTCAAACTCTTTCATGCCAATACATCAACTTGACGTGAAGAATGCGTTCCTTCATGGGGATCTTAGTGAGAATATGAGACTTTATATATGTTTTAACCATCTTAATAGTAGAAACCTAGCACACATGTACAAGCTTCAAAAATCCCTAATTGGCTGGAAACAAGCCTCATGAGCATGGTATTACCAATTTGGTACTAACTGTTGGGTTTCTTGGACCAAATCAAACTAGTTTAACCATTTTAAACTTGAAAACGCAGCGGATTAACATCAAATAAATAACATTTGTAATCTGAAAATATGATTCATTACATTACATGACAAAACAAACCCAAGAACACAAGGATCTTATATATGTGTTTGAACTAGTTATCACCAATAAATAACAACCCAAACAAGTAATACATACTACCTTCCAAAGGCTGCTGAAAACGAGATAAAGATGCAGATGGAGCTGCTATTGGATGACCAAAACATCAAGAATAGATGTTCTCAAGTGTTCATACCCACAAGCCTCTAAGCAAACATCATGGTTGCTAGGATTTGAAGCACCAAAACGTCCAAAAGGGCTGCTGAAAACACTTTTCAGCGAGCTCCAAAGGGTGATGAAGACCCTTTTCAACCGAGATCCACATCAAGATTGGAGAGCGTTTTTCTTCCTTTTGGTTCTTGCATATGTGTGTGAGAGGAGAGGATGAAGTGTGTGTGTTTTTACCAAAGACATCAAAGAACACCCAAGGGAGAGAGCCCTCTCAAGGGGTGGCCGAACCCTTTTAGGGTTGTTCCCCTTCCTTCCTTTTTTTTTCAAAAAGTCCTTATAAATTAATCGTTTTGTCAACTAAAGATTAATATAGATATATATACATAATTAACCTTTTAATTATATAATATACACACACTTTTATTATTTGATGTTATTTAACTAAATTAAACAACATTACAAATAATATCCATGAACAAAATATCCATATAAGTTGTTCAATCTCATATGCAACTTATTTAGAAAACCCATTTTCTAAGTTGGTGTATTTATTTAATTGCATGATCATATCATCAATTAAATATTATTTGGTGTTTGCTAAGCTTGTTGTTGGGTATGACCCGACTTGGATCATAACGTACTAACCACATCAATGTTCTATGTGTCTTGGACATAAAGAATCCAACAATCTCCCACTTGCACAAGATACGTAGAATATTGATGCAAGCCGTAAATACCGCCTAACAACGGTTTACTACCCTTAGTACGCATGACTTAAAAGCCATTCAATAACATCATCCCCTTCAAGTATCCAACTTGAAATGATTAAGGTGAATCAATCATCTATCCTTTTGTTACAGATGTCATGTTAACAAGGACATAGAATGATCATTCCTTGTTGATTTAACTTAATTAGGCCTTAGACATCATGCTCTCAACGAATAAGAGGAACAAATTCCATCATGACTACATACGTTTCTCACAATCATCTTATGTTATACCTAAACATAGTCTTATGTACTGACCATTATTTTAGAGCAGCGAAGAACTAGCTCAAGGTATAACACTTGGTGAATATCAAAACCCAATATGTATCTCAGGTCAGAGGATACCAAATGATATTCTCCTTTACTCAAATTTACTTATGATCAATCTAGAAGATTCCATGAAGTAAAATTGAGACGCGGGTCAGTCCAATATTTGCATCCCACAAATATCTATGAACCTTGGTAGCAACCAATTGCTCCATATTCATACCTTTATGAATATCTACCAATCTATGTTCATAATAGTCTTACATTCATATTTGCTCCCACAAATATGACCGACTACGGACATTTAGAATAATAAACATATTCATGGATGTAAACACGCTAAAAGGGAACATAACTCAAATATATAAAAGAGTTAAAATTACAATTGTTCCATGCTTTAAATACTAAACAGATCAATTCCAATCACTAGAATATCAAAGTCCTAAGGCACAAGTATGACTCTCATACTTTGCCCTCACAAGGAGCTTCGTGAGTGGATCCGTAATGTTTTGATCTTTATGAACTTTACGAATACATATCTTTACCCCTTTTCAACTTCATCCCTTATGATGTTGAATCTCCGCTCAAGGTGCTTAGTCTTTGATGAGTATGGGGTTCCTTGATTTGAGCAATCCCACCCACGTAATTACCAAAGATTTCTAGGGGGTCTTGAATGGTAGAGACCACTCTTAGATAAGCAATGGACAAACTTATCCATGCAGCTTCCCAAGCTGCCAACGAAGTGGCTATGTATTCGGATTTTGTAGTGGACAATGCTACCCTATCCTGCTTTGAACATTTCAAGGATACCTCTCCTCCATTCATAATGGATGTACACCCAATTGTGATCGAGAATCATACCGATCAATTTTGGAAGCCCGCATCTGTGTAGCCCTTTACACGGACTTCCTCTTCAACGGATCCGTATATTAGAAACATATCCTTAGTCCTACTAAGGTATTTCAATATACTTTTATCAGCCATCCAATGGTTATTTCTATTGATATCTACTTTGTCATACCTAATAAGCATGACTCGTCCGGTCTAGTGCATATCATCAGACAAATGATGGATCCTATAGCAGATGCGTATGGGATATCCTTCATTTGACTCTGCTTATCTTATGAGCTTGGACATTGAGACGTAGTCAACATTGTCCCTCTTTGAATAGGTACCATACCTTTCTAAGAGTTTTCCATCTTGAACCTTTTCAAGATTTTATCAATATATGCACTTTAGTTTAACCCTATCAACCACCTCGATCTATCCTTATAGATCCTTATTCCAAAATATGGGTGGCTTAAACGAGATCTTATGTGAAAAATAAATATTCCAAGGTAGGTTTTAACACCTTCCATGGTTGGAATATCATTTCCAAATAGTAGTGTGTCATCAACATACAACACTGAGAGTACAATTATGCTCCCACTAGCTTTCATAATACACAACCTTCTTGATGCTTGTTTCAATCCATAGATTTATCACTTTAATTTGTATACTTTATTAGGATGTCATGGATCAACAAAACCATTATGCTGAACTATATGGACAGTCTCTTCGAGAAGTCTATTAAGAAAAGCGGTTTTGACATCCATTTGCCAAAACTCATATTCAGAATATGCAGTTATGGCACATAATATCCTAATCGACTTTAGTAATGCGATGGGCGTAAGAGTTTCATCATAATCAACCAATTGAGTTCGATGGAAACCTTTTGCTACAAGTCCTGCCTTATAAGTATTCAAGTCTCCATGTATATCTGTTTTCATCTTGAAAACCTACTTGCATCCAACCGGTTTGGAGTTAAATGGTAGGTCAACCAATTCCCAAACTTGGTTGTATACATGGAGTGCATCTCTACGTTCACGGCTTCCAGCCATTTGTCATAATCCGAATTGGACATTGCATCTTGGTATATAGTTGGCTCATCTGAATCAACCACGTAGCATCCATCCATGAAAATCCATACCTTTCAGGTGGAATGCCAACTCTACCAGATCTGCGAACGTTTTGTGTGTGTTGATCAACCTCTTGATCATCGTCAACAACCTCCTGTTGATTGCTAGTGTCAACCAAACGTGTATCGACTCGTGGATTTTGATCCTTATCAAGTTCCATAGTTCTATACGTCATTCCTTCCATAAAGAACTCGGTTTCCAAGAACCTAGACTTTGGAGCAATGAATACTTTTGCTCCGTTGAGTCAAAAAAACAGTATCCCATACAGTCTCTGTGGATTCTCAACTAATATACACTTTCTTTGTATGGGTCATATTCATGATATGAACCTCAAAGAGCAATGCGAAAACCCAAAATGATAAAGGTGGTAAGCTCATAGCCATAATAAATTGAACCATATCCAAATGGGGTTCAGTTTCTCCTTTATCAGAATGAAGAGCATAGATAATTATGCGGAGTTGATTTTTTACTTCATTATTGAAGATTTTGAACATTTCAAAAACTTCATTCTTATGTGTCATCAAGTACACGGTAACAATAATGAAGTATCTTTCACCAGTCTTAGACATTGTCTTAAAAGGATCATATACATCCAAATGTATCATTCCTAATAAGTCTTTGGTTCAAATGAAACATTTTCATTTGTTTTTAAAGACCATTCTTTTGAAGTGTTTGAATCCAATTCTTATTTATGTGACCAAGATGACAATGTCAAAGATAATAATAACTTAAACCCATTTTAAGTTTCTTGTTGCTTATTGTGTATAATGAGTTATCATAGGACGATTTATCATGAACCAATTCATGGATATCATTGAAAGGGCATATCCTTAAAATGATATACATCATCAAAAAAACTTAATACCATTATTTACAAACTTTAAATCATGATCATATTGTTTTAATAGGAAACATTAATTATGTTCCTAGTCAAACTAGGTGCATACAAAATGTTTTGAGAACAACTTCCAAACCTTTTGAAAGTCTCAAAATAGAGCTTCCCTCCTTGAAGCGC
The DNA here is from genome assembly GCA_024085815.1 of Flaveria linearis. Classification (NCBI taxonomy): domain Eukaryota; kingdom Viridiplantae; phylum Streptophyta; class Magnoliopsida; order Asterales; family Asteraceae; genus Flaveria; species Flaveria linearis. Next base: position 3,004,749 of record CM044006.1, on the reverse strand, counting down.
ACATTTCTTTTGAACCCCTTTGCAACAATTGCAAGTATGAGTCTCATATCCGGTATCCAATACCCATGTGATTGAAGAAATGGCATTTAAAACAACGTGTGAATCATGGAATTGTATTTGAGGTTTGCCCAAAACCCCTCTTGTCTTTCAACTCCTTAAGATAGAAGGGACAATTCCCTTTTTATAGTCCTATCTCTCCATACTCAAAGCATGGATCGTTCTCCGTTACCTTAGGCTTCATAAGCTTAGGTTTTTGAGGTTTCGCTTTAACCTTTGCTTTGATGTATTCTTTTCCTTTGACAATGATTGCCTTAGGATCGGGATTGGCCATTTCTTATAGCCTCCCTTATTGATTGAGAGAATAGGTAGAACCTCTCTACCCATCTCTCCCTCGGTTGCTTTGAGCATTGTGTGAAGTTCACCGATGCTCTTGTCCCACCCGTTCATATTACAGTTTATTATGAATGTCTCAAACCTTTAGTTAGGCAATCAAGGATCAAATCCTTGGCCAACTACTTTGAGAGAGGACAGTTAAGCATCATGAGGCTATCAATGTGGCTTTTCATCTTAAGAATATATAAGATGATATCGATTGGGTCTCTTCCATGTGACATGCATAAAGTGCTTGAACCGTTTCGAAGCAATCTTACTAAAGCTTGTTGAGGAACATTTCCTTCAACTTGATTATCATGTCATGTGCCCCCATGATGCTCCAAACCCTTTTGGAGTTCGGGAATCATATTCCAACATGAGATCGGATGCTTGCACAGAATCCTTGGTGTGCCTAACCCAATCGTCAAAAGGCCTTAACATCAACAGCGTTGGTTGGTGAGGTATGGGATCATCAAGGACATAGGCCTTTACTCATTCTTGAGAACGATTCTCAAGTTTCGAAATTCAGTCCATAAGATAATTATGGTTAGGACGATCCCTCTCGAGAATGGATCTCAGTGATAGGGAAAGGACGATCGGGGTGGTAGCGTTATAGTTAGCGGTCATCACTACAATATTTGACAAAGTTCATTTTAGTATTTCTGATAAATTTATTTTAATCGTTAATACCCTTAAATGTCTCATAGAAAATTAACAATTAATATCTAGAATCCAACGTCACATTTAAATGATGGTTAGGTGACCTTTATCCCATTATTTAAATCAACAAGGTAGTCAACAGTTGACAATTGCAACCTATTGCAACTTCTAGTCTTATGGGATCGGTTAAACATCATATGTTTAGTCGGCATGTTTAATCCCATCAACACCATTGTATGCCATGCTTCTGTGACCCTAAGCACATGGTTTCCAATTCAAGTCGTCCTACTTACACACACGTGTGAGTTTTGACACACAAGTGGTTAGGTGACCTTTATCCCACAAGTTCGTTAGACTCACCTCAAAGATACAAGTTCCCTACAAGTGGTTAGGTGACCTTTATCCCACAAATAGTTCCCAAGTAATTCGAGTGTCGTGTAAAAGGATGGTGTTAGACTTGTTACCAAAGGGATTTAAGTTTCCATTAATTCTAGACTTTGAAAACTCTATGTACCTTGTAATTGCATGCTTTCAAATACATGGTACCCTATGGTTCCTTTTTAATAAAACCTCTTTTATTTTGAAATCATTAGTCCTTTTAATAACCTTTTATAAGTCACTTAATGTTTAGGAACCAAAAATTCAGCTTGTTATGATAATTTATTTAGATTGTTAAGCATATCCATATATCAAACAATCAACATAAAATGAATAATCAAACAAGCATATATCAAACAACCACATGTGCATAACCATAGCCACTATGTTGACAACACTTGTTTGCCATCACAAGTGTTGTCATAAGGTCTTTCCTAAGGGTTGAACACAACACAAATGATGAGATCTCCAAAGACCCCCACTTGAACTTGCATCCAAATGCTTCAAGTCCATCCCTTGTGTCTTTCTTTTGTGCTTCCTTCCCGAGCATCTTCTTTTACAAAATATATATCCTAATACATATTTTCTAGTAAAAGAAAAATACTCCTAATCTATTTATTACATTGCCAAATGAATAAACAAATTACAACCCTTAAAGAATGAATACAACCAACATGACAAGATTACAATCAACCAAATCCATAGCACACATGGTCAAGGCTATGTTATGCACTAATATATGTATCCATATACATCATTTACAACATTCAAAAACCAAATAAATCCCCATATGACCCTAAATTTTCAGCCAACATTAACCATGAATTTAGGGTCTTTTGTCCAAACAAAAACATAATCAACTACTTGATATCTTACTTTCAAGGTTTAATCTCTAGCATGTTAGATATAACCTTGAAAGGTTAGGGATTTATTATGATCACCACAAAACAGTCCCAATATGGTTGTTAAAGCCTCATAAAACCAATTTTACAAGAACACATGAAACTAGTCATCCACATATCCGGCTTTAGATGCCAATGTTGGGTTTCTTGGACCAAATCAAACTAGTTTAACCATTTTAAACTTGAAAACGCAGCGGATTAACATCAAATAAATAACATTTGTAATCTGAAAATATTATTCATTACATGACAAAACAAACCCAAGAACACAAGGATCTTATATATGTGTTTGAACTAGTTATCACCAATAAATAACAACCCAAACAAGTAATACATACTACCTTCCAAAGGCTGCTGAAAACGAGATAAAGATGTAGATGGAGCTGCTATTGGATGACCAAAACATCAAGAATAGATGTTCTCAAGTGTACATACCCACAAGCCTCTAAGCAAACATCATGGTTGCTAGGATTTGAAGCACCAAAACGTCCAAAAGGGGCTGCTGAAAACACTTTTCAGCGAGCTCCAAAGGGTGATGAAGACCCTTTTCAACCGAGATCCACATCAAGATTGGAGAGCGTTTTTCTTCCTTTTGGTTCTTGCATATGTGTGTGAGAGGAGAGGATGAAGTGTGTGTCTGTTTTTACCAAAGACATCAAAGAACACCCAAGGGAGAGAGAGCCCTCTCAAGGGGCGGCCGAACCCTTTTAGGGTTGTTCCCCTTCCTTCCTTTTTTTTCAAAAGGTCCTTATACATTAATCTTTTTGTCAACTAAAGAGTAATATAGATATATATACATAATTAACCTTTTAATTATATAATATACACACACTTTTATTATTTGATGTTATTTAACTAAATTAAACAACATTACAAATAATATCCATGAACAAAATATCCATATAAGTTGTTCAATCTCATATGCAACTTATTTAGAAAACCCATTTTCTAAGTTGGTGTATTTATTTAATTACATGATCATAACATCAATTAAATATTATTTAGTGTTTGCTAAGCTTGTTATTGGGTATGACCCGACTTGGATCATAACGTACTAACCACATCAATGTTCTATGTGTCTTGGGCATAAAGAATCCAACACTAACAACCAATAGTGTAGGTTGCACAACATCAGATAGCTAACTTTTTGTTTATCAACAAGGATCGCATATGGCATACTTACTTTTATAAGTTGATAACATAATATTGACATCTTATTTGACGCTAAAATTTTATTGATTCTATGTCACGTGAGTGTGCTAAGACTAGTTTAGGGAAATTGCATCACTTATTGGGTATTGAAGTAAAACATATTTAGAATGGCATGTTCCTAAATCAACAATCATATGCTTCGAATATCCTGTTGGTTTAAGCATTGGTTTGCACACACAAAAACACACCATGGATTGCTTTTCTTTGTGTTATTCAAACCTAACAACTATTCAAAGAGTAAAAGAAAAATGCTGAAAATGAATAAGTTTTAGAGTAAGATAAGTATCGCTACTTCCTATTTAATTAGAATAATAAACCTAACTAAAACCAAGTAAATAGATTGTGGCTTTTACTCTCATGTTCTTCTCATAGTATGGCACTTCGTTCTCATGTTTCACCAAGTCACCCGGTCAAACTCTTAACCAAATCATATTAACATGAAATCTATGGATGACTCTAAACAACTTAATTAACCCAACATATCCTAGCACGCACTAATATGCCAAATTATAATCCATTTCACACGTCGATAGATACTAACTCAACACTTCGTGGGACCACATGCAACTAATGGATCCGTCTTTTCATCACAGCTAAGGTAGGTTACTTTACGTAACTTTCATCGGACCGGATATTTCATACATTGCCCAACAGGTTTGCTTGTTCATGCATATAATAGATCAAGGCAATATTTTCTTTATGACAAAAATAATCCAGAATGATCTTGAAGTACCTTAATACCTAAAAAAACTTAAGTAATCCAAGAAATTTAATTAAAAATTCTTAATTTAGAAAGGACTTTATAGACTCAATTTCTTTTGTATCACTATTGGTTATCATAATATCATCAGCATACACCAAGAGATAACAAACACTTTGGAATTAGATTTAGAAAATAAGGAGTAATTATAAGATGGTAAAAAAGTAGATGAATATTACTGAATCATTATATTATAATTTATAGAGATCACAAGAAACATTAGAAAACTTTTTAGCCTGTGGGCTCATACAATAAACCCTAATATCTAATACTCTCCCAAAATCATAGCGGAAGCAACCGAATGCTAATGTTTAAAAAAGATAAAAACATAAAATCATTAATAATAAGATAAACATGCTTTGATCAACTTGAACATCCAAACGTTTGTCAACAAATACTATTTTGCTTGATATTGTCATCCATGTTTTGGTTGATTGTGCTATGTATAGTTCTTGATAGTTCATAGGTTCATGATTCTTGGAATGATAAGTCGATAACTAGCGATCATAGATGTTGGTCATATGTCAAGGCTAGCTGACGACGGTCTCTTGGATCGTAGATCAAGAGATGAGATATGTAGATATAGAAAAGGAAAAAAGAAAGCAAGGTCGATGACCGTGGTCAGGTGTTGGTCTCTTGGATCTATAGATCAAGAGAAAATATTCATATATCGCTGCAATTAAGGAGTTATAATCCATAAATGAACCAAGAGAATTGATTGTGATTGAACAAAAATAATGAATATTAGGTTTGAATCTTCAACCGATAATGAAGATTATTCAACGGAAACGAGAAAATAGCTAATGAGTAGAACAAAAAAACAAAAGTGGGAATGGGTGGCAGTCGCAGCAATGGCAGCACACTGCCCTGTTTAAAGTTTGAAATTGGTGGTGGTGACTGGGGTTCTTTTTGTGTGGTGTGCAAGGAAGATGGTAACCAGAATCCTAAGGTTATGATACCATGTAAGATGGTAAAAGATTGTAATAAATAATATTAAATCTTGAGGTTACAATTTATAGAGATCACAAGGGACCCTAGAAACCTAACTAGGCCATATGCTCATACAATAACCCTAATATCTAATAGTAATCACTAACACTCTATAAAACTCAACTTCTATTGACATGGGAGATAATTTTTCATACCATTTTCTTGGTGCTTGTTTTAGACCATATAAAGACTTAACTAATTTGCAATTTTTTTTCGTTTGGAGAAAAGTTATCCCTTAGGAAATTGTCATATACCCCTCTTCACTTAAATTCCATATTGAAAAGCATTATAAATGTGACAACCCTAAAAATAAATAGAAAATTTTATATTACGACTAACGTCTTACGGAAATTAATTAGTAGATTACAATATTAATTCATGAATGTCATGTTGCATACATGTATATATATAGAATTTACGTATGCATGTTTGCATGCATATATATATATTAGAAAATTTTACGTGTGCATGCATGTATATGTATGAAAATTTCGTATGCATGTTTGCATGCATGTATAGAATTTAAGCATGCATGTTCTTGCGTGTACATATATATTCTACTTGTGCATGTCGATAAATATATATATTTTGCGTGTATGTATATATATATACACCCATAAACTTATGATTATCTATGCCAAATATATATGGATGATATGTATAAGGTTACTCATATGTAAATTAAGTATCAAAACAATATGATAACCCAACCTAAACATCACAACACAAGCTAACTTAACATCAAAACAAATTAAATCCTAAAGCACCTAAAAATTTATGTTTATACTTAGCTTAATTAGCACCTCTCGGTTAAAACCACAATCACCAAAACAGCCATACAAGGAGCTACATAAGATCATCATCATTACTAATTAGATGTGGCAAGTTCTTGAAGGGTTCTCGGCCACCTAAGCCACACCAAGCTTCACCACCTTTTGCCACCTAAACTCATAAGATAACTAAGCAAAGCTATGCTAGCTTAGTCACCATCCTAGACTAGATGTAATGATTGTTTCTTCAAAACCATCGGCCGAAACACACCCATAATATCACCACTCCTTTGGCATTTCACAAACCACACCCACGATCACCACCTCTTGGTTTGTAAGTCACAACCACCATACCTCTCGGCCCCCACCTAGCCATCAACAACCATGACCATCACCACCTTGTTCCTCTATCTCCCGTAACCATTATCACCATCACCACCCGCAACCATGACCTTCCACCACCTTTTGGTTTCCTCTCTATCTCTCGATTCTACAAACAAAAAAAATACCCAAGTTAGCCATCTTCTCAAGTCAAGAACTCAAGACATCCTTAATCATCTTCCTCTTCTCATTACAAGGGTAAAATCTTTCTAAAAGTATTTAATACCAAAGATTTACATATGTGTTATAAACACATATAAAAATTAGTTTTGGTATATATACACCAAAACTAATCTCAAAAAGTCTTGAAAACTTTAATTTCCATCAAATCACAGTAATGAAATCAGAAAACTTGACAAAAAGGAATATTTTAGATTAAATGAGAATTTATCTTGAAATATTAAGAGAAATTAAATAAAAATGTTAAAAAAATTATGATTGTGGGAATAAACATCGAAAAATATTTATAAATATACTGAAAACATTTCTGTAAGTTTTGACAAAATTATGATAAATAAAACAATTTATACAAAATTGCTTTAAATAGTGAAAATAATGAAAATACTCAAAAATACAAATAAATTCGGGAAAATTCTGGAAAAATCACAGAATGGCTCTATTAAGATATAAAATATCCAGGAATTATTTTGTATTTTATTTCCTTATTATGATTGAAAAATGAATTTTTAAGTGATCCTGTAAAGGAAAAATCAAAAGAAATATTTAATCAGTACCATAAATTGTGAAACATTCAGTGAAGCTATAATAAATAAAAATAAACATATTTTATAAATTTCATAATTTTTAGAGATATATAAGTTTTTTTAGTGAATTTTGGGTATATTGTGAGATTTACAAAAAGAAATATGTTGGGACTTGGACATTAAGAAAATTTTGGGATGATCTAAACTGTTGAATTAATATTTTGTAAATTTTTGGTAATTTTTGGATAACCTTAGATATTTTTTGTGATTTATGGAGTTTTTGGAATAATTATAACTATTTATGTATAATAGAATAAATATTGAGAATTTTATGGTAATATTATTTGACTATTTTACAACTAAATTTTCAAGAATTAATAAGATCTGAGGTTCTAAAAATTTTAAAGAAATTTATGTCTAACTTATGAATTATTTTATAGGTTACAATTTGGAGAAACGGTGAGACTCATAGCCCCATTTTTATCTTTTGGTATTTGTAAAGTTTTTGGGGGAAAAAGCATACTAGTATTGTTGATGCATTATTTTTGAAAATATTTTGAGATTTACTATCATTTGTGATACGACCATTAATTCGAATGAGGAACCGTCTGATAATATTAGTAGCGCTACTAGGAGAATATTTTGCACCAATAGGATGAGTGTTGTGATGCTATTTGAATATTTCTTGCACCAACCGAATAAGGGCTGAGATGTATTATTATCTGATCTTGTGAATTATTTCGTGACAGTATGATTATGTGTGTGAACAGGTTTGGTTGTAATTGGTGCATCAATAAAATGTTTTATCCGGATATAAACCTATGATCTCACCAACTTTATGTTGACTGTTTGAGTATGCTTTTTCAGGTAAAAATGACTAACAATATTGACTTTTCCTTTGACGTCTACAACGGATGGGGTGAAGTTGTAGGGCGAGTTTGTGTAAGCTTAACAGTTAACATATATGATGGCAGTGTGATAGTGGATGCACATTTCTATCGTACCTGAAGACGTTTAGTTAAAGAATATGTTGTAATAAAGATTACGTCAAATTTTAACATATATGTAATGATGTAATCTATAATATATATATGAATGAAGTATGTGTTTTACGTGTTCATGTTGTTGTGATTTAATTGTTTGTAATCAATTGTGTTCTGAACAACAAGTCACATCCAAAATTATCGCTTCACGCTTCCGCCGGGATGTGACAATAAACGTCTAACTGATATAAATACCAACCTTTAGTAAAATCCAAACTAATTAGACATCGAGTTGTGATGATTTTGACAATAGGGGAAAAAGTCTCATCAAAATTTATCCTCTCCCGTTGACTATAACCCTTGGCAACTAGTCTTGCCTTATACCTATAAATTTGATCATTTGATTTATATTTAATTTTGTAAATCCGTTTACACACTACAGGTTTTCTACTAGGAGAAAGATCTTATAAGATCCACGTGCCATTTCTATTTAATATGTCCAGCTCATCATTCATAGTTACCACCTAATTTGGGTCTTTGATATTTTCTTTGAAAGTTTATAGTTCAAAACTTTTATCAAGTTTACTTATAAAACAAAAGGAATTCATGTGATAGCTTTGAATTGTTCACTACCTTTTCAATCCCAAACTTAACCTTCCCTTCTACCATATAATCATTAAATTTTCTAGGCATGTTAGGTTGTTCAGTAGAATCATAAGACCGTCCATCAAAAAAACTATTGTTTATTTAATTTTCATTCACAGGTGTTGTGATAGTTTGGTTACCACTACTGATATTTTATGAACCACTAAGATCTGAATAGTCTCTCACATTCTCAATGAATTTTACTATGTCAGCCAGCAACTCTATTGCCATCATATTGTAAATTATTTAACCAATCTCCTTCTCATCATCATTAGGCATATTTAGGCCATTTTCAGAATTTCAGTAATCACTTTAGTTTCAAATAAAAAATGTTTCAATGGTTTAGTTCAAGAGTGACGTGTTTATGGGTTGAACGAGATTCAAGCCGGGGAAATGGTTGAATTTGCCAGCGGTGTAAAAGGAATAGCCTTGAATCTTAGAATGAGAATGTAGGGATTGTTGTCCTACTGCTATCAAAAAAGGAAATCTTGTCAAGCGCACTGACTCTATTGTGGATGTCCCTGCAGGAAAGGCTATGCTAGGGCGTGTGGTCGACGCCTTGGGAGTACATATTGATGGAAGAGGGGCTCTAAGCGATCATAAGCGAAGACGTGTTGAAGTGAAAGCCCTTAGGATTATTGAACGTAAATCTATGTTGGTTTATGTGTTAAGCTAGATTTTAAAGGATGAATATTTTCATAAAATTGTACATTTCTTGAATAAAATTTATTTTCATTATCTAAATTCTATAGTTTGTAACCTTTTACCCTTTACGTGAGTTGCATGTGATGGACACTTAACAGGTAAAATTAACGGGGTGAACGAAAATGGATGAAAATTAGAAGGTTTTCAAATGTGAGGGACGCAGATACTTTTGGATGAAAATAGCAAAATGTGCCAAACCATATGGATGAAAATAATAATTTACTCTATTATATTATTCTTAAGTTTCTTAGCTCAAACTTTTAGTTTCCCTAACATTCAAACATTCTCATAATCTCCTACTCGAGTAACTTGACAACCATACTTTTGATTCTCCTTCGAACCATAGCCATGGTCCAAGAGAGTCAGCAAGACAATTAAGAATAGATTTGGTGGAAGAAAGAGAGCGACAAAGAGAATTGGCCTAAATGTCGAAGAAATACCCACCGAGTATGCCTAATGGGTATTATTGATGAAACTAATGGGTATACCCATTACCCACGGGTATGCATGATACTCGACAGGTAAATACCCAATACATAAAATGAATATTAGGTCGTGTTAGGGACATACTTCTCTAATTGGGTATGGGATTGGGATCTTGGTTTTAAAAAGCACGAGACGCACCAAGGCGACAAGGGCCTAAATCGAGGTGTAATGTCCAATGTGTAAAAGCGCAGTGCTTTTTGTACGCAAGGCACACAAACTTTGAAAAACTTGTAAGTCATTAACAAAAACATGAACTTCTAAGATACTATTAATATAACATAGAAAATTAAAAATAAAAATTTTTATTTTAAGTAAAGGGGACGTTGCCCTAATAAAGTAAAGCGGACGATACCCCCGTAAAATTTTATTACTAAAATTTAAAGTACAAAGTAAATGACATTATGGCTCGGGGGACATACCACAAGGTGCACCCCAACCCTCGCAAAAAAGAATAGGCTAACAAAAGGGTATAACCCGACCATTAGTCCGTCCACCAAACAAACCTAGAACAAGTTCAGTGTTAATTACAAGCAATTGAAAATGATACTAGAAAGGAAAAATGTACAAATAAACTTGAAGATACCCTAAAGATACTACCACCTGCAAAAAGAAAACATTCCAAATAAGTTTAGTAGAAACACCAAAAGTACATATTAGCCTTGACATCTTTATTCTCCTAATGCTTTTCATCCTAGAACTAGAAATCTTCATCATCCTCGTCGAAGGTCGCAACATCAAAACGAAGTGTCACATCTTCCTTGCCATCATCACTTGCTCCAATATCCTCTTATTATAAATGTCCATCGCTATCTTCATCAACCAAATGATGTAATGTATGAGATGGTGGTGTTCTTCTACTACGAGTAGTAGCAGTGGAACTTGAAATACCAATACCTCTTTCTTTATATTGATGTTTTTTTCTAACACAATAACTCGGTTTAGATTTCCCGCTAGCTTTTTCATAATCCCCCCGTGTTAATCCTTCATCCACAAGATCTGTCTCATCTTCACTTTCATCTTCATCATCCATACAACCCATCAACTACTTGTTACTTTCATCAATGTTAGATAAAACCATAGGATCCGTGGTGTGCACATGATTTATCTTAAGACACGCCAACTTGGGATTACCTATACATGCATCAAACACTTCCCATTGCCATCCTTAAGACTTATTACCTGCCATGTTGTACTACATTGGTTCTTCTGCTGCTCTATCACCCACTAAGGTCAATAACTTTGCGACTCGTTCATTAGAAAATTGAAACTCAGAATTTGCATTTACATTATTAGACTTATTGAATTTTCTATTTAATTTTTGAAAATTTGATCCATTGTTTGAATTAATTTTAAAACCACTTTGTTTAGTTTGTTTCTTTTTAAAACTAGGAGAATATCCAATTAACTCATAACAACGACAATAGTACGTCAAATCATGTTGCCATGAGTTCACTCAGTTTTGGATTCGGATCTCTACCAAACTTTTACTTGATTCCAAAAAAATAGAATTAAAAGCAACATGGATATTTTACTAGAAGAGGAATCATACCTATGTGATTCCTCTTTTGATACTATTGCAAACATAGTTTTAATAATTGGTAGAGGACCTATCATTAACATATAGGAAGTTACAAATTGATCATTGTTATCTAATCGCATTAGAAATTGCATTAGTTATATTAGATCTAAAAATCTAGAGTGATTTTTTAAAGCAACACAAGTAAATGTAGATAATTTAACCATGCATCAAACTGACGCCACATTAAGTTTAACTATGATAGTACTCAGACACAAATAAGCCACTTTAAGAAACAAAAGTGATTCCTGAAAGACGTTTTGCTTCAAGATGCAAAGCACCGAGATGCAAAAGATGTGTGGGACACACTTCATGTTCGTTACTTGGGAGTCGAGAAGGTTCAAAAGGCTAGGCTGCAAACACTTAAAAGCGAGTTGAAGATAATGAGGATTAAAGAAACTGAAAGCACAAAAGAGTTTGTGGGTAAACTAAGTGAGTGCAATCAATGTACAAAAGTCTTAGGTCGTCACTTGAAGATGAAGTACTTGTGAGGAAAATTTTAAACTCAATGCCTAGAAAATACCTACCTATCGTGGCATCAATTGAACAATATTCAGAAATTGAATCAATGTCTTTTGAAGAAGTGGTGGGTCGGCTAAAGGCGTACGATGAGAGAGTGAAACACAAGAAGACCAAACTGAAGACACTCAAGGTAAGTTACTAATCATTTGTGATGATTAACAAGTTAAAGGAAGATGTGGCAATTGTGAGTGTTGCAAACAAAGCCGTGGAGAGGTAGAGATCAAGGAAGAGATCGTGAAGGACAACCTAGTAACAATCTGCAGGAACACAGTGGAAGACGAGACAAAGCACGACTTAAGTGCTATAGGTATGAAGGCTTTGGGCACTTTGCATATGAATGCCCAAAGTCAAAACCAAAGCACGAGGAGGCCAACTTGATTTGTAAAGATGATGAGCCGACTCTACTTTAGAGAAGGAATAACACATTAGGATTAAGGGGGTGACTTTTAAAAGTTAATCCTAATTTTGGTCATACGTGGAAGTTTGGGGGTGAAAATTATCAAGAGTCTAAAGATTGGTTTGTTTTATTTAGTAAGTTTTAATTAGTTTTATTTAAGGTATTTAGTGTTTATATTTTGGTCGTGAATGGACTGTCATTCTAGCTGTGTTTGAGTGGAGTTTTCATTGGTAATTAATGTTAGAATTAGTATAAAAGATGGTCATTGTCTAAGGTTTAGTGTGTGGTTTTTATTCAATAAAAGAAAAGAGTCGTGGGTATGGTTTTTTCACAAAAATCACTGTTGTCTTTGTGTTTCTGTGACCAATTGGCTAATAAAAACTACATTTGATTTGATTATATATAGGAGTTTTATACATACAACACACTCATAATTTACTTTGATCTGCCATATATACGGATACACTTTGACCAACGCATCAATTAGAAGAGAGTACCAATTAGAAGATCGACACAATCCTACAAATAATTAGTTTCTAACTTTGACATCAAAGATACAACACATGCATCATTTACTTTGATCGGTCATAATACCAATATGTTTTGACGCGTGCGTTAGTTAAAAGATTGACACAATCCTACAAATAATCAGTTTCTAATATTTGACGTCGTACACACTTAACATGTGCACCACTATTCAATACATAATTGACTCCTAATATAATGACACTAAGACCCTTATATTTAACTTAATCTGCATTATCACATAATTACATGATTAGGTTATGTGTGAGAATAAAAAGAATACATTGCTATACAAAATGCAAGAAATGCAAGAATACATTACATGATTAGGTTATTTGAATATTATAGGACAATAAAATTTGAACTTAGAAAGTATGTCACAGTTTCAGGTTCATGTGTATATAAAAATTTAGCACTAATTTAAACGAGTCAAACAAGTGCGCCGACGAGCCAAGCCTACCTTGGCTCGGGCCCGGTACGAACGACTTGATTTGATCAGGTTTTTTTGAGACTTTTTACGTAAAGTTTTGAGCGACCTTTTTGAATAATCCTATAAATAAGTGGTATGTTTAATTAGTGTAAAATATCATAGTTGTCAAAAGCCTCCCTAGAGGGACTAGGCGACCAAAACAATCCAGTCCCAAATGCTACGCCTCTTCTAAAAAAAACAATAAATCCTGTCAAAAACATTCAGCTGCTGTAAATAGAAACAAATATATTTTTTATTAACTGTTCAATAGCTGTCAAAACTCGATCCACTCTTCTTCCCTAGTGTTGTGATCGATCAAGAAAACTAGTCTTCTCTGGTCCATAAAGGTAAGTACTATTCTTCCTTTTGATCAAGTTTTATTCACAGTTGAACCGTTTGATTCACTGTTTCTCCATAAATTTATTTTTCACTGTTACACTATTTCTGTTCCACAAAAGTATAATTGTTATAGTTAACTTTTTCACTGTCTTTTTATCAAGAAGACTAGTCTATCATAATTTATTTATGTTTTTGTTCACTGTTTTAAATTAACATTCACAGTAGAATTGTTTTGTTTTACTATACGTAATTATGTTCCTGTTTTAATTCTTTTGGTTCACTTTTGATCAAGAAGACTAATCAATATTAAAACTTTTAATATGTTTCTGTTGTAATATATATGTTCCTGGAACCATAGTTTTTATTCAATGTTGATCAAGAAGACTAATCAATATTAAAACCTTTAATATGTTCCTGGAACCATAGTTTATTGTATTCAATTTTCAGTATGTTAAATTCCTGTTTTGGTTCATTGTTGATCAAGAAGACTAGTCAATATTTAAATTTTACTTGGTTTAAAATTTTGATTCATATTAGATTTTATTATGTATAGTTCATGACTTCTCAATCTGATGATGGACTCTCTAACAATGAAAAATTGATTTGGGATGGAAGTATAATTCATTTAGTTACTTGCAAATACTGTCAAAAGGTTACTAGTCGTGGGATTTTTAGAGCTATGATGCATCAAATAGGAGGTAACAGAAATGCTAAAGCTTGTTCGAAGTGTCCACAAGAGGTGAAAGATGAATTTTCACTTTTATTGTCTTATATTTTTCATTTAAAGGATTCATTCAAAGAAAAGGAACCAACTAGAACACCAAATATTGCATGATCTCGTGTACGTTAAGTACAATAAGATGCTTAAGAATTGACATGATTCGAATGTCACCTATGATCTAATTTACTTGAATGAAATCGACGATAGCAACGTGTGGTTAAATAGGATGATGGATGATGAGTGCGTTTTTGATGACGATGGAAATTTGACATGGAAAGTTGCAGGAGAGGCAAATGGAGCGGGCGAACTTTGGCCAACGAGATCGTCACAGCCCTCTACTTCAAGAAATTTGATTGATGAAGATTCTAAGGAACCGGAGGAAGATGAAGACAACATAATTGAAGTTGATGGCACATCTGATGATTTGTAATAATGATAAACTTTTGGTTATTCTAGTTTTACTATTTATGAATTTACAAACTACTTGTTTTCAAATACGAACATTTGTTTTTGGAGTTTTTTTGTATCTAAGACGATTTTAGTATTTTTATGTTGAAGATTATGGTATTGAACATTTTTGGTATTTGAAAGAAGTGTTAATTTTCATTAAATAATAAATTTTAGATTGTTATTTTAGACGGCTTTCTTTTTCTTAGTGCCGCACTTTTTTTGCGCTTCTCGCCTAGGCTGAAGTCCCAACAAATCGTCTAGAATGCGCCTTGCGCTTTTTTTCAACTATGAAAAATACAGAGGTTTCAAAATATGTTTTATTACATAAACAAGTACTAAAAAAATATTGAACATACGAATCAAATATTCGTAAAAAAAGATCGCTTATCAGATAAAACATGATATAATCTACGGTGTCTTAAGCTGCTATGTCATGCTAGCATGATTTATGAATACAATCTTCACGTTCACAGAAAATATGTATTAGAAGTTGTAAACAAGAATTATTACATCAACCTAAGATTCGTTTCCTTTGCGTTCCAATCAATTTCCATTACAGAAAACCCACTTGAACTTCACATCTTAATTGATATTGAGAGAAAATCCACATTTTAATTTGTTTCAACATTCCATTTGTGTCTTCTAGAATTCAAAGCCCTGTAGCAAGATATTAGCCAAATGTGTGAAAGTTTAAAGAATGATTAGAGATTTCAAAGAAACCAAACATTTCAAGTGTATTTAAGAAAATGAGGAACGAGCATCTAGCTACTTACCTCGTGTTGCTTGGTTTGTATGAAGAAGTTGAGATCTTCCTTAAGGCAACACTTCCCAAAACTTGTATCAATCAAGTTCAGTGCTGGAGTAGCAAAACGTCCCTTGGTGAAAGTTGTTAGTCGCGGACAATATTTGATTTCCAAAGTATGTAATGATGGGCATGAAAAATCACCCTTCCCTAAACAAAATCCCTTGAGACTTTCAAGGCCCTTAAGCTTCACGGACTTCAGACAAGGTAATGACACAATCTCTTTCGGTACTTTGGCATCACGTTCAAATGTTGATTTTGATTCTTTTTCTTCATCCTCCTCATCTTCTTGTTTTTCCTCTTCTTTTTTTCCTCTTCCTCCTCCTCTTCCTTCACAATTACCTCCATGCTTTTGCAGTAACTTATATGTAGTTGTTGGAGTTGAAGGAGACTACCAACCATGGAACTAGTAAATACATGTTTTATCCGTGTACAATTAGTAAGAGAGAGTGTTGTTAGGTTTGGAAACATCAATGATACTGTCCTCCCTCCATGATTGCTCTTCCATATATACTTGAGATCATATAGAAAATCTAACTTCAGTTGTGTTAGGTTTGGAATTTCAACAACATGAGTTTGTTTTGTCCCTTCCATTGCTTCTACTTCAAATATCTCCTCTACCTTACGACACTCGAGTAGTTGAATCTTTTCCAGCTTTTGCAGTTGAAGCAGCCCATTGGAGTGAATAAGGCATCCAGTCCTCCAATCATCTTGTAGGTCTATTTCAATTAAATTATGAAAAGACCAAGGTAATCTTTCTAAGCTTGTACTCTCAGCTGAATGTTGTAAGTAGGTCTGGAAGGCCCAACCAGAAATATCAATAAGAAAAATTCAAACATTTTAAATATATATAGAGGCATCTATCAATTTATTTTATTGATAACTGCATACGGAATAAAATAAAGTACGACAAAAGGCTTAAGTAATCTCTTAATGTTCATTTAAATAATAATATTCATACATGGTCGGACCCAATGTTTGGGGTGAGGGTCGCCCGCTTCTAAACTAGCATCCACATCTCCGTATCTATATATTTACACTAAAAACAACTTTTTTACCCTTTTTTTAATTAAAAATATTTTTTATATATTTATTATTAGATTTTCTCTCACCTTCACTAACAACCAATTTTAAAAATATTAAAAAATTTACGGGGGTTATACCGTGTTTCTCTAAATATGGGGAATCACGATACAATCCCCATAAATTTTTTCTGTTCTTCATTCACAACCCTTACAACTATCCCCATAATATAGGGCACACACTCACATCAAAATGAGACACCTAGTGTGAATGCTCTAATGTTATATATACAAAATCAAATCAGGATCAACTCTATGAAAATTTGACTCCTACCCCTATAAAACTTTGAGCCGACCCCAAAGAAATGTTGCACCGACCTTAAGAAATTTTAAGACTGACAAAATAATTTTAAAACCGACCTCCATAAAATAATTAACAAATATAAATAAATTAGTTTGGATGATAACTCCCTTAAAAAACCATGTAGGATAATTTAAGTTTAAATTAAACCATTTACTATTAAGCCCATACTCATTTAAGTTTCAATACATCAAGCCCATTTAACAAAACCCAATTACCGGTTAATAGTTTATACAAAATTGTTACGGAAAGTGTTACATAAGATGGATAAAAAAAGTCAAACCAAGTCGGAACTTGTCTAGATTTTTGCTAGGATCATTTTGGCTTAAGAAAACTCAAACTCGTGCTTTAGTTTGGCTCATGTAGAACTTTAAATTTATGGCTTGAGCTCAGCTAATATACAAGCTTTTTTAGTTGTCTTGAGAATAATTAAGGTTAAGTATTTAGGTTCTTTTCTTCACTACAATGGAGACATAGACAATGATGTAATTCATAGAATACAAGCATGTTGGTTTAGATGGATAGCAACGTTAGAAGTACTATGTTGATCAAAGGTTCCCAGCAAGCAAGGGCGGATACACTTGAGGGTTAGGGGGGCAAGGCACCCACTCACATGTGTATGAATTATCAAAAATTTCTTCCCATATATTGAAATAGGCATCCATCTTATTTAGAAAAAGGCACCCATCTCACGTTGAGGCACTGTTACTTGAATTATATTTTTATTTTATTTATAATTTAGGCCTGTTCCGGCACCCCATCAATTAAGTGGTTTCTAATCCGAAAACATCAATGAAAAACACTAGTTAATTTAATTAATTTTACAAATATCTATTTAAAATTAAATTTTGGCATTTGTAATTTTCGTAGTCGAGTAGTCTTTTAGGGTTTAGAGAAGTGAGTAAACATTTTACAATTTTAGGTATATTCATTTGTAAACGTTCATTGGCTAATCGCTTTCTATCTTGGTGCTTTATTATTTTAGCTTGGTTGCTTGGCATAATTTTAAGGAATACTTTCATGGTTTTTCATTGTTTTAGTTGGGTTGATCGGTCAAATAATCTCATGTTAAGTCTCAAGAAGGTGGATAAATGTAATACTTTTACTACATCTAAAAAGTATCAGCTTTTAACTATTCGAACTAAGGGTATTTGTAGGAGCCTAATGCAAAATGTGACTTTTTTATTGCTGTTAGAAATTAGCTAATAAACTATCTTTATTTGATCCGTTTTAAATAGATCATTTAGTGGCGTATTTGACCCGTCTTGAAGGTCCATTTTTTACCCCCACTGACCAAAAGTTCTGGATCCGTCACCGCCAGCAAGTTTAATGGGGAAATTCTATAGATTTGTAGTTTGACCAATTTATGTTAAATAGAACCGATTCCTAGGCCACCAAGAAGTGACACGGGCGAGAACTAGAGGTGGTAGAAGTGCGCAAGCTAATCTAGATGTGTGGACACACAAGGATGGGCAAGATAATGAAAGTGGTTTCTTAAGAGAAACTAGGGGTGGTATGTATTGAAGAAAAATTAAACATGGAAGATTGAGATGGTTTAGCCATATGAAGGCGCCATAGAAAACCTTATTGTAAAAGAAGGAGCATGGTAAGACCCAAGTTGACTTCAAAAGAGTCTAATAGATTTACACATTTTTAAGAATATTATCGAGGATAGGAGTTTGTAGAGGCGTAGGACCAAGGTTATAGACTTCTATAATTGGGGTGGTTTAGCACTCTTGCTACCTAGGCGAGTCTACACCCTTGTATGGCTTCGTATATTTTTAGCTTAGATTGTTTCTACAATTTTGTGTTCTTTGGGATTAAGGTGGGATTGCTTTGTTCCCTACCGCCAAGCCTTAGTGTGTGTTGTAGTTTTGTATGCTATCATAGTCTATGCTAGTTTAAGATATGCTCAATTTGTGTATGCTACATCATTATGGCCATTTTACTGCCTTCTATATATAGTTATGCATGCATGTTATCGTATTATTTGTTTTCTTATTTTATATATATATATATGTGTGTGTGTGTGTGTGTGTGTGTTTGTGTGTGTGTGTGTCACATTTATGTTTGAAGGAGTTGAGGGTCTTAATGAAAGCGACATGCCTTTTACTTAGGAATCAGGAAAGACTTCCCTTCGCCATACCCCTCCCAGACATACAAAGTTTGTACTATATAAGTGGGATATACTATGTATGTTTGTTTATATGTTTAAGTGAATAAATTAGAAACATACCTTATGCAAGTTTGTTGCCACATGAAAGTTAAGGCCACATTCAAGTCTGTGTTTGCCTAAGCTTGTATGTATGCACTTAAGCTCTGGAGCTGTTGACCGAAGAGTTGTGAACACCATCATTTGTGGGCATTCACTTATCATAACCTTTTCTAGTAAAGGCCATTGAAAATCATTCATCCCTAAGAAAAAACCATTAAGCTGAGGTAAACTACAAAGTTCAAGGGACTTAAGACGGGGAAACACCACAAACTTTGATGTCATTGTTTGCTCTCCTTTTTCTTCCTTCACAATCACTTCCACTGCCTTGCATTTATGTACCTTTAACTCTTCGAGTTTCTCGAGGCTTTTAAGTGTGCAAAATGTGAAAACATGACACAAAAGGTCGCAATGTATGATATTTAGTGTCTTGAGGTTGGACAGTTGAGGCACATAAAACTTTTCTAGTTTTGGAATGGTAATTATTGTATATGCAGAATCCATACTACCATCACCTTCATCAATGTTAGTACTGCTACCACCATTGTTGTTGTCATTGATCCCTTGGGTTTGAAATACCTCTGTTAAAGATTTACAATCCATTATAGTCAAACTTTTAAGCTTTTGCATTTGTCCTACCGCATAAGATGGAATCACACTTGATAGTCCATTACAGTCACTTATATGTATGATTTGAAAGTATTGACATAAGGACCAAGAAGCAAACTGCAATGAATAAAGCCAACTATTAACAAAATTATATGATTGTAAAAGCTTTATATGATTACTAAAGCAAATATTTTAAATTCATGGTTAATTGAAAAGAAAATAATAAGGTACAAGATATGTAAAGTAACAAGCTTGAAGAAAACTCTGTAACACCTTTCAGTGTTATTTTCGAAGTATTAAACCTTCGAGTGCCACATCACAACACCTCTCATCATCCCACTCTTAATACAAAACTTCAATTCATATGTATTGTAAGAACTTAAATACTACATAGTTAAAATCTCTACGTGGCAAAATGAGAAGTTTACAATGGTGAGCCCTCCCACCCTGAATCAAACACCCCCTAAATATGAAATTTGAATTAAATTATCTTATATTATATAATATACTTTTGATCACTCTTGTATATGAACCGAAAGGAATGAAGCCGAATACGACATGTTCTTTTTCGTTCCTTTAATTTTAACCGGACATGATCGGACACAAATTATATGAACAGAGTTTTTGTTTGTGTTCATTCGTTATGAAAATAAATGCGTTCGAGTTCGTTTATGTTCGTTCGTTGATAGTATCAACGAACGGTTTAAGAACATAAACTCAATGAGATAACTAAACAAACTAGAAGATAAGATCAATTAAATGTAAAGGTGAACTGTGTTCAACCTAAAAAACAAAACTAAATTGATTAAATATTTGTAGTGAGAGATCTTTTATTTTTATAAAACAGTTAAATTGCAATGAAAAATAAAAAAATAAATGAATATATATAAGTGGACAACCTAATTAAAACAAAAATAAACCAATGCTCATGGACATAAATGAATGAAGAAGACAAATATTAATGTTCGTTCGTTTAACTAAATAAATAAAAAAACATTGTCCGTGTTCATTCGTAAAATAAATGAACTTTTTGCCGAATGGTACACTGAATATTCGGTTCGTGTTTACAGGCCTAATTTTGGTAATAAGCTAGCGCAAATTTCGTCTTAATTAGATGGTCCTTTTAAAATATGCAATTCCAAATTTTAATTTTTTTTCCAGAAATTATTGAAAAACTTAATTAATGGTTTATCCAAATACTAGCTTTAGTAAACCCATGTAATACACGGGTTGAATAAATAAAATATTAAATTGAATAAAAATTATTAATTATAAAACGGCATATTAAAACATGATATGATTGAAATTATGTATAAGTAATAGTTATAAGTAATAAAACAATAATATGAAATTTTTATTTTTTTTTTATTTTTCAAAGATAAATTAGACATTTTGTTTTAAAACAACATTAAAGTTTTTTTTTAAATTTCCTTACTATAAATCCCTATTTTAATTATTTTTGTTTTATTAAAAATTACTTTAAAAACCAATTTTAAAATATTACGTAAAAATAATTTTATTTTATTAGAAAAAAAATCTGTGTATAAAAAACTATCTATATAAAAATAACGTTAATAAAAATTTATCTTTCTTAATTTATTAAAAAACTAATTATAATGTAAAAATAAATAGATAATATCATTAGTACTTAATGTGGTTATTTAATAGGAGAGAGAAGCGGGAAAAATTTGATTAGAATGAATGTGGTGTTTACACATATCATTAGATGAGTCTAAAAGTGACATGTGTTAATTATAGTTACCCTTTTATTAGAGTAGTGAGATGAGATTTGGATATTAAATCGATTACGGTGAAATAAAATGGTTAGTTGGCATTCAGAATTCAGCTTTGCTTTTAGTTAAAGTCAAAGTGGGATGAAAAATGGTGCACTTAATGGGCATTATCTATATATAACATTGTGGTTATGAGAATTTAATAATTATTTTCTTTTCTCTATTCAGGAATATTCAACTAAAATATCATAATATATTGTGATAAATTGGATATTGGAAAAACACTTAAAAACATACCTTAAATTGATCACCACCGCCACCGATACGCTTTAGGTTTTCCACCTCACGTAAATTTAGATTATAAAGACGAGGGAAGAAGCCAGTGGTTGTATATGTAGTCATTTCTTCATTACCATCATCATCATCATCATCTCTGTTTGAAACTACTTCTTCCATACCATCACAATTTGCTATCTCAATATCTTTGAGGTTGGAAAGAAGTTTTGCCATGAGTGGTGAAAACAAGTACTTAATCCTTTTACACTGATTAATTGTTATGGTTGTGAGGTTGTGAAATGAGGATTGAGTTTGAAGAAGTAAGAATTTACTCCAATTGTTGCACTTCCACACATGACTCATGCTCGACATTTCATCTAAATATAATTTTTGAAGATTGGGTAGTAGTGGTGGTTGTTGATTATTTGTAGTTGTTACACCTTCTACATCATTCCATGAATCTAACACTTGAACGCTTCTTAACCTGCTACTGCTAACTTGCTCAATTTCATCACAGACACATTCCATGTCAATGTCGAATATCACTTCAATGGAACCACAACCATAAACCCTAAGACTTTCTAAATGAGTTAGTAATCTCATCCGATTGGTTGGAAACAGATTCAAAAGACTATCGCAACCATACACATGAAGATATGTCAACGTGGAAATATTATTGACATTTTCCTCACCACTAGACGACCATATTTGTTTCAACTTCTCCATAGAACAAATGTACAGAATCTTCAGCTCTGGAATTCTAACCTGCAAATACTTGATATTAGTCGAACTTTGAAATTTCAACCACTTAAAAATTCATTATGTGCAATGAATACCAGCTACCTGACTATTGAAGAGTGCACAAGTATGGTTCTCGTCAGGATAAATGCTTGTGAAGTTGGGAAGCCCATTAACATTCAATTCAACCAGTTGCGGCAGCTCAACCACATTCTCAACAGGGAACAGACTTTCCAGCTTTGGTAGGTGTCTTAAATAGAGAATCTCTAGCTTCTCAAATTTAATCACATTCTCATCAGCACACCTCTCAAGTTTCCCCAAACCTCTTGCCACAGGAACTGGGAAGAGGCATTTCAAGCTGTCACAATTAGAAACCCCAAAGTCTGTTAAACTGCACAAAGAGCGTTGACCATAAGAGTAGACTGGACCAATATCTTCAAGACTAATCATATCCTTTACTTGCAAATAAAGTGTCTCTGTTTTCTTGAACAACTCAATAATTTTGCAATCCGCAAGGAAGCTGCAACTGTCTGTCACAAGCTCCAATCTATTCATGCCATCATAATGCAACTGACGACCCATAGATATCTTGAACTTATCAAGTTTCTTAAAGCACATATCTTTCAGCTGAGCTAGGTCCTCAACAAACTCGATCTCTAGTACACTAAGTCTGCTTGAAAGCATCTTTAGTTCTTCAAAATTGGTTTGCGTGAACCTAATAGAATTCCCATACGGAGCTCTCATATAAAGCTCTTCAAGATTTTCTAAGTTTTTAAAGACACCATCATCAATTTCAAGGTCAACACATCCCGTCAAATCTAGTACTTTTAGCTTTCTCAGATTCCCTATTGTAGATGGCAACTTGCTGATGCCACAACCAGCAAAGCTGAGCACTTCCAAGTTCACAAGATCTCCAACAGAAGAGCAAATAGATGTCAATTTGCATTTATTAAGACAGAGCGTTGTAAGGTTTTCAAGTGATCTTGGAAGCAGAGGATACGACAGTCCATAATATGCTATGACATTGAGGTTTTCCAGATTCTTATAAAAGTCTTCCGGAAACTTAAGCAACGTATCAGCACGCATAAGTTGTATCATCGAGAGGTTAGGGTACATGAACTCTCTAGGAAACTCATACATACCCATGCATGTTAGTGAAATTCTTTTGCAAGACTCGCTCGTTTCATCCATACCCCACTTTGATACATCTCCATGGTTTATGGTCCATGCATCATCACCCTTAGAAACTCTACCCAACACAAAAGCAAGCACAAGATCATGCATTTTAACACACCCATATTTATCACTTTCGATCAACAAATTTGCATTTATGAGCTTGCGCACACATGTATTTGTCCTGTCTCTTGCCTCACTCAAAGTGGAAACATTTTTTAACAGCTTTAGGCCCCATGCGTGTCTTGTGAGATCCTCTATTGGAATATCATAATCCTCCGGAAACAACCCACAATGCAGAAAAATCTCCTCACATTCCTTATCTTTTTTTATAATATACTCGTAGCTGATCCTGATAATTTCTTGAACATCATCATCAAAATCATTATTCTTCAAATGCCTATGTGTATCTCTCCATACATAATCTTCTTGATACTTGAGGGTTGCGGCAATGAGTTTGATGGCAAGTGGCAAAAGACCACATTTTTTGACAATACCACATCCAATTACATACTTGTCATGATCAACTTGTTCTGAAACTCCTGTAAGCTGAGCAAAGAAATTCTGTGCTTCTGCCTCCTCCAAGACATTGACTCTAACTTCTTGAAGAAAAGAACCTAGTTCTGTTGCAATTTGTTTGCAATATTAGAATCCCGTGATGTCAGCAACAACTTCACACCATTTGGCAAAGGACTTGTTAGTCCAATACTTTTGAGTTCAACCTTCTCCCACACATCATCTAATATGACTAGAACCCTTTTTTTACTGTCTTTTAACATTTCTTTGAATTTTCCACTGAGACTATCTGCCCTTGCTGTTATAGTCTCTTCACGTAGACCTTCGCCTCCTAATTGAAGTGCTATGTCATTCTGAATGGAAAGCATGTTGGAATTCTCCCAAGAACTACCTTCACAATCCAATCAAACATCTTCTTGTCGTTTGCAACCGTTTTGAGTTGTTCCATCATGGTGGTTTTGCCTACGCCTCCCATGCCACACAAGGCTATCACTTGAGTACTCTTGTTGTTGTCTTGTTGAAGGAACTTCAATGCATCTTTGAACGGCTTGTCTCTTGACTTGAACCCATCCCCACCTGATGAAGATGATGATGATGGTGTACAAGTAGTGGATGAAGCAGGTTGGGGATCGACTCTTCCTGTAGGTATTGCGGCATCGGTCCAAGTAAACCCAGAACTTTTTATAAGAAGTTCTTCGATCGTTTCAGTAGCCTTAAAAGCATTTCTTCCGGCTCTATACCTCATTTTCATGTTCAAACATCCGATACCTTCACTTGAAAAGCTTTCAACGTTTTTCTTGAGATTTTCAACATCATTCAGCCAATCAGGTACACCAGTAGGTACCTCTTTATTATTGATCTTGTTTGTGTCCATGTGGTTTTGGACATCAGCGCCTGTATCCTCCAAAACCTTCAATTTGCTTCTCATGTTGTTGACATGTTTTGTGGAGCAAGTGGCATATCCTAGGTGTTTTGTGATATTACTTGTCAGAAACCTCATAACAGGACCAACGACTTGCTCAAATATCATCTGCTCCATCTTCCTGATATCAGCAAAATAGCAAAAAATGTTAATATGTCAAGGAGTTGATTTCAAATAAAACACCCCCCATTATTTCTTAACAAATGGATCTAAGTGTTTAATTTCCAAGCAGATTTCAAGTGTTTGACTGTTTTCTGTAATAGATCGACGTGTATTATTACCAAGAAATCAATGACTTTAACAAAGATATATTATATATGTCCGATCTTGTTAAATTTTATTCTTCTTATACAAATGTTCTGAAATTAATTCATGGATCTGGGATTTTTTTGGAAAACACAGACCAAATGACAAACAAAGAAAAAAGCATGAATTGAATGAAGTAAATGTGCAGCAGCTAGAAGCTTAATTGTATTTAAACTGATAATACATACCTCAACTTAGGCTTTGCTGGCTTATACTTGTGATGGATCTGCTTCAAGATCTGGGATGATAAGATTATGATATGAAGAGTGAAGAGAAACAAAAGGATTAGCACTGTTTTATATTAGATTACTGACTTTCGGGGATGGTGATTACAAGCTAGCTGACAACATTTCCCATATTTTATTTCCCTAAATTAACGGGCAGTGTGTCATCTTTTAAAAATCATCTAATTGTGAAAAACAAAAGGATTAGCAGTGTTTTATTAGGTTAGTAAGTTTCAGCCTTCAGTGTTAGTGATTATACGCAAGCTGACAACATCTCCATATTGTATTTCCCTAAATTTAGTGGGCAGTGTGTCATCTTTAAAAAATCATCTAATTATATATCTTTTATTTGTCATATGGGCTAACAAACAATGCAGCCTCCACAAAATGTTTAAAAGAAAGGTAACGAGTTAAAATGCATGACCTGGCTCCATTTCCACTGTATTTGAGTGTCCACTGAATTGGGGTTACTGTAATTAGTGGCAATTACATGATTAAAAGATTCATGTTTCATACTACAATGGTGCAGAATCATATATTTATGTCATATGTTGTCAAGTGGGCTTGAATGGGTCAAACCTATACACTTCACAAACTAGTGCGTTTTCTTTTGTAAATAATAGGCTTTTAATCGAAAGAACCAACCCCATTTCCACTCAAAACAAAACTGTAGTAAATAACTCAAATGGGTCAAACTAGGCTGCTGCAATGTTCAAAGTATTGTAAATGACTCGAATGGGTCAAAGTGGGTATACAAAACTTTAATTAAGCTGTTGTAAACATTCTTCTGTACATTATTACTATCATTACAAAAGATGCAATCTTTTCGGATTTTTTGTTTTTGCTAAAGAAGTTTCTAAGGATCAAAGATGGGGTCGTTGCAACAAATAAAATCTTCAACCCAAATTACCAAAGTGACTGTTATAGTGAAGGCATAATAACATAGATAGGTATGTACACATCTATGAGTTCCAGATGCATATTGTCATGATTCATATACTCACTTTTATATACTTATCCAAGTGTTGCGTGGATTAACATTAAACAACATAAAAGACATAAATAAGAGAAACAAACTCCATTACAATTGACACCTAAACAAACTCCAAATACACTTTTTAAGAACCACAAATTACATTACAAAATAGAAGAAACAAACCGAAATTACATTAGAAACACGAGACGTATGCTACTGGCTTTAAAGCTCCTATGACACATTGGTGGTTCAACCATGGAAGATCGGTGAACGATGAATGATGAAGAAGGTAAACTTCCTTCTTTTGTCTTGATTTGAGCGATCTCACAAGTATCCCTCGTTTCATCCAATTGCTCTACTAATTATATTTTCTTTAAATAATTATATAATCTAAAAAGACATAATTAACCTTGATTTAACTTTAAAATCTAACGCTAGGAACTAAACTTGCAACAGACACATAAAAGTTTGAATTAACTTCATAATTTTAAAATTTTAGGGACTAAACGTATAATCTACTCAAAACCACCGTGACGATTTATGATATTTGAATAAATTTGGTTTTAATCTATTTTCTAAAATTATGAGTTTAGTCTAAGTTAAGGGCTATCTAGTAGCCTTTTAATTGTTATTAAAAATCTATCTTTTAATGATTAAAAAGTAACCTTAGTGTAAAAGTTTGTTTGATAGTATTTTAATAACCACATATCTTAATGTTTACCATGTTTTAACTTGTTAATACTAACTGATTTTAAAATTTATGATTTTTATATGGAATAATCTTTCTACCTTTTTATTCAAAAAGACAAATTTTAAACTAAAAGCAAGAACCCAAAATGCCACATACACCATCTTCTCTGGTACTGAGGTCGGATGAAAAGGTGAACAGTACTAGAAGATTATTTTTATTTTTTTTTTTTTTATTTTAACAACAAAATTCTTTTATGATACTTGAACACAATACTTCTGACTTAAGTGTTCAAAGAGGTTTTAGTTTGCATTTAGATTTGTTTTCCCACACATGCATAATAATCATCTCATATTAACTTAAAATTTATTAATTTTTAATGTTAATGTTATGAACCAAACACTTGTTACATAACTTTGAGACTACATTTATGATTTCTCACGGGTTAGGATGAAATAAAAAATGTAGTCCCATCACATTAATCATCAGTTTAATTAAATGTTAATATAATAATGTCACTTGATTTTTATAACTATTTAACATGTAAACCAGGTTTACGGAGTTTTGTTTGTGGATATGTCAAAATAAACACACGACTATTAAAAAGTTATATATAATTCTCATCATGTTGTTATAAACTAGATTTATGGATTTCTTTTTGTTGCTGGAGTTGTAAGTAGTGATAACAGTCAACTTTATACGTGGGTCAACTTATTTAACGTAATACTCTGTTACAAAAGAGCTTTGCATATTACATTTGGAAGTTTGTTAGAACTGTTTTTAAGACAAAACTACTTTAAAAACTCACTTGATTAACTTGCTATGCTATACCATGAACGTTGTCATAATCGTTAATGAACGAACATTAGTACATAACCGTGTCTTATTGCAGCAATCCAATTTCAAAACTCAACTGTAGTAGTTAGAATCAACTAAATAAACATAGTTAAACAGAAAATAAAATACCATCAATTTGATCAAAGATAAATAGATGGGGTCAGATATGTTTTCTACCCATTCCACATGGTAAACAATTCCAGGTAAAGATGACAATATATTAACGAACACATATAAACTAGCAACTACCGATTAATGTCTAACACAACAAAATAAAAATGCAATATACTTTGATAACCATGAAAAAATTATTATAGAAATTATATATTGAATGAAACATGCTATCAAAATAAAACACAGAGAATTTGAAACTGAAGATTGCTATTCAGTTTAATCAAATTAAGTTAAATTGGACCCTTATAACACTTTCATCAATATTAATACTCATCATATTTTCAAATTAAAGTGAAAGGAATATGCATTTATAATCATGGGATAAAAGACTATTGAAATTACATACTAAAAGAAACCTGTTGCCAAAATTAAACCCATATAGAATGTGGAATTGAAGCACACTGATCTGGTATGAAGAGTCAAATTTAAAGTTAAATATGACCAACAAAGATTAAAATCCAGTTTGAACAGAGTATGTGGACCGTTGACACACTTTTATCAATTTTAGCACTCACTGTCTCTTCAAAATCAAGTGGATGCAATATGCATGAATGGTCAAATTATGATCAGATGTCAAGTCAACACCAATTTAGACAACTCATGACAGTCAAACAATATAACAACAGATATTGTTTGTTAATTGCTATACAAGAAACATATGCTATTTAATGTATAAATTATGTAGATATCATATATGTAGAGCAAGAAATGAACCATCTTAAACTTGAACCTTGTTCGACGGAGAAAATCGGGGACTGCAACATACAAAACATGATTGATGAAATTGTTTCTTAAATAACTCTTTCAGTCATCGTACAATCAATGAAATAACAAAAGAACATCTTGAAACCAAAAGAAAATTAGACTTTTTAAGACTGTAAGCAGTGGTGTTGGTTCAGGCCCCTTTGACTTACACACACAAAACACACTATGAAATGTTTAATGTATTCGTCAACTCAAAAATACGATTACAAGAGGTGTTAAAATTGAAAGCAAACTACAACTATTAATAAGAAGCAAATAAAAACACATGCTAAATAAAAGCCACGAGTTGCTGAATTTTAGAGCTACTCCACGTTCTCTAGCTTACACGATCACATGTAAGAAACCCGGTCAACTTTGACCAAGTTTCAATAATTAAGAACTGGTCACAGAATATTCTCCTTCATGCGAGCTTCAATTCCCACATACTATTTGACCCGTGAGCCCATGACCCGTGAACAAACCCGATTAACCCAACAAGTGGTTCATCATCAACGAACAACATAGATCCACAATTACAATAGAAGCAAACTATTAATATGAAAATAAATCATATCAGAAATGAAAAACTTACATTTTTCAACCAGCCACAAAATGTGTTAATAGTGTCGGTCCCTCTTGAAGTTTGTCCATCAAGGACGGTGATTTCATCCTTCCTCACATTATCCTTGTCTTCATAAAGTTCAACCTTTAATTAAACTACAAAGGGTTAAGAAAACCTATTGCAATTCTCCATTTAAATAGATAAGCAATAAAACGCCAAAACTTAAAAAGGAAGAAAAACTTTTCACAAGTTTGTAAGTAGCATTGGTGATTTGGTCAATCATATAGTGCACCGAGTGACTCTGATAGATGTTTTCCTCGCTCGACAATCAGTCTCTCAAAACATGAAGCCCTGGGTTAACTGTGAAGGCCTAGCGATCTCCAAACGAACAAAAATGTAGCAAAATGCAGGTTGAAAAGGATGAAGAACAAAAACTATTTGAGCACAAACATTGTTGATCGACACTTTTATTAAAGAAAAATAAATATTTGGCACCTTAAACATCAACCAAACAGCCCTATTTATACTAAACAAAACAAATCCTACTGTGACTCATACTCCTACCTTTTAGAAATTAAAACAACTTGATAAACATCAAACTAAATAACTAGATAAACATACTAATTAAATAATAAATAAAAGACTCTTAATAAAACCCAAACTCCACCCATATAGGATATGACTTTGACTTTTTTATGTGAATTAACAAAGATTAATTCTAACAATCACTCCCTTAATCTTTGTTTTTTTTTCACAATAATGCTAGTCTCTCCTCACATTGAACAAGATGAGTTATATCTTTCTTATCATCCTCTTTATCATTTCACTTGGTACACTCATATGCAAAGTGACCAAATTCACCACATTCAAAACACCTAAATTCGCTCTTATCTCTGTTTCCTCGACCTCTTCCACGTCCTTTTTCTCCTCTACCAAAGTCTTTTCCTTGACCCCTACCACGGCTTTGATTACCATTACCTCATCCCTTTTCATTAAGCCAACTTTCTAAATCTCCAACCTTTTGATTACTTGAACTTGCTAGTAGAAGTTTACTTTGATCATTCTCTTCTAGTTCATCGTGACTTTTGAGGCGTTCTTCATAAGCTTTTATTCTTCCCACTGCTTCCTTAAAAGACATATCTTCAACTTTTGAGTATTGCTCCATAGATGCCATGATAGGTAGAAACTTCTTTGGAACCGAATTGAGCAACTTACGTATAATCACCTCATCTTCAAGGCTTGAACCAAGACTTTTAAACTTAGCTGCTATGCCAGTTAACTTACTTGAAAAATCATCCACTGTTTCACTTTCTTTTATCTTCAACATCTCCATCTCGCTCCTTATGGTTCGTAAGCCGGCTTTCTGCACTCTCTCTGCTCCTAGATATCGAACCCTAATTGATTCCCAAACATCCTTTGCATCCTTATGTTTTGAAACCTAAGGTAGAACATCCTCAGGCAGCGTTAGGAAATAAAAGCTGTAGCCATCAGATTCATTCTTCTTTCAACTGTCGCCCCTAGGTTGAATTTTTAGTTTCTTTATTTTTTTTCAAATAACAAGAAAGTTTGAATAAATTACATTATTAGCCCCTATTACTAAAATGACTAAAATGCACTTGTTTTTAATGAATTCCTTTAATGGCGCTAGTGGGTTGGAGTTTATTGAGACAAATTAAAAACCACATGGAGTATAATCACAATTTTAAAACGTTTAAAGGAAAACCGTTATTTTGGCCAAATCATATGGAGGAAAAGTGAAGTTTACTATTTTATTATTTAGATTTTAAGATGTGATTTCTAATTTAGTTAATAAAATATATTTTTAAAAAAATAGCTTGATTTTAAAAAATCTAGATAAGAGAGAAAAATATATCAATTAATATAATTTATTTTTAGTAAGAGAGAGAAATTTTATGAGTATTTAAATTACTATAGTATCCTTTTAAAGGAAAAATTAATGTATAAATGTCTGAAAAAACGACAAGTGACAAGAAAATGGATCAAAAGAATGAGAAGTGACAAAAAACTAATTTTTAATACTATAGATTAAAGTAATGAAACATCAATAAAATCGTATGTAAATGTTAAAAATAGGCAAACTAAAAAAAATAAACATAAATACCATAAATCAATCCTCATGGTATGTGTTAGAAAACCAAAGCAAATGAACGGTAGAAAGTTATTTTAGGTATTTTACTTGTGGCATCTTCCACATGGGAGAAAGGAACGATGGCACACAAACTTGAAAAGTTATATATATATATATATTAACAGTTTGGCTCCACTTTCACTTTTTTGACAAAAATATTAACACGTTAATAATTGAATTAAATCTATTTTTATATGATGCGTCTTTGACATGGAAATGACTTGGATTTTATTAAAATCCTACGTGAATACACCTAGCATCCAAATGTATATTAGCTCAACAACATTTAATGGAAATAACAATCTGAAAATCAAACCCTGTTCATCTTACGTATCTGTGTAATACCCTATGTTGATTACGTTCGTTGATTCCTCTTCTCTAATATGGCTATATACTCCATCATTGGAGGGTATGTGTTAGCTACGCATTCGGCTCGGGTCAAACGTAGTTGACCAAGTGGTTATTTTGGATACATATTAGTTTGTTATTATTTACGTTTTATGTATTTGTCACTATAAAAAGGGCTATTTGAGATTGAAAAACTACTTTCTGATACTCTTAAATCAGTCTCTAATGGCTATCACATACTGATTTTGCTAGTTCCCGGTCGATGCTAAATACCAGTGCTAAATTATTGAATTAGTAACTAAATTCTAGGCTTGATTGTGTGCCACCAATAGGGACTAACATTCAGCTCCTAGAAACATAAAATCAGTCCTTAATCTATAATCTTATACCAAGTCATATCTGTCTCAAATACCTTTCATCTTTGACTAAAATAAGCCTTCGATAATAGGCTTTTGGAGACTGAAAATCCATTCTTAAACCTTGCCGACTTTGTCCCAGATACGTTTAACTAGATTCCAGTTCCATGATAACTCAGTCCTTAGTAAAACCTTGTAAAAACCGAGAATTTATTTTTGATAACACGCCATTCAGTCTTTACTATATTCTTTATTGACTGAAAATAAGCTTAAATGCTATCATTCTTAGTCTCGAATTTATTTTTAACGACTAAAAATCTATACTTTTTAAGAACATTTTCAGTCTCTTGTTGAGACTAATAATTAGTTTTTGATAAAATACTATTTTAGTATTTAATATGTTTTTAGGACTGAAACTTAATCTTAGATGTCATATTATTTAGTGTTAAATATACTTATCAAAAATTAGTATGTTTCTAATTACTTTTTCAGTCCCAAATATGTTTTTTATTTACAAACTGATAATCAGTATCTTAAGTTTTTTTTTCAGTGTTTAATATATATATTTAGAGTCTGAATACCAGTCTTTAAATTAGTTTCGAATATGTTCATTTAGTGACTAAATTTAGTCTAGAATACTATAATTTCTAATGTGTCTTTTTAAGACTAATTAACAATTATTCTTCAATACTACATTTATTAGTCATAATCTGTGTTTATAGTTCGTAATTTAATTATTTTTAGGATCGATAGCAGTCTCCAATACACAACCATTTAATTATCAATAAATTTAATCAATAATATCATAACACGTAAACTTTAAAGTAGTAAACAATCAAACATATATATAAATAATATACTCATTGATTAATTCTAACTTTAGTACAATAAACAACTAAATACTATAAAAGATGTCTTACTAACATACTGAATCAAACTATCCCGGTCATAAACTTCGCCATTGAGTTGCTCATCCAAAATAGTTGTTCCACTACTCGCAGTTACAAATTCTTGTAGTGGATAGATTATTGATTCTGATTCATCCCGATGTGTGGTATAAAACAAGAAACCTAGATCTCGTGGAATTGCTTTGATTTAATCAATTTATAATTCATACTCAAGTTTGTATGTCTAAATATAAATTGACAACCTTGAAGCAAAATCATTTTTTAAGGGGTTGGGAGTGTAGATGAGTTTTGTGCTTCCCTTCAATTGAAAAGGGAGATGCTGGACATTAACCCACCGATCGAAGAAGAAGAAAAGGGAATGGGATTTCTTGGTAGTGATGATTGAAAGGCTCTATTTGATTTTAGTTGATGAAGATTAAAGAAGTGGTCGCCAAGTATTACACATGCGTAGGTGGACGAGTGATGGATGATATTCAACTGCTGTCGGCGGTAGTTGTGACGGTGACTAAAACCGGGCAACCGATAGTAGTTGAGAGAAGCAGAGAGACAAATTTATTTGTTTTAGGATGTTACCACAAATACTCCTTAATAGTTTGATATAAATTACAAAAATAATCCCTCTAGGGATATTATAGTCATTTTAACTTATTTAAGTTAGCATTAATACTCAAAGTACGTTGTTACAAAATTAGAACCATAAAACTCTAACTTGTTACTCAAAAAAGCTATTATCAAACCTGTTACTTTAAGTAAACCACTTAGACTATTATGTAATTAACTATAAAGCAAATAAACCAAATTGAGATGCATAAAGTGATTCACACATTAGTGTGTGTCCGTCTCTTTGAAATTATAAACAAACAATAAAAACAATATAAATGTGTTTAAAGGATCGAAAGGAAAAATATAATAAAATCATCTATACTAATAAATGATTACATGTGGTGCCACATGTCATCACGAGTTTTCACCTCAAAAAAAAATTTCCGCCTAAACCTTATTTAACAAATTTTCCTTAAATCATGTTATCTCGTTTATCTTTAAGATTTTAGTTTCTTAACTAACTCAATCACCACCAAAATTTTAGGGATTTTAAATTCCTTGCATCAATTATTTTGAATTTTATTTAACCCCTTAAATTCTATATTAATCATCTCACAAATTTTTGCATTATTATCTACTATTATTCGACTTTGTTTAAACATCAAGTAAGGTATTTTCATCTTCTATAACCATACCTATTATACATTCAACAATTTATAACCGTACCTATTATACATTCAACAATTATTGTTTGTTTGGTTAAAGTTTAAACACAAGCTTGTTGAAAGCTAATATCAAGAAGATGACTCATGATACATTGTATATACATAATTGTATGGTAATAAAATGTTTTTGTCTACTGGTTAAAACGCATCATAGTTAATAATGAGTTCACAAGTTCTAACCTTGTCCTATGCGTTTTCTTTATATAGGCATTTTGAATCTTTTGATGGACTAAAGCCCAATAAACCCATCCAAAAATAAATCTATGATAATACAAATAATACTAATAATAATGTTTTTTATGAAAGAAAGAGAAAAACTTAGGGTGCATTTGGTATCTAGTAATTCAAATGAATTTAATGAAATTAGAATCTGAATTCCATTGGTTAATTTGTTTAGTTGACTGTAACTGTAACCGTAACCGTAACCATAACCGTAATTGTAACCGTAACGGTAACTGTAATTGTAAGTATAACTGTGACTTTAAGTATAACTATATGTATAACTGTAACTGTAACTGTAACTATAAATGCAACTGCAATTGTAAATGAAAGTTTAACGGTAACTGTAAATGTAACTATAACCGTAACTGTAGATTTTTAAGTGAACGATAATACAACATTAATGTTTAAGCTACAAACTCACTAGGAACATAACTATGATGTTGGTTACTAATCTCCGTAGACGAGTATCATAAAGCTCCTAATAAGGTACAAATGTCTTAGGGGCTGTTTGATTGTACTGACTGAGTAAGATCTGACTGAGTCAGAAGCTGACCCAGTAAGAAGTTCTTACTGAGTCTACATCTAACTAAAACTTGACTGTTTGATTTAGTATCTGACTGACTCTGCTTAATAATAAAAATAACCTTATATACATACATACACATAAGCAATATATACATATACATACACATCTACATACACATACATCTACATACACATCTACATATACATCAACATACACATCTACATGCACATACACATATACATACACATCTACATACCCATCTACATACACGTTTTTAAAGCCCTATTTAAAACATGTATACAAAAGGAACATTGGTGTTGTGCATTTTGCAAAAGAATCCCAAAATCGTATATTCAATTATTCACCACCAATTTCCCCATATTCCACCATCCCTTCTTATCTTTTTCCTTCATCTTTTCTCATCCTCATAATTTCTCCCCAAAATTCCATCTTTCAATCCAAAATAATAATAATAATCATCATCATCATCAACTTCAATCTCTTCGAATTCAACACTTCCACCTGCAAATTCACTCATCAAAATCATCACACATGATCATCCACCGTCATCCATCAACATCACTTCTTTGATTTCAACCAACTGATTCGATTCAATGTTTCCGGTGCTATAATCCGTGTGCAATCGATGTCTGTCGAGAGATCGTTTGAAGCATGGGAAGAAGTACAGCGTCAAGGGTTAGATTTAGCCGATAGGTTAACACACGGGTTCACCGATTTGATTCATTCGCACATCACTCCACCATCGTTCAACTGTCCCAATCCTCACCCACCGAAGTTCTTCGATGTCGAATTTCACGCTCATAGCTTCACAGAGCGAGATTTCAGGCTGTTGGTCGGTCAGCGATGTGGAGAAGAGGGGGGAAGGGACTGGGTCAGCGATGTCAAAGGGA
The DNA here is from genome assembly GCA_024085815.1 of Flaveria linearis. NCBI lineage: Eukaryota > Viridiplantae > Streptophyta > Magnoliopsida > Asterales > Asteraceae > Flaveria > Flaveria linearis. The sequence continues at coordinate 2,968,239 of CM044006.1, read as the reverse complement.
GGACTCGGTCAGTGGTATTTTCCAGGTCAGCCGACTCGATCAGCCACAACAAATGCACTGACTGGCTGACCGAGTCAGCCAGTCAGTGGTCAGACGCGTGGTCAGACACATCAAACAGGGCCTTAGCCCACCACTTGTTATGGTATTTTGACTTGACTATGAAAACGCTTTGACTTTCACTGGTTTTGAATTTACTGTACGTCGTTGGTATATCAATATGTTTTTATTGGTTATCCATTCATTCATATTTGATTTCTATTATAGGTAGTATTTAGTGTGCGATAGGAAATTATATTATCGCATGTTCCGAGACTATGATAAAGTTATGATATTCATTACTATTATTGATGCATTATACTAGATTTGTTGCATTCTGATACCCGAGTCTAGCTTCTTGTAGAATATCCAACAAGCACGACAGTGCATCATCGATAGCGTGTGCATCATCTGTGATGGTGAGATTAGACCGCGACATCTCTATTAGTATGTGTGAGTTACTTTGGATACGTGATACGAGGCGTATGGATTGATCTTAGGATATTTATATTAAGTTCGTAGATGGTTATGTGTATGCCAACACCCCATTACATTATATTGGGTATATAGGTCTGCAACCAATGTAGCCCCACCGGTGTGGTTATATGTTTCAGCTCGTAGGTATCATTCGTATGATATGACTTACTTTAGTGACTTGCTATACTTTGTGTCATATCATTTTATCTTATGATATTTATATATATTTTTATTACTTTAGTGACTTTTTACAAGTTATAAGTAGTTAGTAAGTTATATTATGTTACTATAAAAGTCGGGTTATGACTACTTGACAAAGACGACACATGACTAAATTATTTTGATATGAGACTTGGAATATAATTTATGGACTTTATAATATTAGAAATTAGATTACTTAAAGAGATGGATTAATTAAAATTGGTAAATTGAGTAATGTAACTAAGTATTTTTTATTAACGGATTTTACTATAAACTTTTATAAATTTCATAATATAATAATATCATTTAATAATTTGAAGAAATCCTAGTTTAATTTATGGTAAGGTTCATAAAAAAGCTAAGTAAATAAAAGAATAATTTTACTAAATAATAATTATATATTTATTTTATGTGCAAGTATAATTATGCATGAGTTGTAAACATATGAAAAAATGGTGATTTCCTTTAAGTGTTGATATTTTAAAATTTGTCTTGATGAAAATAATACAAATATTAATTTTACTTAAAATATTAGATTATTTCAAAACCCTAATTTCCATAAGATCAAATGTAAAACCTATAATTAATTACTATACGTGTGTGTGTGTATATGTGTGTGTGTATAATAATAGAGGGTTAACGATTTAACCTTACCCTATATATGTGTGTGTGTGTGTATATATATATATATATATGTGTGTGTGTGTGTATATACATATAGAGGGAGGTTCCCCTACAAATTAATTTTTGCCTAAGTATGCTAAGAAGTAATCTTAGCCTTCTAATTATCTAATTAAGGGATAAGATCAAAATATAGAAAAAATAATTAATCAAGGGTAATTTGGGTATTTTATTACATTACCCACAATTGTTGAATTTTTAAAATTTCCCCCCTATTTTTTTAAATGCTAATTACTTTTTCATACGACATTATTTTTTTAAATAAATTACACCATAAAATCAAGCATTTTTTTCTCTTTAATTTGAGTATAGTATATAGTTTTTTTAAAAAAAATCAAATTATGTGACGTTGTGCTACATTTTTAACATTTTTGTGCTGCATTTCATAAAACAGCACAAGGCTGTGCTGTATTTCATAAAACAGCAAAAGGCTGTGCTGCATTTTATAAAACAGCACAAGGCTGTGCTGTATTTCATAAACAGCACAAGGCTGTGCTGCATTTTATAAAACAGCACAAGGCTGTGCTGTATTTCATAAAACAGCACAAGGCTGTGCTGTATTTCATAAAATAGCACAAGGCTGTGCTGCATTTTATAAAACAGCACAAGGCTGTGCTGTATTTCATAAAACAGCACAAGGCTGTGCTGTATTTCATAAAACAGCACAAGGCTGTGCTGTATTTCATAAAACAGCACAAGGCTGTGCTGTATTTCATAAAACAGCACAAGGCTGTGCTGTATTTCATAAAACAGCACAAGGCTGTGCTGTATTTTATAAAACAGCACAAGTCTGTGCTGTATTTTATAAAACAGCACAAGATCTTCCAGAAACTCAAGGTCGAACATAATTCAACAACATACTACGAACCAGCCACTTGTGGTTTACCTACATTGATTTTCTTTGTGTTTTATGTTAAAGCACCGCCGATGATTTGAGACCTACTACGAACCAAGGTCGAACATAATTCAACAACATAAAGCAACCCCTAACCCTAATGAAGAAGCCGCATCGATGTTGAATAAGTCAGATGATACCGGCGTCGTCACTCCTATTTGATATTGGATTCTTCCATACAATGATACCATCTATCTGCATCGTGTACTCATCGCGAAACAAAATCAGAGATGAAGAATTTTGATGATGGTGTATACCTGCGTATCATCGAACCCCCAAATCAACTTCTGTCGACCGACATCCAACTTCTGTGCTACTGGAGAATCGTGATGGGGAAAATCGTGATGGGGATGAGGCGGAGCTCCGGCTCCGGCCGGACAACACTTGGGACCCTACATCTAAGAAGGCGAAGAAGTTGAAGTTAGAGACAGAAGATGGAACAAAAGCTTCAGGTGAAAGAGATGGAGAAGTTTGTGCTGCATTTTGATAAAGCTTCAGGGACTAATGAGAGTTTTAGGACCATAATGCCCCTTTAACCCTAATTTGAAGAGTGCCACATGTAATCCCCTTATTCCTTCTTAGGCAACTTAGGCAACTAATTATTCTTAGTTGAACCTCTACCTATACATATATATGTATATATATATGTATATATATATACATGCATATATATTCCTGGAAGATTATTAAAACTGAATGACTAAAACCAACAAAGAAGTTTGGAAAATGCAACAAGCTTATGCCTTAAAGATATTAAAAGAACTTGGTATGGAAGAATGTAATTCATCGCAATGTCCTATGACACCCAGACTCAAGCTTAATAAAGATGAAGAAGGACTACCCTCGATGAATAAGTGTAAAAGAATAGTTGCCTTCGTTATATCGCTCACACAAGACCAAATTTGATGTTATCGATAGGACTCATTGATCGATATATAGAAGAACCAACAGAATCTCATTGGCAAGAGATAAAACAAATCATACGATATATACAAGGCTCAGTTCGCATAGGAATTTGTTATCAAAAAGCAAAACACCATAGTTACGTGTATGACTATGGAGATGGCCTGGTTTCTTGGAGTTCACAAAAGCAAAACACCGTAGCTCTATCAAGTTGTGAAGCGGAGTTCATGGCTGCTTCTCAATCCCTTTGGAACCATCACTTGTGTGGATCTAATAACAAAAATAACAATAAGGTTAGTAGCGGTAACGATAGAGATAACAAAAGCGATAGCGATAACAATAACAACCTTTCTCCTCCTTGTCTGAAACCTACTGTCACTTGCGATTGGAACCGTCAAAGTCATCAAAGAAGGAATTAAAAGGGAGTAACCGAATTGACTATCATTGGCTCATTAATTCCTAAGGCAAAACCATCATATACTAAAACCCCAAATCGAATGCCTAGTAACTAGATAAATCTCTCCGCTCGCGTATCCCTGTTCTCTAAACCTCGTGCCTCTTTTCTTCGAGGATCTAGTCAGGAGACTTCCACTACCCGACGGAGCACCATTGTACCTCTATTAACAACCTCTCTGCTACAAGTCACCATCGACGTGTTGTGGAAATACTACAAGCTACTGATGCTTTATTTCAATCAACCTTCGACCATGACCTAGGTACAAACTCAACTATATTTCCCTTTCTGTTCTACTCACGAATCTACTAAAAACACTAAGAGGGCATTTGGTATACATGAATTCAATGAAATCTGCTGGAATTAGGATCTGAATTCCATGGTCCATTGTTTGGTTGGTAGGAATTCATTGGAATTAGAGTTTTAATTTCATTATGAACGTGTTTGGTTATGAAAGAAATTGAAATTAACTCCCTCAAATTCCTTCAAATGAAGGATTTCAGAATCCTTTCAAATTTTAAAGGATTTAAAATTCCACCAACCCCTAACCCCCTCCTGCCGCCCCCAACTGTCAACGCTTGCCACCTTCAACCGCTGCCGTCACCAAACACTACCTACGACTGCGGTCACCGTCACCCTTAACATTTGATTTCCTTCCATCACTGAAAACAATTCGTTTCACTCCCTACTCACTACTCGCTTGTCGTCGTGCCCCTCAACAACCCAAACACACCGACAACCGATCAGGCCGTTAACATTGTCGACAATCGACAGTTGCCGCTAACCGCATTCGCCGCCTACAAACACCCATCTCCATCGACCGTGGCTGACTACCGACCATCGTCGCTGAACCACGTCAGTTTTAGACGCGCTCGACGACCACTGTCGGTTCTCGGCATCGGGTGTGATCGGTTGGTGGCGGCGGTGGGATACGACTGGTTTTCGGCAACGGGGGCTGTTGGTAGTTGTGGCCGATTATCGGCGGTGACGGCGGCGGTGATTGGTGGTATGTAGCGGCGATGATTGGTGTTCATTGAGGTAGTGGCTGTTTGCAATGGGTGATTGATTTAAGGGGTTTGGAATGATGTTTATGGTTAAGTGGTTAACTTTAATGTATTTAATGTGTTTAAGTAGAAGAAATTATATGAAATAAGTTAACTACGATGAATTGCTATTTTATAGGTTAAACACAATCATTTGATGTGTTTTGAAGAATAAACGTGGATGATAAAATAAGATCAAGATAGATGAGGTGATAGGTAATTGAATTACGAGAATATGGCCGCAAACGGGGACGAAAACAGAGTCCGAATGAAGAAGTTACGAAGAAAACAAGAATCGAAAAAAGCTGGTCAACCATAAGTTACGGTGGAAAGATGATCAGCTCAAAAACTAAATAGAAAGCTCATAAAGTAACTTACGGCGTTCAAGTGACCTACGGTACGTGATGCGCTAAAATCACTTATAAGGCATAAAAATTAGGTTTTCAGGGTTATTGTGACAACCCTATAATTTTAGTTTAGACAACAATTAAGGTTATCATTCTATAAACAAACAAACAAACATACCCAGTGTCTCCCGCTGCAGGGCAGGGTCTGGGAGGGGTATATGGTAGCAAGTCTTTCCTCTATCTAGAAAGATAGAGAGACCGCTTCCGAAGAGACCCCCGACTCGTTAACACAGGCAATAACAATAACAATCAAAATACAACGCATATACAAAGCATATAACAAAGCATACCAAAGGCAATAACCATCATAATACGAAGCAAATAACACAAAGATATATATCAATAAGAAGCATAATACAACGCATATACCAAGCATATAACAAAGCATAACAAAGGCAGTAACCATCATGATACGAAGCATATAACACAATGATATATATCACAAGAAGAATTAGAATTAGATAATGCGCATGTAACACCCAAAAAGGGTAGCTGAGTAAAACTACACCTAACGTGTAGGGTACGGCCATATGTCACCGTATACCCTTCCCACCCACAAAACCCACTAAAAATCCTTAATTTTAATTCTTCGCCTCCACTCGCTTCTATCCTCGATCATGTTCTCAGAGAGATGCAAGTCCATCATATCTCTCCTAATAACCTCGTCCCAAGTCAACCTAGGTCTACCTCTGCTCCTCCTACCCTCTAAGCTGATATTCTCTACTGCTCGGACTGGTGCTGCCATTGTTCTCCTCTTCACGTGCCCAAACCATCTTAATCTTCTAAGGTTATCATTCTATATATATTATACTTACCTTACATGTATACATTAGTTAATGAGTAAATTATGTGTACGTATGCTATGCATGCATGTATTATTTAAGTGTGCATGCATTTATATATCTAGATAAACCATTACCATATATATTATGAATCTTTTCACATATACACTCCCACATTAATAAAGTAACTATATAAGTTTAAGTATGTTAATGTGCATGCATGCATTTTACGTATGAATGTATGTATATATATCTATAATTCATGATACACGTATATACATATGATATAAGTTTAGTCAACCACCATCAAACAAGATTTCATCAAACCATTAAAACATAACCATCTAAACACCAAAACAGACACAACCAAAAATCTCATCTCAATTCATTAACATGCTAAGCCACCCGATTAACAACCTAAAACCATTAGCTAATCCTAGATTAATCACTAACTACCACCACAACCCTCGGCCACCTTCATAACACCTCAAGACCGCCACCTTCATAACACCTCAAGACCGCCACCTTGCATCCCTAACAACCCTAGTGCCCAAGTCATCTGTCTACTTGCAAGGCATCATCATTTCCATGGACACTAAGCTTGTCCTACATATTGAAACCTCATCTAAATAACAATCATTACTAAGGAAATTGTTGTCAAACTATCGGTTACCTTAACATACCTCAACCGTCACCATATCCACAAGCTCTCGGCCAAGGACACCTAAGCACCATCAAAACACTAAGCCTACTTCTAAGTGTGACACTTAGCTAAACTCACATATGCCACCTTAGTACCCTAGAATAACAACTCACAAGTCTAAGACATGAAGTAATGATGGCCACCTCCACTTCTTTACCCCTCTCGATCGATGGATTCTCCACAAACCATCACACCATCAACCCAGACCAACACCATCACAAACACCTTCATCTCTCGACTCACTTTCTCTCGATCCCTCTACATCCACAACCATCATCATCCGAAACCATCACCACCACACAACATCACCCTACTCTCGGTCTCCATATATCCATAAACCACCGCAACCGCAACCACTCTTCTATCTTTCTCGGTTATTATCTCCAAGAACACCACCCGCCACCTTTTCTCTCTTTAAGATTTCTATACACCACCACCGGCATTATAGAAAACCTCCGTAACCTAGCACCATCTCACTTGGCTCATACTCTCGGTTTTCCAAAGATCTCCCGAAGCTCACCATTACCTAGCTTGGTTTGGTTATTATCATCATCACCTTGGTTCATCTTGCTTGGAATCCAAGGATTAACATCATCATCTTATTTTCAAGTCATCTAGCAAAGCAATTCCCTCAAGTTTCCTCAATCAAACAAGGTTAGAAAACCTTAAATTTTGTAATTAGAAGAAGTATGTGTTTTAACAAACACATACATGATCATTATTAAAAGACTACCCACAACCACGTGTTATTTATTTCAAAAACTCAGTGAAAAATGGGTAAGAAGAACTAAGAAAAATAATGGTATTAAACAAAAAAGGATTAAAACAAGAAAAAATTACAAAACAAAATGATTAAAATTTTAATATTTTGCTAAATCAGATTTAATACCTAAATGACTGTGATTGTGGGAATAAATTTAGAAATATGTTTAGAAATACTAGAATTATTTATCTGTAAATTTTTATATATTCAAGTTAAGTATTAATTAATATGATTTAAATAAGGGAAAATAAAAAAATACTAAATTGAAGAACCGATCCTGGTACAAATCTAGAAAAATTATATGATGATCATTATATGTTTTAAAAGCTCTAGAATAAATTTCATGATTTAATCCCTTCATATGACTAAGATTTATATTTTATTATGGTCTGTAATGGAAAAATCGGAAGAATTATATAAAATGTGAATAAATAATGGTAAATTCACATAAATTAAGAGCTTCTGAATTTAACAATATTTATAAGTTTCGTAATTCTTGGAGATATGTAACTATTTTTATTAAATTTTGTAAATTTTGGAAAAAATTACAGTAAATTATACTATTAATTATTAACTAGAAAATATATGAGATACATTATAACACAAAATAAACGTTCTAGAGAAATTTAGGAATTTTATATTAATAGTAGCTATTTTTACCAATTTAAGTTAGGTTTGTATTAATTCTAGAAAAATATCTAAAATCAGTTAATAATTGAAATTTTTATATGATTACTAATATTTTTAGATGATGTTGCTATTAAACTTTTGAAAATTTTAATTAATCATAGTTATTGTTTTAGAATTTTAACTGAGGTGTTAAAAATTTTAGAAAAAATATATTCCTAACTTATAATTAATTTTATAGGTTATCGCTGGAATTGAGATAAGATTTATAGCCCCGTTTTATATTATGAGTTTTGGGGGAAAAGCATTTTTTTTTTTTGTATGCAAATAAATAAGACTTTTGAGATAAAGTGTTATATTGTCATAAGTTACAACCGTCCGATATATTGGTAGTGCTACTTAGGAAAATATTTCCTGTACCAACAGGATGAGTGTTGTGATGCTATATTATTTGATTTTTGTGATTTATATTTATGACAGTTATGAATCACCTGATATATAAGTAGGTTTGGTTGTATTCTTATTTATATTGCATCGATATGTTTTGTTTAGTTATTAAACCTATATTCTCACCAACATTATTTTGACAGTTTTAATTATGCTTTTTCAGGAGAACAAAATAACTAACAGTGTTATGTTCTCATTCGATGTTTACAACGGTTGGAGCGAAGTGTTTTGAAAGAAATATGTAAAAATAACTGTTAACATATTTGAGCCTAGTATAATGGTGAATGCACATATTCACTATTACAGAAGAAATATAAAGCAGTTAAAGATATTATGATTAGGTTACATGTATTAGTCTAATGTTAGACAAGTTTTGTAAAACTTATGTAATCTAAGGACAGACTTAAATATATTATGCTATGTTTTATGTCTTTATTTGCTATTATATGTGTTTGTTTATAATTAATGTGTTTTGAGCCAAATAGTCACATCTAAGCATTTCACGCTTTCACCAGGATGTGACAGTTATCTTTCATTCCAAGCCATCCCCAAGTCCCAAGAACGACCCCAAGTGATCCAAAAGGCTCCTGAAGGCGATTTCAAGGCTCAAGATCTTATTTTTATCATTCGGTTTGAATCTTTAACGTTAGATGCAATGTTTACCTTCGATATTGATTTGTTTTTCGTTTCCATGTCCAACTAATCCACCCGTGATCTTCTCCGGGTGTTAGGGTTTATACTATGACTTGTTCTTGATGGTTTTTGTTGAGTTAATGTTTGAACATGGTAAGTTAAGCCGAGTAACATTATTTATTGTTTAAAGATTCTAAATTACGTGTGTTGCTTTCAATTCAATTATTCCGTTTTGATTGTTTTAGATTTCTTTTCATCTGGAACATCAATTTTGGATGAGGTTGGGTAATACAAGCGTAGGATATGATTTGAGTAGTTCTTTAACAACAGTCTTATTCAATCTATTGTCTTGAATCAAATCAACCCGGTTATGTCTATGTAACCACTCTTAATTATCAAAACAAGTCTAAGTTATAAACCTTAACCCGGAGGAGATTACTCTTTCCCATCATTGATCAACTTTACTTTTCAACTTCAAGTACCTTTTTGCAATTTAGTTAATTTACAATTATTTTCAATAAAGCTTTCAACTTTATAAATTGAAACACACTTTCCATATATTCCATGCGGATTGACCTGACTTACCCTAGCTATCTTAGGTGAGTTTGGACCATTATAAATTATTTTTTATTAGGCCTGACAAACCGCAATCAAAATGGCGCCGTTGCTAGGGAATTAGTGCGCAAAGTGATTTGTTTGATTTTGTCTGTTTATATTTAGTTCCTCGATCTTCTTTATGCTTGGTGTGTTTGTGTGAAGGTGACAGCTTCATGCATGCATACCCGACACCCAAGGAACAATTCCCCATTGATATTTGATCCAGAAGTTGAAAAGACTGCTTGGCAAAACTGCGCAAATTCACGAATTAAAGTGCAATAAAATTTAATCAAAGGTGAACCAATGGAAAATCCGATTCAACCACCAAATCAACCACAACAACCACCTGTTCCACCACATAATCAACCATTCCCTGATGACCTGTTAGCCCAACCGAATGTTCAACCACAACCACGGAACAACCCACCTACAAATGCTCAAAACCAGCCACCATAAAGGCAAAACCCCTATCCTCAAAGACAAAGACAAAACCCTAGGCCACAAGCTCCAAACTGGTTCGAGTAGGAAGAAGACGCATATGAGCATGTTAGCGTCCATACGCGGAATGAAGAGGAGGATGGGTTTGATGAAGAAAAATATAATAAAGAGTTTGAAGATGAGCAACAAGGTCAACTGAGAAACAGACATATCAACTATTAGAGACTATGGTTCAATCAACATCAGTACCGTAATCCAAACCAAGGTCAAGGTTATTGGCGAAGACAAGCACCATTCAAAGTTAACCAAAACCCTGGTTTCCAACCTTATCAAGCGGTAGTTCAAGGAGTGGATAGACATTTTAGACCCACAATCACAGATGCCTCTTCTCCTATTGTAGGACAACAGGTGCGGGGACGATCTTTTGAAATTAGGTCTAACAGCTTGGCAATTCTTCCAGAGTTTCATGGATTGCCCAAAGAGGAACCTTACCTTTACTTGAATGACTTCAGTGCCATCTGTGAGACCATTGGGGCATAAGGGTTCACTCCTGAATAAGTTATGTTAGTATTATTCCAATTCACACTAAAAGGAAAATCCAAGAAATGGTTTCATTCTCTACCACCTGCTAGCATTTTCACTTGGGAGCAGCTACAACAAGCATTTCTCAAGGAATACTACATACCGCACAAAACAAGTGAAGCTCAAACTGCCATCCGAACTTTTCAACAAAATCATGACAAACCCTTTCATGAGGCTTGGACAAATTTAAGGAATTGTTATGAACGTGTCCCCATGAAGATATTCCTCAATAGGAGTTGATTTCATCCTTTTATGACGGCTTATCAGCAGAAGATGTTAGGGCTATCAACTCCACTAGTGCAGGCATGTTCATGACAAACACAGAAGAGGAAGATTGGTTGTTATTGGAAAAGTTGAGCATAAATTCAAAGAGGCAAGTTCAATCCCGTAGGAAGTCCAGGAACATAATTACCATAGATTCCACCACTATCTCAAGAATTGAGGCATTGAAGCAAAAAATTTCTAATTTGGGTCAATCGGGTGGTAAGGTAGCTGTTAAAGCTTCAAGTTCCTTTAATGTATGTCAAGGATGTAGAGAAGTGGGGCATGTCGCCCGGGATTGTCTAGATATAGATGTGGGTCTAGAAGAGGTAAATTATATGCAAGGTGATAGGCGACCATATAACAACATGAACTCCAACACCTATCATCTAGGTTTGAAAAATCACCCAAACCTCAGAAATGGTAACCCAGACAACCAGATGAACCCAAATTTTCAAGGTAGTTCTTATCAACAATATCAAAATATGTTAATGGGTCAAAGTGGTCAGTACAATCAAGGGAACTACAACAGGGGTGGTCAAAGGAATTATCAAAGCAATCAAAACCATGGGACATCAGGAACAAACACAGAACCAACAAACAGAGAGCTCTTGGATTTTTAAAGGAGATGAAGAAATCTAATTAGGTTCGAGACAAGAGTCATGAGGCTTTGAGCAAGCAAGTTGGTCAACTAGCAGAAGAAGTGGCAGCTCTTAGGAAAGATTCGGGGAAGCTACCAAGTGATACAATCATGAATGCGCAAAATCAAGGGGCAACCATAAAGAATATAATAAATATCCATATTAATTCGGTTAGTATCCTTCCCAATTCTGAAAATTTTCACTGACGACTTTACTTCTTTTTCAAAAAGAGTTGTAAGTAAGAAAAATGAAGTTGATGTAGTAGAAGAGAGTGACCCAGGAGAACCCGTCATTCCAATCAAAGTAGGGAAGTTTAAGATAAAAAGGGCACTCTTAGATTATGGGGCAGGTGTTAGTATCTTGCCTGGTGCGTTATATGATCAATATGAATTCGGCCTTTTACAGGAAGTTGACACCACCGTGGTGTTAGCTGACTTGACCTGCAAACATCCTCGGGGGATGGTAAAAGATGTGATAATCAAGTTGGGAGATTTCTATTACCTATTGGACTTTATAGTGCTTGACTATGCCCCAGTGAGAACAAACAAGCAACCAAAGGTTATTTTAGGTCAACCATTTTTGGCAATCGGCCATTTTTGGCAACTTCCAATGCTCAAATAAACTGTCGGGATGGAACAATTGATATGACATGTGAAACCTATAAGTTACGTTTTGATGTGTTTTCCAAGTCGATCACCTATTTTTAATGACAACTTTTTGATGCAAATATGACTAACGTGTGTGTTCCTCCCTACATCTCACATGTAAGCGAGCACATAACTTTTGATAATGGTTTCAAGTATTATAGGGATAAGCAGATGGACTTGAAAGAGTTTATGGATTCAAAAGAAAATAAAGAGCCAGTGATGAAGATGGAAATAAAGCATGAGAAGCCAAAATGAAAGAAAAAGTTAGTGATCCACTTGATCCTAAAAATGCTCGAGTTAAGACAATGATGTTCGGTCCATGTTTGGATGACGTTGGGAACCCACTAGATCAACAAAAGCAAACAATTATAGAACTCTCATAAGGCAAGCACCACTATCGACCACTATGAGTTGTGACGGGTATGGTTTGGCTGAAGACCTAAAAATTAGCGCTACTTGGGAGGCAACCTGAGATGTTTGTAATTTTTAGTTTTCTTAATGATATTTCTTGATTGGAACTTTATGGGCGTGTTCACTAGAAACCCTCATGAGACTTCACTCGTCCACTCGAGCCTATAGAGAGGTTTAAAAGGCTTGTTGCATATGCTAAATGCAACCGTGATTCCTACGAAAGTGAGTTTTATTATTTTTTAGTTTTTGTTTTGTCTTTTTAGTTTCAGTTAGTCAATGTAAACATGCAAGTGTGGGGAAGCACATGGAATTTCAGAAGCATATTAGATGAGGTGTTTGGCAGGTTTACCCATAGTCTTGATATAACAATATTGAAGCACTATCAGATCTGCCATTAGGTCCATGTGAACTTTCTTTGACTTTATTTGCTAATTTTGTTTTGCACTTGGGAGAGTGTTTGGGGTTGGTAAAAATCACAAGAAGTTATGTTGAATTTGAAATAATCATACACTGGGGACAATGTATCCCAAGTGTGGGACTGGGGGAACCATAAGTGGACACATTTGGGAGAAATGGAAATTTGGACAAAACTTTGGAAATTTTTAAATTTTTTCTCTAAAATACTAATCATTGGTTAAGGTTCTTGGTCATGGTTGATTCCCTAAATGTTTAAACCCAGTTGGTTTGTGGAAGTTGGGAAGGGAATGCCCAACTAGGATAAGCAAACCCTAGGTGTAGTAAACTTGCACGTGTCATGTCGGTAACCCAATTCCACCGTTTCCATACATGAGAAGCCTATTATTTGATATTATTAGACCTATTTGCTTGTTTGAGTGTGCAATGATGCATTCTAATGGTAGAACTTGTGGAGTGCATGCATATTGAAACTCGAAACCGGGATTCATATTGAAATGACTGAGGCATTAGGATTAACCATAGAATAACCCCATAGGACCCACCTACACGACATTTATCCGTAGTAGCCAATTTTGAATCCTTACCCACTCACTTGTTTCACCAAATCCCTTGACCCATTAACCCTTTGTTTAGCCTTTTTGTTTGTCTACTTGTGTGATGAAACTTGAGTTAATTGGTCGTAGATGTAGTGCTAAGTTTGATCTGACTTCATGTTTGAAAGTTGTGATTAGAAAAAAAAAAAAAAACAGAAAAAAACAGAAAAAAATAGTAAAGAAAAAGAAAAAAATGGAAAGAAAAGAAAATTTTGTCGAAATAGTTAAGTTTGAAAGACTGAGGTATTAGACAGAAAAAAGATTGTGCTTTGAAGTATGTAGTAATTACCTCAAGCTTCTCATCACTGTAGCCACTTATTCCCCAAATACTCCCTATCCGAACCTAAGCCTAACATTACAACCCTATTAAAGCCCTTATGATTGGTGTGCAATCTCATGTTAGTGGGTGAAGATTTGATTGCTTTACAAGCCTATACTCACTAGTTTTCATTATTATTTGAGTGCCTCATAAATTACCGGCACATCTTTTGCCGAGTTTAGAAATTACACCGAGTGGAGAGAACAATTGTGAGGGGTGTGATATGTGTAAGGGAGCAACCTAAAGTTTGGTAGACTTAGTTAGGCAATCCAATGGGTTAGAGGATTGTGATTGTTACTGGGTTGTTTTCGCTAACAGGAATTAGGTATGAGCATGAACTTTAATCAGAGTTAGTATTTGTAACACCCGGAAAATTTTCTAAGCAAGTCAAGTAATAATAATGGGCTCAGACGAAACCATTTAATAAAATAAAATGGTTATGGGTATTAGACCGTGTTAACCCTTCGGGTCACGAGTTTAACGAGTTTAAGGTCGCGGGAACGCCTGATATATATATAGATGGATTAGCTGAGCAACTCTCATTTGCACTCAACACCCAGTTCTAGAGAGAGAGTGTAGAGAGAGAAAGCGTCGGTTCGAGGCTCGGTTGGTCAAGAGATCGAAGGTTGGTGTTCGTGGACTCCCAAACAACAAGAATCAAGATAAGAAACGTAGTCTAATTGCTCCTTTTAGTGAAAAACCTGGATTCAAGTTTTGGGGTTTTAAAAGTGGCAAGAATCGCCCAAAAACGCACGCTTTTAGGTAAGAAAACATGTAAAAAGCTTAGATATAGCTTCCTGGATGATAACCCAAGGGTTTGGGTGTAAAAGATTGAAGTTTTGGGTTAAAATGGGCTGATTCGTAATTTTCAGCTCGTTCTGCGAAATTAAGCACTCATCCAACGAAACTATACAGCGAAATTAGAGGTTTCAGCGAAACTACAGTTTCACTGCAGCGAAACTACAGTTTCGCTGCGGCGAAACTATAGTTTCTTTGATAACTTCGCCGGTGCCCAGGTTGACCCTTAGACATTACGAAACTAAGGAATTCCAACGAAAGTTAGGCGCTCAAGGCAGCGAATCTGTTCAGCGAAACTGGCAGAATGCTGCCCAGCGAAACTAGCAGCGAAACTGCTGTTCGCCTAGCGAAACTATGGGCGAAACTATGGGCGAAACTAGCAGCGAACTTAGTAGCGAATTTAGGCAGAAATTAACTCTTTTGAGTGTTAACTTATCTGCAGGCAGTGTAGTGTGACCCTCATCTTTAAAGCTTGATTGAGAAGCTGCTTATCAAGCACAGGTGAGTTATAGGACCCCTTATTTCCTTGCTTTAAATGATTTTGGGGCTGGAACACATATAAACCCGTATTCTTGAAATATGTATGTTTGACCCATTTGGGGTGTAATCACAGGTAGTATGCTTAAGGTACGATTATGGCTTGTATGTGTTTGTATGATGTCTTAGTATGAGTCCCCAAGGTTTAGGAGGGACAATTAGGGCTGTTGCACTCGAGAAGATGCATAGTCAAGTCCCGGCTTTCGGGAAAAATGCGGGAGTAAGTCCTTACATGGAAGTTTTTGTAAGTGCCTGTAGATGATTGTTGATGTAGGCTAAGTATGTATGGTACCATGTATGATGATGTATGACTGATATGTGTGTGTTCCTTATGATGATGTATGTATATCTTTCCATGACTTTACGTATTATGACAACGAATGAACGAAGTATTATGTAATGTAAAGTGAAAGATAATGAAAAAGGAACATGACGATGGATGCATGTATTAGTGAATGAATGAATGAGTAAAATGATGATGAACACATGCATTAACGAAAAAATGAAAGAAGTCTTGCAAGTATTGGATAAGGTGAACGGGTCCTTCTTGGTGATTGACTATATGTATGGTACCCCTACCGCTTACCTCTAGTACCATGGCATACGCTTTGCTGTTCATTTAATGACTTCAGCCCGGTAGCTAAGACTGATTGAGGTATAGCATATGGTAGTGGTACAAAAGATATCCAATGTGCAAGAAAAGATGAAACGGGATCCTTGTCATTCAACCACAGTAATCATGGCTGCGTGCCATGAAGTGGGTAAAGCCTGACAGGATCCATATGAGAACTGAATGATAAAGACGTAACGAATGAATGAGATAGATAATAATAAATATTATCTGTATATGAGTATGATGCATGTACACGAACGAAACGTATAACGAATGAACGTAACAGAATCTTTGTCATTCGACCACAGTAATCATGGTTGCGTGCCATGAAGTGGGTAAAGCTTGACAGGATCTAGATAAGAAGTGAAAGATAATGATGTATAATGAATGAACGAATGAATGAAAGAGATAATAAAGATATTATCTACATGTATGTATAATGTATGATCGCGAATAAAGAAAAGAATGATTTTAATGAAAACAAAGTATGTTTATTATAAAACTAGAACTCACTCAGCAACGCTGACTTTTTATGTGTTTCCAGTTGGCAGGTAGTATTACTGGGGATGGCACGAGGCGGCTACTCAGCTCTTTTGGGATGGCATTCTCCTTTTGATAATGCTGCCACGCAATGGAATGCGGGCGCATAATACATGCAACAACTTATCTTGCATGCAAGTGTCAAGTGTTCCTTGAGGATCCTGATAAACAGGATTACTTAAGGAATCTGATGAAATTTTAATATTTCTATTCTAGAGGTCACTGTTTATGACCCTTTTGTAATAGTGCTTTTGTGATGTAATGCAACATTAGATGTTTTGTAATTGACGTACGTTGTATTAAATGGCAAAAGTATCATAGTAAAAGAAAAGTTTATCTTGGAAATTCCGCTGAATGATTATATTAAGTTTATGTTTTAACGAGCGATGAAAGACCAGCTGTGAGGTGCCTGGGAACGGGGCCTTACAAGTTGGTATCAGAGCCAAAGTTTAAGTTAAACGGGTAAACTTTCAAAATAAACCTAAACTTAAACTTAAATTGGGACGGAAAGAAAGGGAATGCCATCTGAGTAGCTGCGTGCCATCAGGTATTTTCTTAAAGATTAACTGATATTATGTGCGTGTGTATGTGATATATGTGTACTATTAGATTTAGATGCTAATGTAGTCAGGACAGGTAATGCTCATGGTACGAAGAGTAAAGTAAGTGGCTAATCACAACTGGCCACTGTAATTAGGGACTTACTATGCTTGACATAAACTGAGCTATTTCCTTAAATGATCGTGTTAGTATTTGAACCTTTCAGTGTGAGATAGAAAATGGCTGGTGGTAGATCTTCTAAGGCATCATGGGGTGGAGGCGGTGGCGGGCGTGGTGCTGACCACGGGCCACAAGAGGAAGACCTAGGAGGAAGAAAGTGGTTCATGAAGAACCCGAGACCCCTCATCAGGAGGGTGTAGACGAAAGCGCCAATTTGAGAGCCCCAGTAAAAGAGGCAGTGGTTGAAGAGGTGCATCAGGTCATGCAGACGATCTTACCGTCTGTGGTGACCGAAGTGATTAAGGCTATCCGGGAAGGAGAAAGAAGAGAGAGGAATAAGTCCTCCGGAAGACAGGAGCAACAAGAGCCGGAAACGGTTCTTTCTGATGATGAAGAGGAAGAGGAGGAGGACCCAATGCATGAGTCAACACGGGGTTGTAACTACGGGGCGTTTATGAGGTGCAAGCCCCTTACTTTTGATGGTTCTGGCACCGCTGCTGATGCTCACCAATAGGTGAGAGATATGGAGGCTGTCCTCGATATTAGTGATTGCCGGGAGGACAAGAAGGTGAAGTTTGCTACCCACTCTTTTATGGGTTCGGCTTTATGCTGGTGGGACAACATAGTCCAGGCCGAGCTAAAAAGGATGGTGATCGAGGAGTTCAGTCCTCATCGGGAAATGGACAAAGTTGAGAGAGAGTTCCTGCAGTTGGAGGCAGGGACAATGACCCACCAACAGTACACCACCAAATTCAATGAGATGGCGAGAATGGTGCCGGACCAGGTGACACCGGTGTCTCGAAAGATCAATCGGTATATTCAGGGGCTGCCAGCTGACATCCGCAAGCATTTGATTACTGCCCGACCGAGCACCTTTAGGTCGGCAGTGGATTTGGCGGGAGATTGTTTGATGAAAGGGCTAGGGTGGTGAAGGCTGAAGGTGGTAAGAAGGGCAGTGGTGAGAGAAGTTGGCAGGGGAAGAGGTTTGGTCGAGGTGATACTTCGACGAGCAATAAGAAGGCAAGGGTGGATGACCACCGTGTGGTCATGTCAGGAGCTGGGTTGAGAAAGTGTGGCCAATGTGGAAGAGAGCACTCGGGGGAGTGCAAGTGGGGATCAATATCTGCTTTAAGTGTGGAAAGACAGGACATATGGCCAAGGATTACTGGACAGGCAAATGTTTTAATTGTGGGGAAAGTGGTCATATGAGCAGAGATTGCAAGAAGCCGAGGGCTGAGGGCTCAGGGGTGAAGAAAACGGGAGGAGAAGAACCGAGGGCAAAGGCAAGGGCATTCACGATGACACAAGAAGAGGCTAGGACGGACCCTGACGTTGTGTCCGGTACGTTCCTGATAAACCAAACTTTAGCCTCTGTATTATTTGATTCGGGCGCCAGTAGGAGTTTTATTTCTACTACTTTCTGTGCTAAACTGCCTGTTAGAAGTAAATGCCTCGATGAGTCCTTTGACGTAGAAACTGCTATTGGTAAGTCCACTAGGGTTACGGATGTGATAGAGGACTGTGCCGTAGAATTAGAAGGTCATAGGTTTGCTGCCAAGTTACATGTGATGCCCCTAGGAGGATTTGATGTAGTATTAGGGATGGATTGGTTAGCAACCTACGAAGCGAATATCGCGTGCCGAAAGAAGATGATTAGACTGACGGCGGCTGACGGAAGTCCGGTGACAATATACGGCGATCGGGTTACGACGATTCCGAAAGTGATCTCGATGGCGGTGGCGGGAAAGTGTATGAGGCGCGGATGTAGCGCCTACTTATGTTATGTAAAGAATGTGAAGGAGCCAACACCACAACTATCCGATGTACCGGTAGTGTGTGAATTTCCAGACATATTCCCAGAAGACTTATCGGGATTACTACCTGACCGAGAGATCGAGTTCCAGATTGACCTGATACCGGGTGCTCAACCTGTTGCCAAAGCACCATACCGATTGGCTCCGACGGAAATGAAAGAGTTGATGGAGCAGTTGCAAGAACTGCTAGATAAGGGGTTCATTAGGCCGAGTATCTCACCTTGGGGTGCTCCGGTTCTGTTCGTAAAGAAGAAAGATGGTAGTATGAGGATGTGCATCGACTACAGCGAGCTGAATAAGTGGACGGTGAAGAACAGATACCCCTTGCCGAGAATCGATGATCTGTTCGATCAGCTTCAAGGCGCCAGTTGGTTTTCACGAATAGATCTTCGATCGGGCTATCATCAGCTAAAAGTGAAGGAATAGGATATCCCTAAAACAGCTTTTCGTACGCGCTACGGTCACTACGAATTCCTCGTTATGTCTTTTGGTTTGACCAACGCGCCGACTGCTTTTATGGATTTGATGAATCGAGTGTGTCGGCCAATGTTGGATAAATCAGTAATTGTGTTTATCGATGATATACTAATTTATTCCAGGAGTGAAGAAGAGCATGCCGGCCATATTCGGGAGGTGTTGGAGACCTTGAGGAAGGAGAAACTGTATGCTAAGTTCTCCAAGTGTGCTTTTTGGTTACGCGAGGTGCAATTTCTGGGTCACGTGGTAAATGCAAAGGGAATAATGGTGGACCCAGAAAAGGTTGAGGCCGTGATGCAATGGAAGTCGCCAAGACGCCATCCAAGATTCGCAGCTTTTTGGGATTGGCGGGCTACTATAGAAGATTTATTCAAGACTTTTCCAAGATAGCCTCGCCTTTGACAAAATTGACTCGCAAGGACGTAAAATTCGTGTGGGGTCGAGAACAGGAGGATGCCTTTGAGGAGTTGAAAACGAGACTGACACAAGCTCCTGTCTTAACATTGCCTGAGGGAAATGAAGACTTAGTGGTCTATTCAGATGCATCTTATTATGGGCTAGGTTGCGTATTGATGCAACGCGGAAGAGTAATAGCCTACGCGTCTCCACAACTGAAGACCCACGAAGTCAACTATCCCACGCACGATCTAGAACTAGCTGCGGTGGTTTTCGCATTGAAGACTTGGCGGCACTATCTATACGGGACGAAGTGCATCATCTTCACGGACCACAAAAGCTTGAAGTACTTCTTCGAGCAGAAAGATCTAAACATGAGGCAAAGGCGATGGTTAGAGCTGATAAAAGACTATGATTGTGAGATCCACTACCATCCGGGCAAAGCCAACGTGGTGGCGGATGCCCTTAGCCGAAAGGAAAGGCCCGAGCCGATTCGGGCGAAGGCTTATCAGTTAATTATGACCTCTGATGTGATGACACAGGTTAAGGAGTTCCAAGATGAGGCTTTAAAAGAAGATCGTCTTAACTCCGAAAGGATGAGAGGTCTAGTTACAGAACTGGGTGAGAACACTCTTGGTGTTAAGACCCGATTTGGGCGAATGTGGATTCCTCAGTACGGGGATCTACGTGGAAAGATCATGGATGAGGCCCATAAGACTCGATACTCCATTCACCCCGGTGCTACCAAGATGTACCAAGACATGAAGAACGATTATTAGTGGCCGGGTATGAAGCGTGATGTGGTGGAATATATGAGTAAGTGCCTGGCTTGTTTACAAGTAAAGGCAGAGCACCAGAAACCTTACGGGAAGATCCAACCGTTGGATATACCCGAGTGGAAGTGGGAGCACATCACCATGGATTTCATCATGAAGCTACCACGTACCCCGAAGGGGTATGATGCTATATGGATGATAATTGATCGTTTGACGAAAAGCGCCCACTTCCTATCGATCCGCGAGACGTATTCATCTGAAAGATTGGCGGATCTATTCATCAAACAAATCGTAGCTCGTCATGGCGTGTCGGTGTCCATCATGTCGGATCGTGACACCCGTTTTACATCGAAATTCTGGAAGAGATTCCATGATGCGATGGGGACGAGACTACATATCAGCACGGCTTATCACCCTCAGACGGACGGTCAGTCTGAGAGGATGATCCAGACACTCGAAGACATGCTTCGGGCGTGCGTGATCGATTTTGGAGGAAGTTGGGACGACCACCTGCCACTAGCTGAATTCTCATACAATAACAGCTATCATGCCAGTATTGGCATGCCACCTTATGAGATGCTATATGGTAGGAGATGCAGGACACCCGCTTGTTGGGGTGATATTGGTCGGAAGGAATTAGGAAGCGTCAAAGTGATCGAGGCTATGACTGAAAAGCTTGAAAGGATCAAGGCCTATATGAAGGCAGCCAAAGACAGACAGAAGTCGTATGCCGATAAACGACGCAGACCGATTGAGTTCCAGGTGGGTGACCAGGTGATGTTGAAGGTCTCACCTTGGAAAGGAATTATTCAGTTCCGAAAGCGGGGCAAACTGAGCCCACGGTATATAGGCCCTTTCCAAATCATTGCCCGTGTGGGAGAGGTGGCCTATAGGTTGGAATTGCCAGATGAGTTGAGTGGAATTCACCCAACCTTCCACGTATCTCATCTGAGAAAATGTTTAGCCGATAAAGATATGATTGTTCCACTGGAGGATATTGAAGTAGATGAACGGCTCAATTATGTGGAGCAACCAGTGGCAATCATTGACAGAAAAGAGAAGCGGCTGCGAAATAAAGTGGTTCCTCTTGTGCGTGTACAGTGGAGGCACAGGAAGGGATCCGAGTCATCATCGAAGATAGAAGATGAAATGAGGCAGCATTACCCATGCTTGTTCGAGGAATAACAGGTTTCGGGGACGAAACGTAAATAAGGGGGTGGACTTGTAACACCCAAAAAATTTTCTAAGCAAGTCAAGTAATAATAATGGCTCAAACGAACCATTTAATAAAAATAAAATGGTTATGGGTATTAGACCGTGTTAACCCTTCGGGTCACGAGTTTAACGAGTTTAAGGTCACGGGAACGCCTGATATATATATAGATGGATCAGCTGAGCAACTCTCATTTGTACTCAACACCCAGTTCTAGAGAGAGAGTGTAGAGAGAGAAAGTGTCGGTTTGAGGCTCGGTTGGTCAAGAGATCGAAGGCTGGTGTTCGTGGACTCCCAAACAACAAGAATCAAGATAAGAAACGTAGTCTAATTGCTCCTTTTAGTGAAAAACCCGGATTTAAGTTTTGGGGTTTTAAAAGTGGCAAGAATCGCCCAAAAACGCACGTTTTTAGGTAAGAAAACATGTAAAAAGCTTAGATATAGCTTCCTAGATGATAACCCAAGGGTTTGGGTGTAAAAGATTAAAGTTTTAGGTTAAAATGGGCTGATTCGTATTTTTCAGCTCGTTCTGCGAAATTAAGCACTCATCCAGCGAAACTATGCAGCGAAATTAGAGGTTTCAGCGAAACTAAGCGAAACTACAGTTTCGCTAGGCGAAACTATAGTTTCTTTGATAACTTCGCCGGTGCCCAGGTTGACCCTTAGACATTGCGAAACTAGGGAATTCCAACGAAAGTTGGGCACTCAAGGCAGCGAATCTGTTCAGCGAAACTGGCAGAATGCTACCCAGCGAAACTAGCAGCGAAACTGCTGTTCGCCTAGCGAAACTATGGGTGAAACTATGGGCGAAACTAGCAGCGAACTTAGTAGCGAATTTAGGCAAAAATTAACTCTTTTGAGTGTTAACTTATCTGCAGGCAGTGTAGTGTGACCCTCATCTTTAAAGCTTGATTGAGAAGCTGCTTATCAAGCACAGGTGAGTTCTAGGACCCCTTATTTCCTTCCTTTAAACGATTTTGGGGCTGAAACACATATAAACCTGTATTCTTGAAATATGTATGTTTGACCCATTTGGGGTGTAATCACGGGTAGTATGCTTAAGGTACGATTGTGGCTTGTATGTGTTTGTATGATGTCTTAGTATGAGTCCCCAAGGTTTAAGAGGGACAATTAGGGCTGTTGCACTCGAGAAGATGCATAGTCAAGTCCCGGCTTTCGGGGAAAATGCGGGAGTAAGTCCTTACATGGAAGTTTCTGTAAGTACCTGTAGATGACTGTTGATGTAGGCTAAGTATGTATGGTGCCATGTATGATGATGTATGACTGATATGTGTGTGTTCCTTACGATGATGTATGTATATCTTTCCATGACTTTACGTATTATGACAACGAACGAACGAAGTATTATGTAACGTAAAGTGAAAGATAATAAAAAAGGAACATGACGATGGATGCATGTATTAATGAATGAATGAATGAGTAATATGATGATGAACACATGCATTAACGAAAAAATGAAAGAAGTCTTGCAAGCATTGGATAAGGTGAACGAGTCCTTCTTGGTGATTGACCATATGTATGGTACCCCTACCGCTTACCTCTAGTACCGTGCCATACGCTTTGCTGTTCATTTAATGACTTCGGCCCGGTAGCTAAGACTGATTGAGGTATAGCATATGGTAGTGGTACAAAAGATATCCAATGTGCAAGAAAAGATGAAACGGGATCCTTGTCATTCGACCATAGTAATCATGGCTGCGTGCCATGAAGTGGGTAAAGCCTGACAGGATCCATATGAGAACTGAATGATAAAGACGTAACAAATGAATGAGACAGATAATAATAAATATTATCTGTATATGAGTATGATGCATGTACACGAACGAAACGTATGACGAATGAACGTAACAGAATCTTTGTCATTCGACCACAGTAATCATGGCTGCGTGCCATGAAGTGGGTAAAGCCTGACAGGATCTAGATAAGAAGTGAAAGATAATGATGTATAATGAATGAACGAATGAATGAAAGAGATAATAAAGATATTATCTACATGTATGTATAATGTATGATCGCGAATAAAGAAAAGAATGGTTTTAATGAAAACGAAGTATGTTTATTATAAAACTAGAACTCACTCAGCAACGCTGACTTTTTATGTGTTTCCAGTTGGCAGGTAGTATTGCTGGGATGGCACGAGACGGCTACTCAGCTCTTTTGGGATGGCATTCTCCTTTTGATAATGTTGTCACGCAATGGAATGCGGGCGCATAATACATGCAACAACTTATGTTGCATGCAAGTGTCAAGTGTTCCTTGAGGATCCCGATAAACGGGATTACTTAAGGAATCTTCTTTATGATGAAATTTTAATATTTCTATACTAGAGGTCACTGTTTATGACCCTTTTGTAATAGTGCTTTTGTGATGTAATGCAACATTAGATGTTTTGTAATTGATGTACGTTGTATTAAATGGAAAAAGTATTCATAGTAAAAGAAAAGTTTATCTTGGAAATTCCGCCGCATGATTATATTAAGTTTATGTTTTAACGAGCGATGAAAGACCAGCTGTGAGGTGCCCGGGAACGGGGCCTTACAGTATTTGTGTGTCTACGTTTTGAAATCTTTGGCCCAAATTATGAAGTTTAAAAGCATATTCACTTAAGGGCAAGCGAGAGACAAGTGTGGGGATGCGATGTAAGGGGTTTGGAATGATGTTTATCATGGTTAAGTAGTCAACTTTAATGTATTTATTGTGTTTAAGTAGAAGAAATTATATGAAATAAGTTAACTATGATGAATTGATGTTTTGTAGGTTAAACACAATCATTTGATGTGTTTTGAAGAATTCACATGGAAGATAAATGAAGATCATGATAGATTAGGTGATAGAGAATTCAATTACGAGAACGTGACCGCAAACGAGGAGGAAAACGGAGTCCGAACAAAGAAGTTACGAAGAAAACAAGAATCGGAAAAAGTTGGTCAACCATAAGTTGCGGTGGAAAGATGATCAGCTCAAAAACTAAATATAAAGCTCATAAAGTAAATTACGGCATTCAAGTGACCTACGGTACGTGACGCGCTGAAATCACTTATAAGACATAAAAATTAGGTTTTCAGGGTTATCATTCATTCCAAGCCGTCCCCAAGTCCCAAGAACGAACCCAAGTGATCCAAAAGGCTCTCGAGGCGATTTCAAGTCTCAAGATCTTATTTGTAACCTTTCGTATTTTTGTTAAATAAAAGTTAGCTTCGTTATGTACTTGTAAGGGCCTTTCTGTCATTAATGAAACTTTGAGGGCTCGTTTATGCTTGTTCTTTGTTAATTTAAAAGTTAATAAATTAACTTATTAAATAATAATAATAATAATAATAATGGTAATTACAACTTTTACTTGTTATTATAAAACTTAACTTAAGTTATAATAACAAAAATAATAATAATAGTTAAAATAAAATAACAATAATACTAATAATAAAAATAATAATTTATAAAAGTTAAACAATTAATAAGTTATAAAAATGTTTAAAATTTAAGTTTAATTAAGTTCAGGGGGTAATTATGTCAATTTGAAAACCTTAAATGAAAGTTTCTACATAAAATAATAAGACTAAGAAACTACAGGGACCAAAGGTGTGAAACTTGAAAACCCAAACCCCCTCCACTTTCTTTCTCCCCGACTTTCCGGCCGTCAACCGGAAAAGCTCAGGCGCAGCGCTGGCGAGTCCAAACCGCGTTAAATCCGCAAGTTTTGAACCCCAAAACTCTTCAAATCGTTTCATGGAACCGTTTCGAACTCATAGATGCACATTAATTTGAGTTTAAAGTCGGCTATGGGAACGTTTGAACTCGGGTAACCGAATTCCATCAATCGCGAATCGTTCGACAATTAAAACCTTATATAATCTAATTAATCGAACTTAAACTATCATTTAACTATTTCTAAACTATTACCTCTTGTAATTCATCTGAAATCCACGAACACACCACAATTGATTCCTATCTCCTTCTTCGATCTACAACTTAGGTGAAATCGACTTTCCAAGCTCTCTTAACCTAAATTGGTTGAGGGGAAGTCATCATTAACACCCTAAGAAGCTCCCTACGACGTTAATTTGATAACAATCATCTGTAACATGGATTTCAAGATCCCTGTCCATCGCATAAAGAACCGAAGTTAAACCGGGTTAAATCACTTCAATTCGTGCACACTCGGGTAAGTTGAACACACACACACACTCGTTTTCATCTGGGGAATGAAAGCCCCAACATTAATTTGGTTAATAACATCGAATTGATGTTCAATTTGGATTCAATCGTTCTAGGGTTCATAGATTTTGGGAGTTTCATTGTATTTGTGTTTTTAAGAATTAAAACCCATTTCTTTGGCAGGCTTAGGCGCCCTAGCCTACTGGTTAAGTACACATGCTCACATCCTTGAGGTCCCGGGTTTGAACCCGGGCACCCTCAATCATTTTTAGGGCTTTTCTTTAAATAATTAAATTACAGAAAATTTGTAAATATTTTAAAAAATCATTTTTGATAACTAATATTACTTTTAAAGACACCAAGGTATTTTCTGCAATTTTTTCAAATTTAAATATTTATATATCCTTTTAATATAATAATAACAAAGGTCATTTTTAGGTTATTTATTATAAAATGGACTTTAAATAATAGTTTAAATTAATAAATTATTATTGGTCAATACGTTACTTTTAAGTATTGTTTAATCATGTTTATTTCAAAAAATTATAGAAATTTCTTACACTTTATATTTAACTTTACCAATTATTATAAATGATTTAATTTTATTAAATTACCTAAATGGTATAATTCTTTTCATTGAATCAAAATATAAGTGATTTCATTATTTAATTTTATTTATTTATCAAAACCTCAAATTTCTATTGAAACCCTAGTTCATGTATGAATCGTTAAACTTATCTTTAAACTTAATCTTAGAACATATACATTTAGGTATCTTGTAAAAGGAATCGTTGGAGCACCACTTAATTACTTGTTATTACCCTAAACATCAAATTATACAACATGTGAGTTTTCATGCCCCTCTTTTATTTTATTTCATACCTTTTGGGGTGAGACATGTTAACCTTATAAACTTGCATTTGTAAACATCTTGAGATTTGTAAATGCACATGCAATTCATCTTTACTTTTTGTCATGGTTATTTGTAATATTGTGAGTTCTATATGAGATACATTGTATATTGACAATAATTAACTATTACTAGCCAGGCAACGTCATAGACCTATGGGCCTGACAAGCCTATTTGGTGCTAAAGCCGATGTTATTTCCGGCTCCTGATGACGTATGCTTGTTCATCATGGGAACCAAGTACACTTAGCTAATTGTTATATACTTGTAAACTTATTCTTGGTCAAGGTTTGATTGTAGTTATATGTATTCTATAAACTTGCATAATTCATAACCATTGACATGAATTGCTACTTATAAATCTTTTGATATATTTATGTATACTTAACCCATGGAAACTCATCAACTTTCATAGTTGACCTTTATTTTTAACATGTTTCAGGAAATGCTCAAGTTTGATGTCATCTCTTGAAGTGTGCTCACATCTAGGATTTGGACCTAGATAAATGAATAAATTGTCTTGGAATATTTATCATATGTTATGTTTTATTCTTGTTTGAGACTTATGGATGTAATTTGCATTTTAAAACTTATGATAATAATATTTTTATTTAATGATAGCGTTATGTGGCTGTGAACAATCTTAACCCTCACATCTCGACGATTCCGCCGTTAAGGTTGGGGTGTGACATTATTTTTATTATTCGGTTTGAATCTTTAACGTTAGATACAATGTTTACCTTCGATTTTGATTTGTTTTTCATTTCCATGTCTGGCTAATCCACCCTGATCTTCTCCGGGTGTTAGGGTTTATACCATGACTTGTTCTTGATGGTTTTTGTTGAGTTAATGTTTGAACACGGTAAGTTAATCCGAGTAACATTATTTATTATTTAAAGATTCTAAAATACGTGTGTTGCTTTCAATTCAATTTTTCCGTTTTGACTGTTTTAGATTTCTTTTCATCTGGAAACGTCAATTTTGGATGGGGATGGGTAATACAAACGTAGGATATGATTCGAGTAGTTCTATAACAACAGTCTTATTCAATCTATTGTCTTTAATCAAATCAACTTGGTTATGTCTATGTAATCACTTTTAACTATCAAAACAAGTCTAAGTTGTAAACCTTAACCCGGACGGGATTACTCTTTCCCATCATTGTTTACAATCAACTTTACTTTTCAACTTCAAGTACCTTTTGCAATTTAGTTAATTTACAATTATTTTTAATAAAGCTTTCAACTTTATAAATTGAACCACACTTTTCACATATTCTCTGTGGATCGACCCGACTTACCCTAACTATCTTAGGTGAGTTTGGACCATTATAAATTATTTTTGATTATGCCTGACAAACCGCAATCAGTGATAAATTCCAATTTCTTTATATTTTGTTAGTAAAAATACGTTTGGTACTTAAATTCACTTTATAGATTTCAAATCACTTGAATTTCAAATTCTTTGGAAAATATTAAATTTCAAATTCTTTGGAAAATATTAAATTCCAAATACAATTCTTTCTAATTCCAATTCCAACAAGTTTCACGAACCAAACGCTCTGCGATAAAGTAACCGAATCGTGTGCAAGTCACAAGTCCCGAAACGTTCCATAGCTAAGGAAGGTTTTAGAAATAAATTCAATGCCTCTATTACTGTGTTGAATATAAAAGGAGAGGGGATCTCCTTGCCTAACCCTGCGATGCATGTTAAACTCCTTGGTTGGGGATCCGTTGACTAATATGGATACCCGAGTAGAAGCTAAGCATTCCTTTATCCAACCTCTCCATTGATCCAGAAATCCCATAATAAAGAGTATTTTATCAAGGAACCTCAAATTTACCAAATCAAATGCTTTATCCAAGTCTATTTTTTAGACCATAGCTTCCTTTTTACTACTTTTTAGCCATGTGATGGTCTTATTAAGGATAATAATTCCATCAAGGATAGATCTACCCTTAATGAATATCGATTGGTTGTTTGAGACAGTTGAGCTCATATGGTCGACAAATAAACTCCAGAAGCGTTTGATGAATTCAAAAGAAAATCCATCCGGACCTTGAGCCTTTTCATTTGCACAATCCCAAACTGCATTTTTAGTTTCCAACATTAAGAAAGTATTAACTAACAGAGAACATTGATCCAACGATAACTTACCAAACCCATTATTATAAATTACAGGCCTACACAAAGTGCCCTCTTTTAAATCATAGTATTAATTTTGTTTTCCTTAAATATGTTGTATAGATTCTATTTTACTACCATGGGACTTTGAATAAGTGGGAGTTCATTAACATTGATTTCATGTCATGAAGAAACTTACGGACCATAGAAGTTCCTTTAGGGTTGTTTGCAAAATGTGAGGGAGATAAGCCTCGAGCGGGTGATAAGTAGTCGTTCCCATTCTTCACAAGATGTCTCAGCTGATGAATTGAATCAGGAATGTTGATCACAATAAATGTTGATTGGATCTATTTCCTCCATACAAGGAAGTTGTTTGCATTGAGTCTGATGTGAAAGTGAGTATCGGTATTGGTTTGTATCACAATATTTATAATTTTTACTATGGGTTATTCGCTCAAGCAGTTTTGTCCATAAACCAGCTTGTGAATAAAAAAACTTCGCTTATCTGACACTTGTAGTGACCTATGTACGTTATCATGGTTTAAAAAGAAAAACTAGAATCTGGTATCATGGATTCCTTTAAGGATTGTCTTCGATCGTAACTTACGGCGCCTACAAAATCATAATCCGACAAATATGCCCCAACAAGGAGCTTTGCAATCAAGAACCCAATATAATTTGCCAAAAGACCAGCAGAAAGTTAATGATTTTTTCCTTGACCAGGTGACACAGCTTTCGGTTAGGTGTTTTAACAAATAGACATGTTCAGTGGCGCCCCCAAGGGGGGCGGGGTCGACGACCGCTCAGGGCCCAATCTCCTTAGAGGCTTGAATTTTTAATTTTTTTATTTTATATATATGTATTTTTTAAAACAAGTATAAACTATTAATAAACACGTTAACAAACCAAATAACATTTTGATTATTTCAACTTTTAAACCTTATCTTATAGTCCATTAATATTTTAAATAGTTAGCTCAGTACTATTTACTTAATTTAATATATTACTACCTAAATTAGAAAAAAAGGAAGGAAAATCCTATTGTTAACCTATTTGCTCAAGTAAGTAAATTTGTTTTGAACAGCCAATGAATACTTTTAACCCTAGTCACCTGGGTACACCTAAAGGTCACTCATGCTAGCGAACACAGACAGCGCTAGTGACTTGGTCAACTGTGTTAAAACCGCCAATTGATCTGGACCTCCACTTGTCATGCTTGAGGTTTTTGTACCATCATCATGCATGCTTGACGCGGTTCACTCTCAACATTTTTTCCAAACTAGGGTGATCATACATCAGTCTATTTGGGAACATGGGATTGGTTGTAGTCGATAAGAACACTGTTGCCATATCATCATCTAATACTATGCTTTCCTTTGCTTCATATCCAGTGGAAATTTATGGCGAGGTCATCTTTCTCCATCCTGTTTCACAACTATGCTCTTGTTGCATATGACCCTTCTGCACTAGGATCTGCTGGGGCACCTGCCGTGCGAGCTGCTCAGCTTCTTCCAGAACCTCCATTATGATGTGGCGATTTTGTCTGTTTGGTGGGCTTAAGTAGGAGTTTACAGGCAACATCCAGAAAATCTATGGTTACAAACCCATTTGCTGCACTAAACATTAGCTCCGTTGAATCTCCAGAGTAAGTAAATTACAAACCATTTTTCTACAATACTTTAGGTTTATTGTTATATAACTATCGTCGTATTATTAAGTTTTTCTATACAAGTTATTCGATTTAGATTTTTTTATACGTTGTGTTATAGCGGACCCAGGGTCTCTTGTGAATTCTTGGGACCGGCCCTGAAGATGTTGATAACAACATCTAACCTGAAATGTAACAAGAATGAACAGTTTGTTAAAAAAAACAAGATTGTATAGAGAGAAATCTAGATGAATGAAAAATCCAACCTCTTCTTGTAGAAGTTGCACATTTATATATATGAATTCCACACTGTCAATATTATTGCTTCATTTCCGTTTATGCGTTTTGCTCAGTTTCCTTATATGATACAAAGTTTTTTGAACAAGAGATGAAGCAGAATTTTGCTTATTAGGATTAGTTTCCCATTACATCTTTTGGTTTTAAATGTAGATTTACATCTTTCGGATAAGAACAACTGAGCATAATCCATTCCTTTGCACCACCAACAGTTTTCAAATGATTAATTGTCACATTTGTTTCCTAGCTTCAAACAGAAAACAAGAATTGATTTTGTAAACAAATCCCTAGGTGTCGTAAGCAAGTGCAATGTTGGTCTTTAAATTTCAAAGGACTTGTTACAGAAGCATCTAATTTGATCAGAGTAAGACTTAAACTCATGATCTTCCCATATTTACATCTCATGAGTGCATTACCTTAAATAGTTAAGTTAAGGATCACTAATTTGATTTAAAACCATGATTTAACAAGAACCCGAGATGAATGGTTAACAAAAATGATATCAGTTAAGCAAAAAATCATACAAAAAGAACTCACTCACTGAAAACAAGAATAAAAATGAATAACCTGAATTATAACCTGAATTTAATATAAAATTTCAATTCATGTGTAACAAAATGATATGATTAGTAAAACGAAACACCCCCTAAAATGGAATTTTAATTGAACTATCTTATATAAAATATAATTTTGATCACTCCCGTAAGTGAACAAAACAATGTATAGCTGAGATGTTCATGTTGGTTTATTTAACTTTATCATGTTATATGTTTTATTTATCATAAGTTTGTATGAGTTTTGTGAAGATGAGACATGTTAATAACATGTAATATGTGTTTATTTATTATAAATATGTATGATTATGATGAAAGTGATTATGGGGTATAGGTCAAATACATGTTTTAATAACTTTAAAATGATGTGTAATTCTAATATATGTAAGGACTTCGGGTGTTCAAATTTTAAAGTATTCGAGCGTTAAACTCCACATATATAGAAAAGGAAGTTAAATATATGTAGAAATTTCGGGTGTTGATACCAAAGGGTTCGGATGTTGAACTGTAAGGCCCCGTTCCCGGGCACCTCACAGTTGATCGTTCATCGCACATAAAACATACACTTGGTATATATTTATAAACATCTTAAATAAACATTGCAGCGGAAACATTCAAAAGATGCATTTCATTTCATCATAAAAGCTTGTACAAAGATTACATCGTTACTGATTACAAAATGGTCATAAACAGTGACCTCTAGTATAGAAACATAAAAATTTCATCATAAAGAAGATTCTTTAAGTAATCCCGTTTATCAGGATCCTTAAGGAAGGTTCCTTAAGTAATCCCGTTTATCGGGATCCTCAAGGAACACTTGACACTTGCATGCAACATAATGTGTTGCATGCATTATAAGCCCGCATCCTATTGCGTGGCAGCATTATCAAAAGGAGAATGCCATCCCAAAAGAGCTGAGTAGTTGCCTCGTACCATCCCCAGCAACACTACTTGCCAACTGGAAACACATAAAAGTCAGCGTTGCTGAGTGAGTTCTAGTTTTATAATAAACATATTTAATTCCCATTATAAACCATTATTTCACGTGATCATACATCATACATATACAAAGATAATATTTATTATTATCTTCATCATTCGTTACACATCATTATCTTTAAATTCTCATATGGATCCTGTCAGGCTTTACCCACTTCATAGCACTCGGCTATGATTACTGTGGTCGAATGACAAGGATCCCGTTTCATCTTTGCTTGCACATTGAATTTCTTTTGTACCAATACCATATGCTATACCCCGATCAGTCTTAGCTACTGGGCCGTGAATCAAAGCGTATGCCACAGTACTAGTAGGTAAGCGGTAGAGGTACCATGAACATGGTCAATCACAAAGAAAGACCAATTACCTTATTCAATGCTTGCAAGACTTAATTCGTTCATTCATTAATGCATGTATTCATCATCATATTCTTTTCATTTATTCATTAATACATGTATTCATCATCATGTTCCTCTTTCATTATCTTTCACTTTACGTTACATAATACTTCATTCATTTATTTCCATAATTCGTAAAGTTTCGGAAAGATAAACATACATAATCATAAGGAACATACACATAACATTCATTCATCATCATACAAGGCATCATACATATATGGTATACAGTAGGTATACCCATGCAACATCATCATCATCATGCCTATGTTACTCGTTTACCCAAATAAATCAGATCTTACTAAGCTTAATCCGCATTTCACATTCTGGTTTATCTGCAATAGTCTGACCATCCGCATTAGTCTGCCCATCCGCATTAGTCAATGCGGATGAGGAATGCCTTATCCGCATTTCATGATCTACCCGCATTAGTCCATGCGGCTGAGAAATGCCTTAGTGTAGGGGTTTTAACATGTTTATCAAAGCTTCATACAACTTAGTTTATATGAAAACGCCGCGGATTTATATTTTAAAGCATGTTATTAATTTAGTTGTTAAACCATTTTAACAAACAACCCCAAGCCATGGATCTTTATACACAATGCATACAATAATAAGAACATAAGATAGACAAGAATCTACAACCTTTGTAGCAGCCTAAAACCCAAAGATATGAGCTGTGAAAGATGAGTTCGTGACTGAGTTTCCAACCAAGAAAACCTCAAGGAGTGATACCCCAAGCTTGTACAAACACCTTGTGAATGCTAGGCTTTGAACACCAACTTGTATTCCTCTCTTTCTTGCGTGACCTTTCAGCCAAGAACCTTTCTTTTGAAGCTGAAAATCGGTTTCTATGAAGCTGAAAAATGCTTTCTTTTCCTTCAAACTTCCGTGAATGAAAGAAGAGAGAGAGAGAGGAGTGATCTTGTGAATGCAAGTGAGAATAAAAAATGGAATGTCTCTTGAAACAAGTAAGCATGCTTTGTATATTTACAAGGCAAGAAGTTATGGCCTTTGCATGCCCAAGGGCGGCCGAATTTTAAAACCAAAGGGGTCCCACCCTTTTAAAGTTTTAAACAAAACTAATACGTATTTGCATCTTGTTTATAAAGTTTAAAACTTAAGTTTTAAACTTTATAAATTAAACACCCATTTATTTGTTATCATTTAGTAACACTAAATAATGAAAAACAAATAATATCTCATGAACAATTATTCACATAATAATGTTCATTTGCAAAAACAATAATTTAGAAAATCCATTTTCTAAATTGGTGTCATTATTTATTTGTATGATCTTATCAACAAATGAATTATCTTTTGATGTTTGTTAAGCTTGTTATTGGGTATGACCCGACTTGAATTATATCACACTAGCCACATCAATTTAATATAAATCTTGGGCAGATCAATTCCTTCAATCTCCCACTTGCACAAGATTTATAGAAGATTGATGCAAGCAGCAAATAACGCCTAGCAACGGTTTGCTACCCCTAATGTATATGACTAAGTGCCATTCAATAACATCATCCATTTCAAGTTCCTTACTTGAATATATTTTAGGTGAATTAATCATCTACCCTTTTGTTGCAGATGTCATGTTAAATCCAAGAGACACAGAATTGTCATTCTCTGATTATTTAACTTTAACAGGCCTTAGACATCTTACTCTCAACGAATAAGAGGAACAAATTCCATCTTGACTACATACGTCTCTCACAATCACCTCATATCATACCTGAACTCAGCCTTATGTACTGCCAATTTTTCAGAACAGCAAAGTACTAAGTCAAAGTACAATACTTGGTGAATATCAAGACCCAATATGTATCTCAGGTCTGAGGATACAATGATATTCGCCTTTACACAATATCTCTTATGACTAATCATAAAGATTCCATGCAGAAATAATTGAGAGCGGGTCAGTCCAATATCTATATCCCATAGATATCAATGAACCTTGGCAGCAACCTCTTGCTCTATATTCATACCTTATGAATATCAACCAATCCAATTTCATTATAGTCTTACATTCATAATTGTTCCCACAAGTATGATCGACTACGGACGTTTAGAATAACTTATTTATTCACGGATTTAAACATGCTAAAATAGAAGAACAAATGAAATTATAACCATATAATTAAGTCAAATAACATAAGTTCCAATATCTAAATACAAAATACAACATCAAACCCAGTCACTTGAATATCTAAGTCCCATGGCACAAGCATGGCCTTCATGCTTTGTCCTTTCAAGGAGCTTTGTGAGTGGATCCGCAATGTTTTTATCAGTGTGGACTTTGCGAATACATATCTTTCCCTTTTCAACTTCATCCCTTATGTAGTTGAATCTCCGTTCAATGTGCCGAGTCTTTTGATGAGCATGAGGTTCCTTGATTTGAGCAATCGCACCCTCGTTGTCACAAAAGATCTCTAGGGGATCCTGAATGGAAGGGACTACCCCTAGATCGGCTATGAATTTCTTCAGCCATGCAGCTTCCTGTGCTGCCATTGAAGCGGCGACGTATTCTGACTCTGTAGTGGACAACGCTACGACTTCTTGCTTTGAGCTTTTCCAAGAAACAGCTCCGCCATTTAGAATAAAGATGTACCCTGATTGAGATCGTGAATCATCTCGATCGGTTTGGAAACTCGCGTCCGTGTAACCTTTTACAACGAGATCCTCTTCACCAGACCCGTAGATCAAGAACATATCCTTAGTCCTCCTTAGGTACTTCAGAATGTTCTTGACAGCCATCCAATGACTATCACCAGGATTTTGCTGGTATCTACTTGTCATGCTTAAAGCGCATGACACGTCTGGTCTAGTGCATATCATTGCATACATGATGGATCCTATAGCAGATGCATATGGGATTGCCTTCATTCTATTTTGCTCCTCCTTTGAGCTTGGACATTGAGTCGTACTCAATATTGTCCCTCTTTGAATAGGTACACTACCTTTCTTAGAGTTTTCCATCTTGAACCTTTTCAAGATTTTGTCAATGTATGCACTTTGATTCAAACCAATCAGTCGCCTTGATCTATCCCTATAGATCTTTATTCCCAGAATATAGGCAGCTTCACCAAGATCCTTGATGGAAAAACAACTTCCAAGCCAGGTTTTTACACCTTCCAAGGTTGGGATGTCATTTCCAAATAGTAGTATGTCATCAACATACAATACTAGGAAGGTTATTATGCTCCCACTAGCCTTCTTATACACACAATCCTCATCAGTGTTTTTGATGAAGCCAAATTTCTTTATCTCCTCATCAAAACGGTGATTCCAGCTTCTCGATGCTTGCTTCAATCCATAATTGATTTCTTTAACTTGCATACTTTATCAGGATGTTTTGGATCGACAAAACCTTCAGGCTGAACCATATAGACATCTTCCTCAAGATATCCATTTAGGAAAGCGGTTTTGACATCCATTTGCCAAATCTCATAGTCATAATGAGCAGCTATGGCAAACAATATCCTTATAGACTTTAGCATTGCAACAGGTGAGAAGGTTTCATCATAATCAACCCCTTGAGTTTGAATGAAACCCTTTGCTACAAGTCTAGCTTTGTAAGTATCCAAGTTTCCATGCATATCGGTTTTCTTCTTGAAAACCCATTTACTTCCAACTACTTTGGAATTAAGAGGTGGTACAACAAGTTCCCAAACTTGATTGTCATACATGGATTGCATCTCAACGCTCATGGCTTCAAGCCATTTGTCACAATCCAAATTGGACACTGCATCATGATATGTGGTTAGTTCATCTGAATCTACCACGTAGCATCCATCCATGAAAAATCCGTATCTTTCAGGTGGATTACTAGTTCTACCACTTCTGCGAACGTTTTGTGTGTATTGATCAACCGCTTGATCACTCTCAACATCCTCATGTTGAGTGCTAGCTTCAACCAAACGTGCATCGGGCTGTGAATCTTGATCCTCCTCAAGATTCACTGTTCTACTGCTAGTTCCTTCCATAAGGAACTTTGTTTCTAAGAACTCGCCCTTTCTGGCAACAAACACCTTTTGTTCCGGTGGATCATAGAAATAATATCCTATAGAATCTCTAGGATATCCAACAAAGATACACTTGGTGGATCGGACATCTAATTTGTTTGGGGTGGGAGTCTTAACATAAGCCTCACAACCCCAGACCCTTAAGTATGATAGGGATGGAACTCTTCCATGCCATATCTCAAAAGGTGTCTTTTCCACCTTTTTGGTTGGGGCCATATTCAAAATACGGGCCGCAGAGAGCAAAGCGAAACCCCAAAATGATAGAGGCAATGTGCTTCTAGCCATCATAGACCGAACCATATCCAATAGGGTTCGATTCCTCCTCTCAGACACACCATTATGTTATGGTGTTCCAGGTGGAGTGAGTTGTGAGACAATCCCATAACTCCTAAGATGATCTTGAAAAACATCACTTAGGTATTCACCGCCTCTATCGGTACGGAGAACTTTAATTGATTTGTTGAGTTGATTTTCTACTTCATTCTTGAAGATTTTGAACATTTCAAAAGCTTCATCTTTGTGTCTTAATAAATACACATACCCATAGCGACTATAATCGTCGGTAAAGGTAATGAAGTATCTCTCACCATTCCTAGTCATTGGCTTAAAAGGACCACATACATCCGAATGTATGATACCTAATAAATCTTTCGCCCTTTCGTTAGTTCCACTAAAGGGTGCCTTAGTCATTTTTCCTTGTAAACAAGATTCACATACATCAAATGAATCACATTCATTTGTTTTTAAAAGACCATTCTTTTGAAGCGTTTGTATACGTTTCTTGTTTATATGACCAAGACGACAATGCCAAAGGTAGGTATCACTCAAATCTAATTTGAGTCTTTTGGTGGTTGCTTGGTATATAGAGCTATCATATGTTGTGTTTTCATGAACTAATTCATAAATGCCATTACAAGGTATAGCCTTAAAATAAAATACATGATTTAAAGAAACATGAATATCATTGTCAACAAACTTGAAATCATAATCACATTGTCTTAAACGGGAAACAGAAATTATGTTCCTAGTCAAACTAGGAGCATATAATACATTACATAAAATAACTTCCAAACCACTTGGAAGCTTCAAAATGTAGTCACCTTGGGCTTCCACGTGAACCTTTGCACCATTGCCCATGAAGAGACTTATTTCCCCTTTTGCATAATGCTCATTTCTTCTGAACCCCTGCAACAAATTACAAATGTGAGTTCCACATCCGGTATCTAATACCCATGTGTTAGAAGAAATAACATTCAGCTCAACATGTATCATGTAAATTATACCTGAGGTTTGCCCCACATCCCTCTTTTCTCTCAACTCTTTGAGATAGACTGGACAATTTCTCATCCAATGCCCTATCTCACCACATTTGAAGCATGGGTCGTTCACAGCAACCTTTTGCTTCTTCTCCTTGGGCTTTGGAGGTTGCGCCTTAACAGCCATCTTCCCCTTTCCCCCAACATACCCCTTTCCTTTGGCAACAGTTGCCTTAGGAGGGGGTAGAGACCTTCTCTTTCTCCCACCTTCATTTATGGTGAGAACGGGTAAAACCCTTTTACCCATTCCCGCCTCAGCTGATTTGAGCATAGAATGAAGTTCATTTATGCTCTTGTCCTATCCGTTCATGTTGTAGTTCATGACGAATGCCTCAAACCTTTTAGTTAGGCCATTAAGGATCAAATCCGTGGCCAACTCTTTTGAGACGGGTCAGTTTAGCCTTTGAAGGTGGTCGATGTGGCTTTTCATCTTAAGAACATAAGATGAAACTGATTGGGATTCCTCCATCCGACATGCATTAAGCGCTTGAACCGTTTCGTAGCGCTCCACTCTAGCTTGTTGCTGGAACGTTTCCCGCAACTGAGTGATCATGTCATAAGCTCCATGGAGCTCATACTCCTTTTGGAGTTCGGGTGTCATACTTGCTAACATTAGGCAAGAGACTTGGACGGAGTCTTCCACATATCTAACCCAATCATTATACGCTTCCACATCTTCCTCTTCAGGTTCATCGGGGATGGGGTCATCAAGGATGTAGGCCCGCTTTTCTTGTTTGAGAACAATTCTCAAGTTGCGGTACCAATCCATGAAATTGTTAGGTGTTAGACGATCCCTTTGAAGGATCGCCCTTAGGGATTGGTTGTTTTGGTTTGGTACATCATTATTAGCGTTGTTGTTGTCGGCCATCTACAAGATTTTACAAAGTTCTATTAGTAATCGTTGATATAATTATATTTCATTTATCAATACCCTTTATGTCTCATAGACCATTAATAAATAAAATTTTAGAATCCAACGTTATATTTAAATATTGGTTAGGTGACCTTTATCCCATTATTTAAATAAACAAGGTAGTCATAAATGACAATTACAACCTATTGTAACTTCTAGTGGTATAGGATCGTTTGAACATCTAATGTTTATAAGGGCATGTTTATCCCATCAACACCTTTTGTAAAACATATTTTAGGTGATCCATTCAATATATTTTACAAATCAAGTTGTCCTACTTATACACACATGTGAGTTTACTACATAAGTGGTTAGGTGACCTTTATCCCACAAACATGGTATTCTCACCTCAAGTTACAAGTTCCCTCAAAGTGGTTAGGTGACCTTTATCCCACTAAGAGTTTGCAAGTAACCTAAGTGTTGTGTAAAAGGATGGTGTTTAACTTGTTTTCAAAAGGGATTTACAATTTCACAATTCTTGTTTAGAAAAGTCTATGTACCGTATGATTGTATGCATTCAACCATATGGTACCCTATTGGTTCTTTTTAAATAAAACCCATTTTATTTTGCAAACCATTAACTCCTTTTATAGAACTATTCTATATATGCTTAATGATTTGAGAACCAATTACTTGTTTATTGTTTGTTTTAGTTGACGGTTTGTTAATCACATCCAAATATTCAAAACAAACATCATCATATGCATTCAACCAAATATAAACAAAACATTCATATATATGCATAACAAAGCATAACTAAGTTGATCACACTTGTTTAGCCAAAACAAGTGTGTCAAATGGTCATGTCCTAAGGGTTAAGAATCATGACACATGGTTGACCAAAGGGACTCCCACTTGAAACCACATCTTCAAGCATCCTCTTTGTCTTATCTTTTCTTCAAGTCTTGATCTTGAGCATCCTTTACAAAATATGTATCCTAATACATTTTTCTAGTAAAGAAAAACTCCTAATCTATTTATTACAAACCATATGAATGAATAGATTACAAAACAAAACTTGAAACCAAAGATAAATTATTACATGCCCAAATGAATATAACTAGACAACCAATCAACCAATCAATCCATATGGTCAAGGCTTTGTTATGCATAATCAACAAACAACATATTAAATCATATCATAGCTCACGGTTTTGAGCAGCCCCTTTTGACCCATTTTCTTGGCCAACATTAACCAAGAACATATGGGTTTTGTCCAAACAAGCAAACATCTTATGATCTAGATTTTTTAAAGATCATTACATGCATAAAGTAAGATCTTTAAAACATCAAAAGGGGTCATTTTTCAGCCCACTAACTCACGGTTTTGTGGTGTCAAGCACCCAAAAAACGTGAATTAGTTAGTGTAATATATGTATGCATATGTATAAGTGGCTCTTGATGCCATTGTAGGGGTTTTAACATGTTTATCAAAGCTTCATACAACTTAGTTTATATGAAGACGCAGCGGATTTATATTTTAAAACATGTTATTAATTTAGTTGTTAAACCATTTTAACAAACAACCCCAAGCCATGGATCTTTATACACAATGCATACAATAATAAGAACATAAGATAGAGAAGAATCTACAACCTTTGTAGCTTCCTAAAACCCAAAGATATGAGCTATGAAAGATGAGTTCGTGACTGAGTTTCCAACCAAGAAAACCTCAAGGAGTGATACCCCAAGCTTGTACAAACACCTTGTGAATGCTAGGCTTTGAACACCAACTTGTATTCCTCTCTTTCTTGCGTGACCTTTCAGCCAAGAACCTTTCTTTTGAAGCTGAAAATCGGTTTCTATGAAGCTGAAAAATGCTTTCTTTTCTTTCAAACTTCCGTGAATGAAAGAAGAGAGAGAGAGAGGAGTGATCTTGTGAATGCAAGTGAGAATAAAAAATGGAATGTCTCTTGAAACAAGTAAGCATGCTTTGTATATTTACAAGGCAAGAAGTTATGGCCTTTGCATGCCCAAGGGCGGCCGAATTTTAAAACCAAAGGGGTCCCACCCTTTTAAAGTTTTAAACAAAACTAATACTTATTTGCATCTTGTTTATAAAGTTTAAAACTTAAGTTTTAAACTTTATAAATTAAACACCCATTTATTTGTTATCATTTAGTAACACTAAATAATGAAAAACAAATAATATCTCATGAACAATTATTCACATAATAATGTTCATTTGCAAAAACAATAATTTAGAAAATCCATTTTCTAAATTGGTGTCATTATTTATTTGTATGATCTTATCAACAAATGAATTATCTTTTGATGTTTGTTAAGCTTGTTATTGGGTATGACCCGACTTGGATCATATCACACTAGCCACATCAATTTAATATAAATCTTGGGCAGATCAATTCCTTCACTTAGTGCATTTCCGGACTTGTCCGCATTGGTCAATGCGGCAGTCAATTGCCACAGCCGCATTCCTTTCATTTGTCCGCATCAGTCAATGCGGCTGAGATGCCTTAGCCACTTCTTTTCATCAGGACAATGCGGATGAGACAATGCCTGGTCCGCATTTCCTAAATCTTCCGCATTGGTTGATGCGGCTGACTGCCTTAGCCACATTTCGTGGGCTGTCCGCATAAAGTTGATGCGGTTGTCTAAGGTGACTTGCAACCTAACCTGTGCCCCTTTTTCATACTCGTTCATCATTTAACAAACCCTTGGCATAGATTCATCATATTACCTATCTAGAACCACCTAGACATCATGTATACCATTCTAGAACATACATTAACAGTATACCTATGAATATTCATACGTGAATCATATATATCTGTTCTGGAAAGTTCACATGTAGTGGAACCAGCGTCCCGAACAGACCGTATACACATATACATATACATACATACACATGTACGGATTAAACACCCGCAACTCAAAAACAGTTTCAAGATGTGCTCCAGCCCCCAAAATCGTTCAAAAATGCGTAAAAGAAGGGGTCTTAGAACTCACATTGTGTTGCTGGGTATGGCTTCTTCAAAACCCGTCGCCGTGAGACCTTGTACCTCGAACCCCCACTCTTCTTCTTCTTGTTCTTCCTTCAAATTCTCGTGGTCTGCTCTTTCTCTCTCTAGAATATTTCGAAGATTTGGGGTTGTGAGAAAAGTGTGGGCAGCCATCCCTATGTATATCAGATATTTGCCTTTTCTTTGTACTTTTACACAATACCCCCTTCCACTTTTTCTTTCTTTTCTTTCTTCCTATTATTTCTCTTTGTCTAATCAAAATTTCGGGTGTTACATGAACTCCCTATATATAAAGAAAGAAGTTCATAATCCTCAAGGGTTAAAAACAAAACCACAAGAAATTCGGGTGTTAAATTTCAAAGAAGTAACGAGAATTAAATGAAAAAGGGATTTTGGATGTTAAATTCCTATAATAAGATATATATATATATATATATATATATATATATATATATATTTGAAATAAAAATTTGTACTTGCTTAGTGAAAGGTAACAAAATATGTTTTAAATGTTTTCAGTAAAAACACCCGTAGATGGTTAAAGTTTCACGGGCGTGATTAGACTGATGAAGAAACCTATACTCGTTTAATATTTAATATAATAAATATTGTAATAAAATTTTATAAAACGTTTACTTTATGTGTAATACTTTTATATTTGTTATGATATGACATGTTACTACGAGTGACAAGTTTTGATGTAAACTATGACCAAAACTCTAATATACATTGCAAGAGCAATATATAAATTTCCAAAAATGATGTGTTTCAAATTCCATATTATAATTCTTGTTCTTGAAATTTTTAAGATTTTAATATTTTATCCAAATAGTTCGAATATTTAATTGTTTTTGGACATTTGTTGAAGATTATATTAACAAAACAAATAAGTCTGACAAAAAACATAAGGGATGACGGGGCGCTGCCCGATGGGGGCTCGGGTAGGGTGGTACCCGGGCGGTAACACCTCCACCACCCCCTCGGGTAGCCACCCGGGTTCATCATCTCGGGTTACACTCGAGGATGTGTAGCAGAGGTGTAACGGCTATATAGTCGTAAAAAAGAGACCGTTGGGCGCGGCTTAAAGTAAAAAAAATATTTTTACACTATAAATACTCACGTGCATGATATTGCACAACATGATCCTAAAGGATGAAGGAAGAGCGATATCACCGGTATACATAATGGACCGTCCGGTCCAACCGGTTTTTGACGGCAATGCTATTTCGGAAATACATGATAAAGATACACATTTCCGACTTCGATATGATCTTTTCGAACATCTTTCAAGTTTAGGTCTAGAGTACCTCGATTCGGACGAGGAATAGATTAATTTAATATTTTTAATGTTTTAGTTTTGAAAGGATCTCAGATCTAGTTTGATCAATTAGGTTATGATTTGCAGCGGAATAGTGTTAGAATTAGACGAAATTTAAGCAAGAACAAGAAGAATATTCAATCAAACAGTACGATTATAGAGAGAGAAAGTTTTCTGTAAAAGAGAATGTTTTCATTCATTCATGTGCTTTGGCTAACATACAATTAGGTCATCTTTCCTTTTATAGGAAAATATGACGTCAGCAGATGTCACTTGATAGTGGCATCTAACCGTTTACATAAACAACTGAAAATGACTAAAACTACTCAAGATGTCCACAACAGCTGACATCTTCTTACAATAAAAGCTTAAGTGTTAACTAATTCTACAACTGTTGAAACTACAACGTCTGAAGAGTAA
This sequence comes from Flaveria linearis, assembly GCA_024085815.1. Taxonomy (NCBI): domain Eukaryota; kingdom Viridiplantae; phylum Streptophyta; class Magnoliopsida; order Asterales; family Asteraceae; genus Flaveria; species Flaveria linearis. The sequence goes on along the minus strand of CM044006.1, from coordinate 2,924,316 downwards.
GTTCTTCAGACGTTTTACATATACTAAACTACTGATTACAATCTACTGAAAACATAAAGACAACTACTGAAAGTAAACCATCACAACTACTGAAGAGTACTCCTTCAGCTGTTGTGACAACCTATGAATTCTTGGTCTTCAGACTTTGTCTTCAAACTCTATCTTCAGACTTTATCTTCAGCTCTTGTCTTCACACTTTGTCTTCAGCTCTTGTCTTCAGACTTTGTCTTCAGCTCTTGTCTTCAGACTTTGTCTTCATACTTTGTCTTCAGACTTTGTCTTCAGCTGATGTAGTCTTCTTCAGTTGTTATGATGTCTGTGGGACTTAAAGGTTTTTCTGATCTGGCTTATTGGTTCTTTTGGTCCAATAAACTCCCCCTGAACCAATACAGCTAAAACCTTTAAGTTTATTGGTGTCCCACTTATTAGGCAAAAATATTGTCTTTTTTTTCTGGATCAGCTCAGAAGTGAACAATTTGAGCACAGGCTTGGGAAGAGGTTTCAGAAGATTTGATTGGCAAGGGATGGATGGGAACTCTGTCTTGGGGAATTGGACACAGAGTTGTTGCCCCATCCATGAAACCTACTACCCTACAATGAGTCTGTAAGACTCTCGAACATAGTCCTCAAGGAAGACAATCTGTTCTTCCAAGGTGAGCTCTTCAGCTTCTCCTTCAAAGAAGAACTCTGGCCCATAGAACTCAGAAAGATACTTGACCTTTTTCCTATTCTTTAGCTCCACAGTTTTTATTTCTCTATATGCAAACTCATCAGGATGATTACCTTCAAGTAACAACTGGAGCTCATTGCTTCTGACTTCTTCAAGCATCTTATAGATCAACCCCTTTTTCACCATTTTGTTTTCCAGTAAAGTTTGTAGGGTAATATTAGACTTGTAGTCTCTTCTGAAGTCTTCTAGGATTTCCCAGG